>CM052014.1:49350937-49950937 GCA_028476595.1 Obolodiplosis robiniae | reverse complement strand
GACCCGATTTGCAAGCGTTGCTCGTTTGTAAGTCTTTCCATCTTGAAATTGCAAAGCATACTGAGCATTTTTGACTGTGACAGACGTCAGTTGGAATTTGACATCTGTCAAAAAATTAAACGTCAAAAAGAAACCAGCTAAAAAATCACCCTTTATACTGGTCTTTATAGACATTATCAAGCGAATACATAACAAAACAATCAATACAACTTACTTTTAATGTCAAACACAAGAACGCATCAATCGAAGCAATAAATCATTGCAAAATCTTGTAATTGTTTTTTTCAGGAAGAACACAGAAAAAAATGGCAAATCCAAACGTTGAAGTGAAATACACCAAGGTAATATCGCCAAAATAACACAATTTTTTCCTCATATAATCGAAATGTCAATGAATAAAAAGAGGCGTGTTTGTTTTATTGTGTGTTGCCATGTTCGCTGATGCGAACGAAATCTGAACGGAGGAAATGATTTTGTTTTAAATGTAATTTGCGATTGTGATTGAATTTTTACGAAAACAATACAATTCAAATATATATTATTTCATGTAGCTTTTTATCAACAACCAATTCGTCGACGCTGTTTCTGGCAAAAAATTTGCAACAATCAATCCGGCCACTGGCAAAGTAATAGCTGAAGTTGCTGAAGCTGATAAGGTAATAACATTTCAATCTTATCGCTGATGCGAATCAAACAAATAAAACCAATAAATTTAACGATGACATTTTCGGTATCTTGATTTCTAATCACTCAAATTGGGTTCATCATTATATTGAGGCCAATTTTTTCTCGATATCATCACAAAAATCGATTCCATTTTATTTCAAATGTTTGAATTTAATAGGCTGATGTTGATATTGCTGTGGCAGCCGCCAAAAAAGCCTTTGAACGTGGCTCAGTCTATCGCAAATTGGATGTCTCTGCACGAGGAAAACTTTTATGGAAGTTAGTTGGTTAATCTAAATCTGTTGTTTTGAAGTTGTTGAATTAGTGAGTTTATTTATGTCTATTTCGAAGGTTGGCCGATCTCTTTGAGCGTGATATAAACACTCTTGCTAGCCTAGAAACATTGGATAATGGCAAAACATTCCAGAATGCTGTCCTGGATGTCCACGGATGTGTGCATGTGATGCGCTATTTTGCGGGATGGTGTGATAAGCATTGCGGAAAAACGATTCCGGTCGATGGAACAAATTTCACTTATACACGCAAAGAGCCTGTAGGAATTGTCGGCCAAATCATTCCATGGAATTATCCATTGCTTATGCTTGGTTCGTATGCATATGCGAAACCGGCTAGCTAGCCCTGCCGTGTCAGCCGTTTAATTTGATTTTTTTTTTTTTTGTTCTTGCTTCATGCAGCATGGAAATGGGCTCCAGTGCTTGCCACCGGGTGCGTTTCGGTTTTGAAGCCTGCTGAACAAACACCATTGTCGGCCTTGTACGCCGCATCTTTGGTCGTCGAAGCGGGTATTCCTCCTGGTGTATTGAATGTAGTGAATGGCTACGGGCCAACGGCTGGTAATGCGATTAGCACACATCCAGACATCAAAAAAGTTGCATTCACTGGCTCAACTGAAGTTGGCCGAATTATTGCCAAGGCGGCCGCTGATTCAAACTTGAAGAAAGTCTCATTGGAATTGGGAGGTAGGAGGAAAAAAACGCACACTCATATCTTTTGATCGAATCACATATTTTCATAAAATATTGATTAAAATCTTGATTTTATCCAGGTAAAAGTCCTCTAGTTGTCATGGATGATGTTGATGTGGTTGAAGCAGCTAAAATCGCCCACGAAGCTTGCTTCCGAAATCATGGCCAATGTTGTTGGTACGTCCAACTCGAATTCTTTTGGAAGTTGTGGCCACAAGTAAAGATTATTCTCGATCTCTTTCTTTCTTTTTTGATAATTGTCCAGTGCTGGCACACGTACATTTGTACACGAGAAAATTTTCGATGCTTTCGTTGCCGAAGCAAAAAAGCTTGCAAAGGAGCGAAAAGTTGGATGCCCATTCGACGAAAGTGTACAACAAGGTTTTTACCAGCAAATATTGCAAAAATGACATTAAATTTCATTGTATTTAAAACACATATTTTTGCAGGTCCACAAATTGATGATGAAATGTTTGATAAAGTACTTAAGTATATTGAGCTTGGCAAGAAAGAAGGCGCAAAATTGGAAGTTGGTGGAAATCGTCAAGGAAGCGCTGGATATTTCATTGAGCCCACAGTTTTCTCAAACGTGACCGACGACATGTCCATTGCTAAGGACGAGGTAAGTTTTGCGGCACAAAATTTGCATAAATAATAAATCTCGTAAAATAGTTGCAACTAATTCAATTCAAATGTTTCCATTTTTCAATAGATTTTCGGCCCAGTGCAATCAATTTTGAAGTTCAAAACATTGGATGAAGCTATTGAACGTGCAAACAATACATCTTATGGGCTGGCTGCTGGAATACTTACCAAAAATCTTGAAAATGCTTTAGTATTCTCACATGCTGTTGAGGCCGGTTCCGTTTGGGTGAATTGCTTTTTGGCTGTAACTTCACAAGCACCGGTATGCATTTCTCTTTGTGTTTTTTTCGCGATTTAATACCTTTGCAATTAAATTCAAAACAATTTGAATCATTTCTTCCAGTTTGGAGGATACAAACAGAGTGGATTGGGCCGAGAATGTGGTGAAGATGGGCTTGAGTTATACCAAGAGACTAAAACTGTCTCAATCAAACTTCCAATTAATCACTAAAACATTTAAATCTACGCAACGTTATCCTTCTTCCTGATGAACATTAAAACGATGTTTATTCTTTCCGTAACAGCGCTTTAGAATATTTTGGCAATCGACAGAAACTCTTTCTTTTTTTTCCACATTCACTTTGATTGCACCAAATTTTGTTATCTTTGAAAAGAGCGAATCTCTTGTCTAGAGTATTTGATTGTAAAAGGGAAGAAAATATACGTGTTTATGGCAAATACTATTTGTTCTACAAACCCTACGACATATGTTTTACTGAAAGGCTTTCTGGTATTATGAATAAAACAAGGTGGAAATTCTGGAATATCATATGATCCGCTGTACAAAAATTGGTTTTAAACGATTTCGGAAAAAAGATACACGAGAATAATATGAATCTACATATGCCTGTTTCACTATTGCGATTTTTCTTTCAGTTTTGTAAGTTATATTGAGAAAATTTGAGTCATTATTATTCTCAGGCATTCGTATATAAATTGGGAAAAAGTTCAAACAATTGCGAATCACTTCTTAAGATAAACTCTGGAATTATGTGTGACTTTCGGATACAAATGAAGGTAGTACGTTGTTTGTGTGAATGCGATGATGCTTGGTACACTGTTGTGATGGTAAGCGTTGTTGAATTTGCGACCTTTCCCGGCTAACAAGAACACCTGCGCACACACTTCATACGATTGAGTGTGTGTTTTTTTACGTTTTATTTTTTGTTTTATACCTGTTTGAGCACCAGAGACCAGACCATCTATAAATGTTTTATCGACAACTGTACGACACAATTATGTTATTATCCAATGCTAGATCACCGATCATTTAGGGACAGAAATTGATTGAAAGCTGAAAACCTAGAGAAATGTTGAAACATAGAAACTCAGATAATCGATAAAAATGCACTTTATTAAAGCGCGCGTTAAAATCTACTAGATGTTCGACACATACGCATTTAATAAATTATCTCTCATAATGGATCAACTACAATAAATTATTAATACAGAAAATATATACTCGCAATTCTTCGATGATTGTACCACGATTCATGTTGTGAACACATAAGACAAGGCTTTGCTCAGCACAAGGAGAGCAAATGAATGTACAGAATGAACCTTAGTTTTGTGGAAAACCGGAAGCAAAGATTTTCGTCAAACTTAAAATAATTCATATAACGAATTACAAAGCGAGAAGCCCAAAATATATTCGTGAAACAGTGCTAACCTAAGTTATAGTCACCTTTTCGGCCGGTGCAAGCGATTTTTCGCCGCTGCAGAATTATACCTAGATAAATATCTTTGCTAACAATTAAGTTATTTGCTATCTTCATTAATCGCACACGATTGTGCTACATTGCCTTATTTTTTCATTTTATATCTGATATTTTGAATGATTAACACATTTTGCTGAGACTGAAGCAGATAAATTGCTGCCAAGATTCAAAAGATGATCAGTGATCACACACATGGAAGGATTCGATATTTTCGGGACATTTATTGTGTGGCTTAAAATCACGCCGATGCGCGACAGTTTTGGATGGTCGCTCATTATGTTTCTCGCTGAATTTACGATTGAACTCATCAATGCAAACTATTGGCTCTATGCCAATGTGAGCATATACGCATCTAATGGTTTGACAGCTCGTTAGATTCGATTTTTATTTGATGATTGAGAATATGTATTTTTAATGCTCAATATTATTTCATTGCGCTTCAGATTTTTACTGTATAATAGATCGCTTGCAATTGTATTTTGGTATTTTTCTTGCTTGCTGAACAATGCCAAATGTTTGGTGCTTAAAGAACGTTCTAAGCACTTGGTTTGGTTGGAGTTTCATCATTTTCCTTATTGAGTTCTCATTTGACATGATCAATACATCTTATTGGGCTTATGTCAACTTCAAATTATACGAATCAAAGAGTTTTATTTTTCGCATATTCATTAGAATGTCGCAAATAAAACTCTTTTGTAAAGGCATTTCATTCAATTCCCATTCAGAATTTTGGTGCTGTATTACGTCAATCATGATGAATTTCTGGTATTTCTGTTCGATCTCGGAACGCTGCCATAATGCGGTGAGTATTTCACATGTACACCAATTTGATACTAGGGTAAGGGCGTTTCTAAAGACGCATACACCAACCAACTTAAAGGACCGAAATTATCAAAAATTTATTCGAATACTTTCTCTTCAATTCCGAAAACAACCAATCGAGATAAACATGAAACAAATGTTCACATTCAACCACGCACTTTTGAAAACAGTTTTTTGCGACATGCTATCTACTTTAACCATTTGAATAATTCTTAGACGTTTGTTTTGATAAACACACATGTGGCCATTGTCGATAACAAATATCCGAAGATAATATGCCATCCAATTTGAAAACGGGAAAACAATAGACGAATTCACAGAGGGACTGAAGCCATGTGTTTGATTTGTTAATAGGATTAGTTTAAAAAATTCATATTTTTCAAATAACATGACTTAATAATCAATCTTAGTAGCATTTGTAAAATCACGTCAAGCCACTTTTTATTCACTTCTTCACATATATAATTCAAAAATGTGATAATTTCACAATCAAGCAAAAATTACGAAAGCTTCTATGATAAACACAGTATGGGTCATGCTAAGTCATAACACGATATGCTATTAATTTTTGTTATCACGGGAATGTAAGTGAATATCACACATTCACTTGAATAATGCTATCAAAAATACAAAATATCTGCTCAAAAATAAGAACTAAAAAAATTGAATGATATAACAATTGAATTGCATTGACGAGTAATTGAAATTTGGTATTAATTGCACTGAAAGAGCAAGAAATAGGAGATCAGAGGAGATTTTAATTCATTGAAGCTGATTCCTTATTTAGGCCTTCAAAATTATCATTCTCTTAAGAAATAAGTTTACAGAAAACATTTTTCTATCAAATTGTAAGCAAGGTTTATTTTGTGATTGTATTGGTTCTACATCAATAATAAATTGGTCCTTTCGAACTGCTACTGACTAAGTTGTTTGTGCTTAAATTATAAAGTTATTTTATTTTGTCCATTCTTCTAATTAAAACATCCTCGTTAATGTAGAAATCTATCTATAACTAGCAGTAGCTTCGAATACGACAAACAATATAAATTGCTTCAAAAGAAAAAATCAGGTTTTGCTTATTCAGTTCCATCTTATCAATAAATAAACTCCTGGTAATTCTAATAAAGACACAATATTTGACGAAAATCGAAGATTGGTGGCGAAAATCAGTTAGCAATTGTGTAACGCATTTCGTTCGAAATAAATGTTACAACGGTTTTTAAGACAGCTTCTTGTATCGACCCACTATTCATAATTAATGGCAAAATTACGATTACATCACTTGGGTGGAATTGTCGCACAGAGTTGACTATATGTTCGTGTAGACTCTCCTTTTGGCCATCTGTAAGTTCATTTTGTATGATGTCACCGAGGGTTCGGAAATCTGTTCACAAAGAGACGAACGGTTCAGTAGACATTGAATGTGCTATTTAGTCAAGTCAACCTACCGCTGGATATTCTATATGCTGTAATGCCACCGAGTGCTCCACCAACAGCTAATCCAACTGGTCCACCAATTATACCACCGATGAAACACATTGCCCCACAAACGGCAGCACCTTTTCCACTCTGTTTTAAAGTGAATCGAATATTACGATTATCCGCCAATATTGAAATGCCCCTCAACAATTCTTCTGTATCAACTGGCATTTTGGAATTATTATTCTCGTTTTGCTGGTGAATTTCAACAAAATGATGAAATCAACTTAGAAAGAGGATATGCGAAAAATTCGAACAAAGGATACACTTTTAACACCACGTCGCTTTCAGTCAAATTGTACAATACATAATATCACAAAGATAAGTCTTGTTTTCAATCGATGACATTTACGTCGATAAACAGATTTGACATTAAATAGGGTAACGATGCCGCGAGCTTTGAACTGATATGCCCATTTTATCGTTCGAAAATGAATTTCAGAGCAGACAAACTCAAATGTAAGTCTGAAGTAGATGATTTCGATTTCTTTTATGGTTCAATCTGAGGATCAAGTTTTTTTGATTTACCAAATTATCATTGCTACGAACATCCTGTGAAACAAATTATGTCTTGTATGTTGAAAAATAAGAACCAAGAATCAATTCTCAGAAACAATATAATTTTTCTTGTAGAGAAATCGCTTGCAGCTAACTGAACATCCGGTTCCTGCTTCATTTATATAGATAAGACCGACACGAAATTCTCTTTGGAATATTTCATGGAGAAAAAATATATGATAAAACGGGTAAGAATATGACGGCCATTGAAAAAATGTGCCAACAAATTTTTTTGGTGAGATAACGCATACTTTTAAGGGAAAACAGAGCAATGTAACCGTTTTTATAAACACTTTGCGCATGATTATTATGAATCACATTTAATCAGATGAATTTTGCTCTAGACTTGAATTAAAAAATATTTCTTCTTTGGCAACTACATAAATGTGAACAAATCTTAAATATTTCTACAACAAAAGTGTTTACCTCAAAAAATGTCGAACGAATGAATTAGAACTGATTCAAAATCATAGGTATTTCCTTCAATTTGGTGATTACTCCGATCATTAGAAATTATTCATAATTTTTTAATATTTTCATTTATTAGTGTGGCGTTGATATAATATAAGAAATAGTTTGGCTGGAAAAATGTTAAAGATGAATAAGTTGGAATTAGAGTTCAAAAAAAAATTAAAGGCAAACTCTGAAATTATGAACTTCAACTTTTCGCGTGACTAATTACAGCCCAATGTCTTATTCATATGCGCAATAAGGTTCATTTTTGCAGTTGAGCTATAATTAGACAGTAGATCATCATGTGGCCACTTTACCCTTACATATAATAAAGAACATAGATTGTTATTTCTTTTGAGACGAATCGCTTCTTCTTCTGCTGCCTAGAGCTTATCACTCTCTTGTGAACATTTTGTTCGGCGCAAAAAAATTCTTGATAATGTGGTTTCTTCTCTACAACGGCATGACAAAGTGTGTCCGATAAAAAATATTTTATCTTCTGATCTCTCGTTTGCATGAACAGTATGATGCTAACGCATGTTTCACCCACTCCCCTCTACATCCGTTTCGATAATATATCGTGCCTATAAAATACCCACAATTTGAATATAAATTCATTCGTAGATCGTTCGTTGAGATGAATTCAGTAAATATTTTGTTTGAATATCATTCTGGCAAAGATTCTTTAAGAGCTGTAATAAAGTGACTTCGTTCGAAATTATTTGAATGGACAAATTTTGCCCTCAGCCAAACACAAAATTGATCTTGACTTGTTTGTTGAGAGCACCGAATTTTCTTCCCGCAAGCAAAATGTTTATACAATACGGTCAATCACCCGGCAACTAATAGTGGTATAAAGAAAAGTTAGCTGCCTCGTGAAAGACGATACTGTATAAACGTAAATCAACAGAAATTCAGAAATTCAGTCAGCCGACACTATTTATATTTCGCAAAAATTCAGTTTTTATTTCACATTTATTTCTTCAACCAATTTTTTTTTTTTTTTAACATTTAATAAAGTTGGATGTGTTTGTGAAAAAGAGTTTATTTTCGTGTTTTTTCAATGTGTATTTTATTCCAGAAGGAAGCTCATATCGGAGCCGGGCGTAAACTCGCATGATTCAGTCCTGAAAATATATTCATTTCATTATTTATTTTTGTTTTCTAGAAATATCCTAAATTCAAACGATTTTTTTCTTTAATTTTACTAACCGAGTAAAAAGTCTTGCATTGACAATTCCTTGAAGAGTGACTTTATCATCATCAACCACGAGAAGAGTGCCTTCACGCAAACCAAGAACCGGAACTTCGTTTAATATGTGAAATTCTCTGATGCGATCCACCCGCGTTTCACCTCTATGAGTACTATTTTCATCAGCATCAAAATAATGCGGGTTTATATTGAATGGTACTAGATTCAAGGCATCAAAACTGAAACATATTGAAAATCAATTAAGCTAACATTTAAACGCGTTTCGTTATGTGAAGTAATTACGTTGGTGGGAAAGTTATCGGCATATCATTTGTCGTCTGAATAGAACGAGTGGCGACATTTGATCCGGCGCTCGAGCCCATGTAGGCCATGCCGTCGTGAATAACACGATTGCGAATCAAATCGACTAAATTCAGTTCGTACAGCTTTTTTAGCAGCACAAATGAATTACCGCCACCAATATAAATGCATTGAGCCGTGCCAATGGCCTCGACTGGATTAGGAAAAGTATGTAAACCTTTGACTGAAATTTGAGGCTCTGCGAATACAAAAAACTTATAACAATGAGTGCTTTTTAAAAAACAATGAACAAATAATTGTAAAAAATTATTTTTCTCGCATTTATTTCATGATGAATCAAATATAATGTATTTCGAATTCATGTGAAACTCACCGAATTTCTGAATGGCGTCAGCCATCAACTTCGTATAACTATCATAATTCTCATTTACTTTAGCATATGGCACAAAAATGACTTCGGTGACATTATTTCTATAAATCAAATTAAAAAAACTTATTTGAAATTTCGATTGATAAGCAATTTTAGTCACACCCACTTTTCAAAGAATTCTTTTATAAACGGCTTAGGCTGCTGCATCAACTCGTAGCCATGCACCTGTGATGATGAAAGAAGAAGTAGTTGTCGCTTTACCATTTTGGTCCACGTTTGCACTGAACAAATGAAATAAAAAAATATAATTAACAATTTAAATCGAATGTAACGCATGTTTCGTTCCACTTGTGCTATCAACTCTTGTCCGTTTGAATTCTACTCATAAACTCTAGAGCGACAAAGTTCAAACAGTGGTTGTTATCACTTTTAAAAGCAGATATTTTCTTTCCAAATTTACATTCAACTCACATGGCATTCAATGTAGTTCCGTATATAAATTCGTGAGTGATAACCAAAAACAGTTACCTGTTAGAATGATTTTCCTTTTGTGCAATTCAGAGTGCAGCACATTTAGATAACAGAGGCAAGGCGAGTGAAATATAATATGATTAGCAAAGTCATTCAAACTTCTGGTGAATTCTGCACAGCTGCACCGATGCTGACAACAGCGCCATATACAAAAATGTGACATTCATTCAGTTTCAATTGGCAACACTGACATTCAAAGATGCTAATTCGAGACTAAGACAGCAATAGAAACCTTTAGGTATCAATGTCATATAATTTTATTTATCAATTTCAACGAGTAAAATTCATGTTTGTACATTTATAATGCATTTTTTCTCCACTTTTAAAAATGCCTTTATTTTACTTTGGCAAGTTGGCTGAGATATTCACATTTTGTTGAATACATTTCATCATTAATTTTGAAATTTGTGATGTAAGTCTTGAATGAGTCTGGACATTTTAATAATCTTTTAATTGAAATTTTCCTTACGTATAGAATTCTAATATAAAATTCGACATTTCGATAAAATAATAATTATTTTCCTGTAATTTAATGCTTCGTACGTTGAGTAATATAATACGATGAACACTGTCGAAAGATTTGCTTATAATTATAGCACTTTTGTTAGCATTTGAACTAAACCGCAAAAAACACATGCCATGAAACAGCTAACTAACAACATTATCACTTTGTTTACTTTGATACTTTATGAGGGCGTCGCCGATTTGTTTTCGCGATGCAATTCGAATACATTTCGAACTTTGATCGCTTTTCCAATGTTCACA
Organism: Obolodiplosis robiniae; assembly: GCA_028476595.1. Classification (NCBI taxonomy): domain Eukaryota; kingdom Metazoa; phylum Arthropoda; class Insecta; order Diptera; family Cecidomyiidae; genus Obolodiplosis; species Obolodiplosis robiniae. The sequence goes on along the minus strand of CM052014.1, from coordinate 49,940,431 downwards.
ATGCGGAACTGAGCCTGATGCATCGAGATGGTTCTTGATAATTCGACCTAATCGTAGATTTGGCTCGATGGCTCGCATGACATGAATCCCTGAATCGGATTTGATGAATAAATCTAAAATATTCATGATTGATTGATCTTCACGCTGTAGCAAACTTTCAATGTGGTTGTCGGATCGGACGATCGGCACAAGTGATTCCATTGTTTTACGTACTGAAAGAACAAAGAAAATGAATAGCGATTTTGAAATATGAAAATGTTAATAAGAACCAAGAGCTAGCATCAACGTGAATCAGGAGCTCACAAGTGTTTTACCATTTACGTAGTCTTTGCTGTAGAATGAAATGATGTCGGTATTTTCTCCATCAAAGTAGCCGGCACTTTGACTCACATCGCATGATTCACATTCTCGGCATAGGTTTGTATATTTGCATGGATAATTCACGAATGCAACCGGACTAAAGACTTGAAATCCCTGAATGGTATTCATTCGAACCTAAAAGTAATGGAGCATGTATTTCATTGAACACGTAAGTGGCTTAAGGCGTCAACAATTACTCTATTGAGAACATCCGGCTTGAGCGACATGCTATTAGTGCAAAGCATTACTAAACTGTCTAAGCCAATTTTTCGAAGCGCCAAATCAGTCACTGCAAAGCTTAGAATCTCATAATTGGCATATGTGGAACCTAAAATTGGCGATCCTTCGTCAAATATGTTCGAAAGCTGTTCCGGCAAACGAATCGATACCCAAGCAATTCGTGAACCGTCGGTTTTGTACTTTTCCGACAGTTGCAACGCTAATGTTTTTAAATCCCTGAACACGTCATCTTTCGGCCGGTTCGATGAATTGAATCTATACAAAAGCACCTTGAAGAAAATTCAGAAAAAACCTGCATAAGTTTTCACTCAAACTTTTGCCGATCAATGTAATTACCAGCATCAAAAATGTGTTTTCTTGATGTTCCATGCAAATTTTTTCATAATGTGAAATGAAATCCATTGACTCTTTGGTCTGGTGTTCAAAAGTTGGCAATAACAAAGCAATTCGAGTACTTTCAGTCACGTATGGCGATGGAACGATTTCAACATGTCCCAACGGCTTGACAACCTCGAAACTGATAAAGATAAAATGAATTTAGATGTTTGTTTCGTCACATTATGCTAGTTCTACGAAATGATAATTCTTCTTCAAATCTAAAGAAATTTTCTGTTCAGCGCAGTGTAACCTTTTCAATACAGCTTTTTCGCCACCGTTGACCTTATCATTGAATAGCAAGTGAAGCTGATAGTCCATTCCACGAACTGGATCGAACTTCCGGAAAAGAGTATGTAATTGTTTGTAGATAAGATTTGGATAATTTTTCTTTGCTTCTATCAATGTTCGCGTTAGTACACGCTGAAAAAAAGTTGAATTTCAAAGAACACAATTATATTTAAACATAACTCCCAATTCAATTGAATGTGAGAATGAAAACCGACCTCTAAATATAGTGAGAATTAAAACGAGACAAGAAAGATTTGAAAACCAAAATGTGACAAGGAATTTTCGAAGAATACAAACGAGACCGGGAAAATTTTGGGTATAAAAATGAGATCGAAACTTTTTAAAAATTTGAATGTAAAAATGTGACCAGAAAATTTTGATAGCAAAAATGAGCCCGGGCAAATTGGAGATAAAAAGGAGGCAACAGGTAAAAAAAATCTGGGTCTCATTTTTATGCTCACTTTTTATCTGGTCTCATTTCAATTCTCATTTTAATTTTCACAATAGTCCGAGGTCAATTTTCATTCTCACTTATTCAGTTCTCATTTTAAAGTCTTACTTTGATATCCTCTTGATCGATTTTTGATAAAAATTTGATGTTTTCATCTGAATTGGGCATAATCTCATGAGTTTCATTCATCAGTGACCAAGCTTGCACGTCATATCGCGTTTCTGGAATATTTGGCGGTGGCACACCAAGCGGCCAACGAACTTGCAAAATGTCATTCGAAATGTTACCATCCATTATTCGTTTGACTGCTTCATCTAATTGGCGGCTTTCCTTATGAATCGCCTCTAAATTCAACTGAAATTTTTTTAGAAGAAATTATTGCATATCTGAGTGCCTGCAGGCTCTATTCCTATGGGAATAAAAGTGAAGATATAGAACTATTCGAGCAGAAGTGTCACATAAGAATGTGATGTCACAACTTCGCAACATGGCTTATAGAACAAATTCACATTCCATGATTCGTGTTTGCTACAGAAACGCTAATGTGACACTCCTGCTCGAGTGATTCTGTTCCTTAACCTTTATACCCAGGCCTCATTTGAGCCTTACGACACTAACAAATAAAAATCTTCCATGAATTAAATGCACAAATCTTTCAAATAGGAATCTATTCAGAATTTCGGAATATAAACCCCTGTGAAAATAAACTATCATTATACAAAACATTTTAGTCATTTTTTTTTCTCCATATTTTGCATGCGTTTCACAAAGCTAAGCATGTCTAAGCAGTCGAAAAATTTGAGACATTTTGGCTACTTGTTTGACTGATATTTTGTATGAGAGTTGAATAAGAGAAAATTTAACACAGCCAAACATAAAAATAATTTGATATGATTGAATTTCTACTATAATATCAAATTCCTGTCAAAATATCCCAAATTAGTCGACTGGCAGCTCAATTATTCAATTTTCAAAACTGGAAACGTTCAAATCTTTTAACTTACAACGCGACAGGAAAAAAAGGTTCTAATAACTTTTAAATTACCTTTGAAAAGTATGAATGAAGAACATACAAATCTTCGGCTGTCTTAACTGGATGGATCATTGATGCATTATTGAACGATGGATCGCTACACAAAAAATGTAGATCACGATATAGTTTGTACGTTCGCAGTTTGTAGATTGGAAAATGTATGCCCTAAAAATAATCAAAGTTCAATGAAATGTGTTAAAATTGAACGGGTCGGATAATATACAATTCAGTCAGTCTTTGGTGAGCACAAGTGTGCTTATTAACTTATGAAAACAAATAGAATAGATGGAGAAAGAAAAGAAGAGAATAACAAATCGGCCGTATGTTTAAATAACGAATAAAAATTAATGAATAAACATAGTATGCGAATGAATTCGTACAAATATGTGCTCTTGCAAAGCATTCTCGATTTATTCTTAATGGAAAATAAAAATTATCCAGACAAAAACCATATTGTGTAAAAAGATCTTTTCATTGAATGAGCTTGATGGGTGATTTAGTAATTTCCGCGAATTCATTATAAAGAATATAATCTCAAAAGGAACCGCATGTGTACATTTATAACGACAAAGATTTTGACGAATTATTATCACAGTTTTATGTTTCATGAACACAATTTTGACTGTTAGTAGAATTCATTAGGCGAATACATGCGACGCAAAATGAATATCTCAATTTTGCTTGATAAATGTTCTATTTTTGAGAATTGAATTCTAGGACAGTGAAATTTCCGGATGAAGATTTCTTTTCAAATAAAAAATAGCCATCCATCACCCACCTGAAAGGTTTGTTGGCAACTAATAATTTTGCTGGAATATTTAATGCATCGTCCAATATTTAGGCTGTCTGAATTGGTGGCCGCATTTCGAACGCACCAATCTAAATTCGATCGGATTTTGCGAATGAGACTGCTGCTGAGAATGATGCCTGCATTCAAATCGCAATAATCACGTTCGGTGTCCATCACTCTGTGTTCATCGCTGTCGACAATGTCACTTGCATCTCGTTTATGTCCGATATACACATCAAAACTGATGCTAATATGATTCAATTGTTTTAGCAAACTGCGTGCATTGACGTAGGTTGAATCGCTGGCCAACAAAAAGAAATCATAATCGTCTAAATAATTGTCGGCAATATATTTTAATATATGGAATGGCTTCAAGTGATCGCGTGAATCCGTAAAACCCACGATATTCTTCAATTGAAAATTTGTTCGCACATTATCAGCGGCATTGATGAAATACTTGATTTTGTCCACATGATGAGCGATGGTGCGATTGAAGGCTGTGGCCAAGCTGTTAATGCGATGTTGATCGGTTAGGACGCCAACGAATAATTTCTCTCGTATTCCAAGCTCAGACGAATAGTATCTCGGTCGTATGATATTTTTGGCTGCTTTTTTCGCCGTCATCGGCTTATTGACCAGATTTAGTCGAGGCTCGAAATCGTCGTCTTGCGGAGTAGTCTTTAATGCATTGCCATTGATCGTTTCCGGACACTCTTGTTCGGTGATATCCCATGCATTGTCCGGCAGACAAATTGTCAGTATTAAACCGACCACAAAACCAATAAAAAAGAAATGATTTCGATTCAACTGTTTCAACCGAATTATCGGCTTCATTTTGAATTTTCCTTTGATTGACAATATGATCACTGCTTATTGAAATTCATTCGAAACACTTCACCTAATTACTTTCATGTTTGAATTAGTAACATGTATCGTTAATGGAGAAAAAAAATTGAAAAATTACACCAAATAACTTAAAATCGAAATTAATGAGCAGCAACACTTTTCATAAACACATTTTGATTCAGAATGCATCAAATTTCATGGTGCAATACTATTCGATGATATATTTAGATAGTTTCATTTGATCAATGTCAAGAAGATACACTTTTAAAATTGTGTTATGCACCAATTTAGAACACTACACACGATCTCTTCACATTTCAAATGTGTGCAATGCACGTATGAGTGTATTGGACAATCAAAAACATGCAATCAAATTCACGATGGTTTTTTTTAATGATTTTTTTAATTTATTAAAATGAATATAACAGCAATTTCAAGAGCTATCAATATAATATATTTTTGCACAAAATCAAAAATGAAAATAATGAAGGTTTTTATTTTATTGAAAAACTTGAAATATCCTTTGAAAACGGCAAGTGTTGTCAGAAGAGGCAACTGTCATTGATTTGAATGAATGAAACGGATGGGAATTTGAAACGTTTCATAAATGTCAGAATGCCAAATAACTGAAATGCAACCAATACGGCTTCGCGTAAAGTGTGTATGTGTCATCTCACCCGCTGTGTTTTTGACTCTGGCTCTCACTCTGACTGGCTACAACAAATAGACATCTCTGATAGAGAGTCAATGAGCGTGTTTGTGTGTGTGTAAAATATCTGTGAAGTGGTGACAAATAAGTTGAGTCAAAGGCAACTGGAACCACCAGATCGAAAAAATAAGCTTAATTTTTCGGTTTTAATTTTAAGTATTTCAATTTTTTCGATTTCAAACGGGACCCGTTTATTGTATAAACTCTGGAATGGATAGCAAAGGTCGAAATGTAATCGTGTGTGATAATGGCACAGGCGTACGTACACAAACCATTCTTTTATATATATAATTCAATGGAAAAAATGGATGCAATTCAAATGTTTGGGATGGGCCGATTCGAGAATATCATAACAAATTCAGATAGCATTTCGGTTATTTCCTCCAGATACCTAAAAATAGCTACATTTCCGATTTCGGAAAAATGTTGATGTTATTTCTGTCATTCATCGGTGGTTGTGCTGAAGTGAAACATGAATTTAGGCCAATGCACCTGTAAATGTCAATGACGAATTTTGTCGACATGTTTCATGTTCGTGAACACTCATCCAGCGAAAGAAATAGCCATCAAAATCAGATTTTTGTGCATTATTAATGATTGATTGATTTTTTTTTTTCTGCTATAGTTTGTGAAATGCGGTTATGCGGGCAGTAATTTTCCAGCGCATATATTCCCGTCGATGGTCGGTCGGCCGATTCTGCGAGCTGTCAACAAAATCGGCGACATCGACGTCGAGGTATGTTCATCCACATTTCATTATTTACAATCGCATTGACTTGATTTTAGTTAAGAAACAACAAAAGAAAAACACATTTTTAGATGAAAAATTCCCATTTATTTTACAGAATTTACATGTCGATGTAAGTTTTTATTGTGTCTTTTACTTGTGTCATCATAAAATTGCATCAAACGATCTGACATGTTTTCAATCAAATGCATCGAAACGCAATCAGACTAATAGATACACAAACATAATCACATTCACACAAAATCGTGATTTGGATCCAACAAAAATTTCACTAAATCAACAAAAAAGCACCGAAACCATTTGTTGATTTTATTCTTTTGTTTGTTTATTGTTTTAGTTTTCGTTTGCAGCATCTTAATTCGCTTGACAATTGTTTTACGTGTGTTTCTGATCATTTTCTAACCACTATTTTCATTTTGTTGATTCTGAGTTATTCAGATTTATTGTTTTCAAGTTTTCATGTTTGTTTTGTTTATTGGTTTGTCATTATTCGCACTTCAAAAACTGTACAGCAATAGCAACAGGTTCTATTTTCTGTGTTTTTTATGATCATTGTTTGAATTTCAATTTTTCTATTGTTATTTTTTTGTGCACGATTCATTTTTCCCGATTTTGTGAATTTGTTTCCATTCCTACTCTTTGGTAATTTCGCTGTTCAAAAAGAAAAAAAGAAAAACTATTGTAGCAGACAAATCAATACAATTCGGATTTTAATCTGATCCATATAAGAAGAATATTTTTTTCAAATATTTCCAAACACATACAGAATGCAATCATACATGTCCATCCACTTCTCTATGCTTGTAATATTGATTCGCTGTTCGTTTTATTCGTCCTAATTTTACTTGTGTGTGTGTGATTTTCTTTTTAATTGTTTGCAATTATTCCCGTTTCATTCAATGTGTTCTAGTTTTCCATTTTATTAAGTTTTGACCATCGTGTTCGTCGGTTTTTTGTTTATCTTTTGACAGTTTTAGAGTTTTTTGCATTTTATTCCGTTTTCACTGTTTTCTTTTCGTCGCTTGTGATAAATGACTGATTTTCATTTTATATTCTTTTATTTATTCAAAATTCCATCTAGGATTTGATGGTTGGCGATGAAGCGTCAAAATTGCGAGCAATGCTGGAAGTTTCGTACCCAATGGAAAATGGAATTGTACGAAATTGGGAGGACATGTGCAATGTTTGGGACTACACATTTGGCCCAAAGAAAATGAATATCGATCCAACGAATACAAAAGTCTTGCTCACCGAACCACCGATGAACCCATTGAGAAATCGCGAGAAAATGATTGAGGTACGGTTTATTTATCATTAATTGGATCATTCAAAATTAGCACAAAATATTTAATGAGCAGTGAATTTCATTTTGATATCGAACTATTAAACAAAAATTTCTTTTATTCCAGGTGATGTTTGAGAAATATGGCTTCGATTCGACATATATTGCCATTCAAGCCGTCCTCACGCTTTATGCTCAAGGTTTAATTTCGGGCGTTGTTATCGATTCGGGCGATGGAGTCACACACATTTGTCCTGTTTACGAAGAATTTACATTGCCACATCTGACTCGCCGACTTGATATAGCCGGCCGGGATATAACACGTTACCTCATCAAGGTGAGCTTCTTCAAACAAAATTCGAATGATTCAGTTTAAGATGTTAGATGTCCGTGCATGCAATTTCAATAGACTTGGGACTCATGTCATTATAAATAGTCCGCAGGATGTCTGCAATGTATGCATTTATACGCAACATTTATATGAGTTCCGAGCCTCTAGCGAAAAGAATGTTTCCAAAATAATTTGAAATATTTCAATGATTTTCCTTCGTGTCTTTTGTAGTTGCTGCTTTTGCGAGGATATGCGTTCAATCACACCGCCGATTTCGAAACGGTGCGAATGATGAAGGAAAAATTGTGTTACGTTGGCTATGACATTGAACAAGAGCAAAGGCTGTCACTGGAAACAACGGTTTTGGTTGAATCATACACTGTATGTAAAACTTCAGCGTTCTATGGATCACATTTCTTTAACTTATATCATTTTTAATTTGCAATATTCAGCTACCGGACGGACGGGTGATTAAAGTGGGTGGTGAGCGTTTTGAAGCGCCTGAGGCGCTATTCCAACCTCATTTGATCAATGTAGAAGGCCAAGGCATAGCCGAATTAGTATTCAATACAATTCAAACGGCTGATATCGATATGCGGTCAGAGTTGTACAAGCATATTGTCTTATCTGGTGGTTCAACAATGTATCCAGGTCTTCCGAGTCGTTTGGAGCGTGAAATCAAACAATTGTATTTGGAAAGAGTCCTCAAAAATGACATTGAGAAATTATCAGTAAGTTTGTTGTATCAGATGAATCAAGGAATTTGCATTTGCTGAACGATCTCATGTATTTTTTGTTGTTGTTGCAGAAATTCAAAATCCGTATTGAAGATCCGCCAACCCGAAAGGATATGGTGTTCATCGGAGGCGCTGTATTAGCTGATGTTCGAAAAGATCGCGATACATTCTGGCTATCGAAACAAGAGTATCAAGAGCAAGGGTTAAATGTATTGAATAAGCTTAGCTTACGGTCATAATTTTCGACATTATCTCAACATCGAATTAAGTGAAATAACACAAATGATTCAAACTAACAAATAATTTTCCACTTTGAATATGATCACACCACATACAATTAACATACATGATCTTGCCCTGGCTACATGCTCATTGAACCTAGCTGTGTATGACACCTCCCCAAAATCGTTGAGTTTTCTAAGCAATTTAAAAACTTCTTCCCGAATCCAGGCGAATTTACAGAAGACTATATAATTTTTGTTGACATTCAAGTATTCATTTTAACAGAACTTCACATTCTAATAGCGCATTTAAGCAGAGCAACCTCATAATCAGTTAAATTGAACAGCACGTATGTACTGTTTGAATTTATCACATCGCATTGGATCATCATTATTCAGTGTGTATTGTAAATTGTACGAGTGAATGTGAAACAAACAAATATATTGTGTACAAATGAAAAGACACACAATGCCAAATTGAAATTAAATGGAAAACAAATCCGAGAAATTAGTTTAAATATAATATGATGTGGAAAAAGTGACTGATTTTGCATTAAACAAAAAGTCATGCTCTATCTAATTTTAAGTATGTAACTGAAATTTATATAAAACAAAACCATTTATTTTGCAATATTTTTTTCTGGTTTCTTCTTCATTTTGGTCACGAATTTTGAGTTTGAATCCCAAAATTCCCGGCTGCGAAAAAGTTCACAACGGAAACAAATAAAACAAGTTTTCTCAAGTAGATGTTTTTATTCATTTAGCGTCAGACATTCCAACCCATAAATGTAATTTAGATCAAGTGCATGGTTGTAAATCGATTTGAAATACAAACGGTATTTATTATCAACGAGACAAAATATTTTTTCGTTGCGTTATTAATAAGTAACAAGCGGATCAGCATCGGTTTCGCTCAGCACAATTTCAATGCTACTATCATCGAGCAGTTTGGTTAGAGTTTCTTTGAACTCTTTCAAATATCCGCGCTCCGAATTACTATGATTGCAAAGGATGACATTCACATTATTTTGTACCGCTTCAAGAACAGTATGATGCGACATTTCACCTAAAAATGAAAATTAACAATGAATTGGTCAAAAATCAATGATTATTTTTCGATCACTTGTCATTTTCAGCGTCGATCAAATTGCATTTTTGCGTATGTTAGAGAGTGAAGTAAATTCGATCAGATATTTAGTGCAGAAGATAATTTCAACCTGATATATACAAATCGGCTGAAACTCCCTCCAGAACGGAGCTCCCAGATCCAGGGCAAACGGCGAACGAATTGATGACCGTGTCTAATGTACAATTTACACCGATTGCAACTTGAACAGTTTTAATGCCCGTGTGCTGTTTAACACGATCAATTGAGTCTGCCAAAGTGATTGGAGTGTCAGAATCAACCTGCGCCACGCGACCACTCCCAATCTCGCTATTTTTCGATGATGGTATGATTATTTGGGACTCTTTGTGAGGTAATGCTCGTGTTAGCCAGTCTCCGATCGCACCGCGTGTATTATCCCATGATGTGTGCGGTGAATATAGCGCAATACGTTTCTCCAGACACAACGAAACGACTCGCGTTTTCCATGACCTTAAAAAATACGTTCTCTGTTGCAATTTATTGCTGATAAAAAAAAGATTGGTATATTTACTTCTGAGTTATGCTTTTCAATCCGGTAAAAATTGGTGGATGATATGATATAATCAGATCAGAATTCTTATCGACAGCTTCATGCAAAACTTTTTCCGTTAAATCATTAGTCAAGATAATCTTGTGGATCGGTCTAAAAATACAGATTTTTATTGAGTAAATTGGGATTATATAGTGTGAAAATATCATTTTCAGTCGAAATGTCTCGAATTGTGTGAATGTCTTTAACATTACAGCAATTGACTATTTTCTATACCAAATGAGAAATTAGTTAGCTATAATCCTTTTCAATCAATAGCGGCTGGCTGATAGTAAGTAACATAATTTTCACACCGGTTTTTAACTATTCACATACTTCGGTGTTGCCGGCTCAATCAAAACGCCGACATTATCCCAGCTTTCAGCAGAATTTTCAGCAGCAAACCCGTTTAGTTTTTCCACAATTGCTCCTAATGAATTTGCCATTTTCAATGAACTAAATCCTCGTGATGTTAAATATTTGATAATTTTATCAGACATAACTTGTGTCCAACTTTACCAAATCAGTTGCTGCAGCACAAGTCGAGGAGTCAACATTCCATTTTCGAATTTCACTGACATCTGTAGTTTGAATATTTTTTCGGTTTAATCATTTAAATAGAGTTATATTTTAAGCTTTTCGTGCCATTTAAATATTTGATTGAAATATAGACAAATAATATTTCAAAATAAAGATATTTAAACAATAGATATGATGGAAATTGTTAAAATTATGTAAACATAATGCAATGAAAAACATGATTTTTGGTACATCGTGTTAATTTCGAGCAAACGACAACGATGACAGCATTCGAACACATTCAAAAAGTGAGGTTATGCCATTGCATCTCATTTTCGAAATGTCATTCGTCAGCTGTCAGAAACTGCATTCCCTAGTTAGAATAGAAAAATCAAAACAAAACGCAAAATAGCTGAGAGTATTCAATTGTGATCGCACAAAAAAAATTGTAATTAAAGATAAATGCTTTGCTATGGTTTGCAAAATTGTTGACTGAGTTAATCGGATGGATTGAACTTTGATCGCAATTAATCATTTCCAAGACACAGACTATTATTATTGTTTGTTTTTCATATTTGTTCATTTCAATTCGATAATAAAAGTGAACTTCAAAAAAAATAGAAATCCACTTGCGTCGCGCACGTTATCATTCCAACAATTTCACACAGACACAGTGCATGACATGAAATCTCAAACGAAAGATTGTGTAATATTTATTTAGTCTATAGTTGAATTGTGCACGATTTATAAACAAAACATAGTGCGGTTTTGTTGTACTATATTTACAACCGAAATAGACGCACTGATTAAAGTTGCATAAAAATGGGAGTTATTACGATGGTAATGGCTTTGCCATTTGAATTGTTCCGCGGTTATATAATTCAGCCCATATTGGATCGATCGCAGCAAACCTACGATGACTACAAATCTCGCACTAAAGAAGGAGTAGTTTCAGCTAGCGAAATCGTCATTAAGCTCGCCATACTCGTGTTGGCCGCTGCCGTTATCATTTGGATGGCCATTTTTATGTATATTGCATTTTATTATACATATATGCCAGCCATAGCTCACACTCGTCCAGTTCATATGCAATTCAAGTGAGTTTTGTCACTCTATAGATGCTCGTCTCGATTGAACTAAATAAATCACATATTTCCAGACCGTGCGAAGATATTATAGGACCATGTTCGTTTCCGCAGGCCCACGTTCTATTGACTAGAAAACAGCAGCTACTGATGGTTGGACAGCCATATCGCATCTCCGTTAACATTCAGATGCCAGAATCTGAACAAAATTTACGCTTGGGAATGTTTATGGTGTGCGCTGAAATGCGCGATCAACGAACACATCTTCGGAATCATGCATGCCGCTCAGCAATGCTTCATTACCGATCAGATTTGGCACGAACAATATCCACTCTGGTGATGAGCCCGTTAATAATACTCGGTTTCAAAGAAGAAACCCAACAAATACCCGTCGAAGTATTCTCAAGCTACGAGGACGATCAAGAAAATCCAGTCACTGATGTTTTTGTTGAAATTCAATCGCGACAAATCCAATTCTACTCCGTTACATTACATATAACCGCTCACTTCTCAGGATTGCGCTACATCATGTTTCATTGGCCGATACTCTCTGCTTCAATAGGTGAGTTAATGTATTTAACCCACATTTCAAGTCAAAATTCGTTAATTCAAATCAAATATACTCATATTTAGTTCAATTAAGTCGAATTCAATCATTTTGAAATGGGACTATATAAATTATGATATTGTAAATTTTCAGGTGTCGGTGCAAACCTCTTCTTCATTTTGACTGTGAGTTTGTTGAGCTGGTATCATTGGTCAGACTCCGATTGGATGGAAGAAGCACGGAAACGACTTCGAACCCGCGCTGAAGAAAGTCGTCGCAAGCGCTTAGAAGAAATAATGCGTGATATGCCGACGACAACGGAAGAACACCTAGAACTTTCGACCACCAGTGGAGAAAGTGATATCGAAGAACTTTCTGGATTGAGTGAGAGTGAAGAGGTTCGAAAGCGCAAATCAACGAAAAAACCAACTTGATTTCCACTTAGCTAAACTTAACCCACACACTCCTCTTCTATTATTGCTACAACCAGCGAGTCATTTATTATACGAATTGCAATTCTATTGCAATGCATTGATAATAATCAAATAATGGATAATGACTTCTTTAAATTTTAAGGTTAATACGATTTATTAATACTTAACTCTGCAAGATGACAGCTGCTTAACTCTGCAAGAAGTTTCACAAAGAGCACAATTCTCGAACGAGCATCGCGCTCGTTCACCAATCAACCATTGCACAAAATAAAATACTTGTATAAAAATACAAGATAATACGTCAAGGAACAACGAAATTCTGAAGATTTAAAATCCGAAACTAAACTTCTGTTCAAAACAAAATGCTATTTACCAATGAATTTTTGTTACTCTCTCTTTTTTCATAATTAATTTATTGGAATCGTTGTAATTCTTCTCTCGCCTTTTTTACACTTTAAATAAATACTTAAACTTTGATGTTGGAAATAAAGTAAAACGAGAATAAATACAGATGCTGTATTTCTATTCGATATGTTTGCCGGATTTGGTGATTGTTCTAGCTAGCTAGTAATCAGTTGGATTATTTTCTTTGCGCATCCCAATTTGGACTGTTGTAAAACCAATTTTCTTCGCGCTTCATCCAAGAGCCCTCGAATGCGCTATCGTGCTGCAAAAAATAAAAAATATTTGTAACAATTTATTTCTAGCAAAAATTTTCACAAATCTTCAATTATTTCATGTTCCAAAGAACCTTTTTTTGTTTCTTTGTTCGGTTTCCTATGAATTTTCTTCCGCGAATTGTTATTAAATAATTCCGATTGTTAATTGTTCCTATCGGAATTGTGTTCATTACAATTTTCATTCGAAACCTACCAATTGTTGTTGAACGCTTGTACCTAAGTAGTCAATATTTGAGTAATATCCAGACAAATTTTGATAGGTATTCGATGAGGTTGATGGATTTGTGCCTTGATTCCAAGAACGACTATCTAAGCACCCCGACGATGCAGTATTCTCCAGTATTGATGACGACCAAATCGAATTTCCATTATTGTTTGGTGTCGGAAGTGCAGGAAACCCCTGGTAAAAAGTACAAGAAAAGTGTTTAGCAAGAGACATTTTCAAGTTTTATATCGAATTGAATGCGAATGATAATGCAATTCAAAGTTAATTTGAGTAATTTATGAGAATTTACCGTGTGCGTTGAAGTTGAAAAGATATTCGGTGCCATTTTAAAGTAATTTGGTGAATCACGTAAAATTGACGTTGTCGTTACTGGAGAGCTGGATAAAACGTTAAATTATATAAATTAGATTTGCATAGCAAATAGTTTTTCATTAAAATCTGGAAATATAAATGTTTCCCAAAGCCACCTAGCTGTGCTGCAATTCAATGTTGATGTCGTTGTTTTCGCTTTCATTTTAGTCATCGGCACTGTTCGGATTTTACCAACTGTCGGAAGAAAATTTGATTATTGTTTTATTTAAATAGTGAAAGAGCTTGATTATTGGTCTCCAATTGCATTTGCATCATTTTCGCTCGAATGATGTCCTTCAAAATTGAACGGTAATTACCTGATGATGTGGTCGCCGTATTTGACGAAGTGATTGCGGCACTAGTTTGCTGTTGCTGTTGATTTTGTTTGTGCATTTGGCGACATTTAGCCCGACGATTCTTGAACCAAACCTTGTAACCAGATAATAATGTATATGAAAAATATCGATTTAAAAAATAAGATGAAATTGGTTCAAATTATGAGGGCGATTGTAAATCAGTGTGAATCCAAAAGACACGACCGATTTTAATGAAATTACGAAATAGTTATTATTGAGTGAACGCACAGCTGCATGTCTCAAAAAGAAACGAAAACCTGAAAAAAACAACCATCACTTCATGAACATAACACAAATGCGAATCATCATCCGCTCATAAATGTAACAGTCGCTCAAAGATTGAACACTCGTGTGTTCACTTTTATTCATTATGAAAGGTCACGTTTTTTGGAACGTGATCATGAATTTTTTTTCCAGAACCACAAACACTTCTCTGTATTTTATGGAAACAATTTCGTCGCAGAAAATCAATATTTATAAGCGAATAGTGAAATGAGCACTGTCATTTTGTTATACAAATTACTTCTGGCCGGGATCTATGACTAATTGAAAGTAGGAACATTGTATGATTAGCTTGGTAATTTACAACTTACTTGAACTCGAGATTCGGGCAAATTGATTTTCAATGCAACTTCTTCACGCATAAAAATGTCGGGATATCTGGTTTTGCTGAATAAAGTTTCTAAAATATCAAGTTGGACGCGGGTAAATGTCGTCCGTTCGCGTCGCTGTTTTCGTTGGTTGGCTACGAAGACACATGAGAGTTAAGTGAGAAATTAAACCAAATGCATTTAATATACCTATTCTGAAACTTCGAAGGGCTTTATTAAGAACAAAAAATAAAATATACGAAGATTACTAAATACACGAAAAGTCTAGACATTGGTGGCCGCATGGAATTGTAACTAAGTACTTAAATAGCTTGAATAATCTGTTCGTTATCAGAAGCGTATGGACAAGGTCGTTCCATTAAGAATATTTTGCCGGACAAACGCATCTGCCTAAAAATAGTTTGATGCCATTGACAGACGTCTTAATTCTATATTTGTTTGCTCAAGTGTTGCGATTCGAGATAAATGTGACCAATCTAAACAATAAAATGGAGAAAAATCGCAAGGAGACATACCAATTTCTGTCCGCCGATGTTAATCGGACAAACATCATAAAAATGCATCAATAAAGCTGACATTTAACGATTGCCATTATAAAAAAAGGATGTGATTCGTTTGTGTAACATAAAAAGCATTTGTGAAATCTTAATTTTTAGTGCAAATCACAAGAACATTGTTTTTATAAAAAAATATAAAAATTCTCTCGAAATTCATTTCTTATTGACTAATCTGGTTTTGAGGTGCATCTGAATGCTTCCACATTTTCGACACGCAAAATCTTTTCACATAAATAGCCGCCTTTGTCATTTCACTGCTACCGTGCTTACGATTCACTTCATTTTGGTATCGGCTCTTTTTATTTTCAACCGGCTAATCGTTTAATTTAACACACGCGCCGATTGTGTTTGTTTTCGGGTGTGCGAATAAGTAGCGTAGTAGGGCTTTCACTGTCGCTAAGTCTACATTCTACAACTCTATCGACCGGCCGTGCGATTGTTTAATGCAACAAAGTGTTCCGAATATCGATGAGCGCCGGTCATATATCACATTAACCTATTCACTTATTATGCCGCATTGAATCGTATTCAAACCATGGACCGTGTGTAAGTGCATGGTGACGCAGCACCACGATGCATACGTTTAACAACAATAATAATCGTCTCAACTGCTTGGAAAAAAGTTAATTCCAAAACAAACATCTACGGGGCGTTTTTTGCGTATCAAAGCAAACAATCGTCCTAGGCTTTGTTGTGATTACTAATTGGCACATTGCGAATTAACAGAAACACAAATTGAAACGATGACGACACACGCAAACAATTATCTACTTATCTCCAGAATGTTTACTCTTTTTCCCATATTTTTATTATTGAAAAACAATTGGAGAAGTGATATTTTTAGTTATATCGAAAATTAATTCAATTTATTATTGACTTGATCATTTTCAGATGTCATTTTTCAATTTGCAATTTTAAATTTTGAGTATGTAAATGCTTTCGGTCAATTTTTAATATGCGAGTTGCGAATGAAATATGCCACTTTTTGAATTGGCAAGATCTTTTATATTATTTTGAATACGTTTTAATCTTTAATACAGTTTTTAAAGCATTGTCCAATGCACTTTTGTGTTAGAAAAAGTAAATTAAAATGGGAATTAACAAAAAAACCAGCACATTTGAATAATATTTATGAAAAATGGTATTAAACTTACTTGCGGCTGAATATCCCATCGAATGTAGTGAATCAACAGTCATTAGATATGGCGTTGTTTTGAGGTAAGGCATACTTGAAAATGGTGTTGATGTGTTTGCTGAGGCGGCTGCTGCTGCGAATGATGTAAAGCCCAAGTCATCTGGCGGACATCTAATACATACAAAAAAATCATTTTTCGTTCATATTTTGGATAAATGACAAAAACTCTTGTCATCAAAAAAGTGGAAACTCCCTATGTTAACATTTTCTCTGACGTAGGGAAATGTTAGAAAAGTCTTTGATTCATAATTAATTGATGGTCAAGAGGAGATATTCTCTTTTATTCCACCCGTCAAATTATGCATGTCCGTAAAATAGTGTTTCATCAAAAATGGATCCTCTCCACATAGAGCACAAGTGACTGTTAGGCATTGGAAACTGTTCCACTTAGTTGCGTGTCTTGGAAAGCGATTATTTTCTATGGAAATACTGTAATCGACATTGTGCGGAACAGAGTAAAATACGTAAATGAAAATGCTGTTGAAAAAATGGCAACAGCAGCAATAATCCTTTGGCAGGAAACGATTCCGCACGCACAACTTGATCGAATGATTGCTTCATTCATTGTTTATCTTTCATTATATGATCAATGGAACGACAAAGCGAAACATTCATTCATTTAATTAAGGTAAAAGGTAAGCGATTTAGAAGTCATTATCTTAATAAGTTCAGTGTCATGCAAGATTTTTCGACGTTCGGTCGCCATGGTGACGCAGCTCGTGCTGCAAAAGGAGTAAAGTGCTTTGATACTTAAAATGAGAGGAACATGTTTATCAACATAATTGCGATGCTATGACAATAAATCGCTTTACAGGAAATACTGTGGCCGAAATTGAATAAATGAAGGGGAACGAATGCTGTTTCAGGCATGCAATCATTGCAAATTGGAAGAATGAAAATGGACATATTTTTCATAATTCTGAAGAGAGAATATTCGTTGCTTGACGTTGAGTGGGACAGAACTAGTACAAATTGCTGCAGATTGATTATTATCGTGCAGGGTTTGTGCAATTTCAATGAAAATATTGTTCATAACGAGAACTGACAACAATCGTTTTCGTTCGATCAAAACAACCGTTTCATCTCCCACAAATCGCAGCCATTTTCTCCGTATTTCCCAGGGAGCGTATTTCAAACCCGTTAATAGCAAACTCGTTTAAACAAATGTTTCTCATTATTAATTGGAATTGTATGCCTCTTAAGTGCAATTCATTAAATACATACTAAATTCCACTATTTTCATTTAATGATAGCATCTACTAAATATTATCATTTTTACGCTTCGAACGGGATTCTCTGTACCTCTCGAATTGTTGCGGTTAAATCGGAATTTACAAGAGCTACATTCGTCTGACAGATGTACGCACCAACATCAAACAAAAGACAGTGATTGAAAATGGGGTGCAATCGTATAAACATTTGGCATATGCTTTAATTAGCCGGTTATAATGCACAAACCCACACACTCACGCATATTTTGTGTGGTGGATGTGAGCACGCGCATTCATCGTGTTTATTTTGAACTTGCACATTTGATTTTATCGCTGAACGTGCAAATGTACGATTGAAATGCAACCGGGTTGCGATAGGCGATTACGAATATAATTGGTGATCAGCAGCAGTTTGTGTGTTTGTGTGCAATGCCCACTGTTCATGCACAAGTAATTTGAATATTATTGCGATCAATTGAATTGTACGCTCAAAATGGTTTCAATTCCGATTTCGGTGGCTATAAACATTCGATGCTACCGGATTCGATCCATAAAATCCATCCATTAATCGAAAATCCAACAGGAAATAATAAAAAACTGTCTTACAAGAAACCAACTTATACTATTTCTCATCGGACACCATTATCACCGGAATGGCAATTGGTGTGAAGTTATAATATTTGAAATGATAGCCAGTTGCCTTCAACTGGCAATAAAAAATCGTTTGGTGCGTTCATTTTATTCACGATGCACTGATTGGCCAAAGACGATTCAAAAATACAAAGTGACCAAACATTCGATCGCGTTTTAAGTGTCGATGCTTTAAATCTGAAAATATCCCAAAATAACGCGCATAAAAATTGTGTGGCTAACGTTTGAGAGAACCAGAAAAATCTAAATCGCCTTAGATTTTACTTCCGACGCACATTAAGCGGAATTCTTCACCAAATTGATCGCTTTATATATCTATGAATAAAAATATACTAATCATTATTAAACGGCCACACAGTCCATTTTTTCTTCCCGAAAACATAAACAAATCACACAATTTGTACCACGTTTTCCATTCCAATGGTCACTAAGTCTTATTGGCATTTTCAAGCTATTCCTGTTCTAATATTGTTATTATTCTTTTAAGACGATATTTAAATGGCTTAGCGTTGACATTTTATTTTTCATTGTCAGTGACCAAATTTTATTACACGTTGCCAGAAATGCGTAATAGATGCAGATGCGTGGTTCTTAACTATATTCTGATTCATCGCTGTGACACTTTGTTGTTATTGGAATGCAGATGCATCCAATCGATGGCCAATAAGAATTTTAAGGCTGGAGAAGAGTGAAATGGGAATGCAATGAATAAGTTTCAAGTAAACGAATTTTTCCGAACTTCAGGAATGAGCAGGACTTTCAATTTGAATGCATTCTTGAAGTTAGATTTCTCGGGAAATCTGAAGAATTTGGTAGAATTGTACTTTTTTGGAAAAATATGAAACATCTTTGGGGAAGACAAATTAAGCATCTGAGTAACATCTCATCAAAATCTCATCAAATTATCCCCACGATTTTTAGTAGCGACGAAAAACATTTATTTTGACTGCAACTTACCCACTGCCAAGAGTGTTGCCCCACATTGTGATCGACTTTTTCCCTTATTTACTGAAAAGACAAAGAAATTATCAAAGTTTTAAGAAAATATTTCTTTAAAACTGCAAAGAGCAAAACCGGTTCTCGATGCGATTGATTGTCGTTATTAAAAAATGCATTGCATAAGGTGAATATGCAAATTCAAATACATATTATCAAATAATTTGGGCGAATTGAGGTAGAAACTCGACATCGTTTTCTCACTCTTTTGACAAACACTTTGTCTCATCTCTGGCGACTAACGATCTCGACTTGGAACATAAGTTTGAATTCGAATTCATAAATGCAAATCCCAATTGCGGTATTGCTCAACAAAACAAACTTCCGATTGTGTTTATAAATGTGCAATATGTGCTTGAAATCATCTATTTAATTTTCCCAGTGGTCGCTGTGTGCAAGCAGCAAAAAAGCACTGTACATCATTTTAAAGCTAAGTTAACACCAATGATGACAGTCTAAATTATGGATTTAAGCACATTAATTAGAATTATTGAGAATTATAGTGGCAAAAGCTCACTCATAGCCCCAAAAATAGAGTCAATACTTTGGCTTCACCTTTTCGTATCATTTTTTTTTTTAACGATGAGAAATCAACCGCAAAAAACAAACGGTTTCTTTTTTCGCTTACAGAATACATTAAAATATCGTGTAGCTGTTTGTATCAATACACGAGCTCGTATGCGAACCGTTTTTTGAATTGAATTAATAAACAATAATAATGTTCGTCTTAAAAGCTAAAATATGAGTTCACCACATCTGATTTTGTGTGATGTAAGACGAACGAGTGAATGAAAATGAAATAAAATGAACGGTGTGTATGAATTAACAAAGATTTAGAGTGTGTTGCCGGTCCGCAATGGCATTTCAATGTGTGTTTAGAACATGAATTTAATGTTCAAAAAAATCGTTGCACGCAAATGGTTAATTACACTTGATTACAAGATTTACGAACCGAATTCGTTCAGCGCGCGCCTTACCAACGGAAACGAAAGGTGTTGACATTTTGATCGATGATCTATTTTAGCTTATTCAGTATTTCTTTTTTCTCGGCCAATCAGATAATGTAAAAATTTGTAGTTTATATTCGGAACAGCGCTTTTTTAATTACACTCGCAAATCGCTACAATTGACCGTTTTCACCAGTTGAAAATTTTCTAAATTGTAAATTTTGTTTGGAAGTTTGATTAGAGAAAATCGAATGTTCATCGTTCATTAAGCGGTCATTTCAATGGTATATTGAGAGTGATATTAATCACTTTCCCGTGATTTTCTTTACGACTCTTTTGTAAACTGAGTTTTAGAAAAGGGCATTAATGCTCTAATTGCAAGTGAATGTACAGTTACATCGATAATTCAGATTAATTTCCAATTTGCCATTGTCGGTGTTATTGTAAGACTCTGTTGATTTCATGAATGAGATGAAATAGTTCAATGTAAAATTGTTAAAGTACAGTTTTTCAAGTCGTGTTTCGCTCAATCCGAACAAATGTTGGGTGCACAGAGTGCACTTATTGAGGAAAGAAAGAACAAAAACGGACATTTTGAATTGAAAAAAGCTGTGATTCAATCGATCATTGAACAGAAATCCTGGAACACTTCCTCAAAATGAACACAATCGAATGGACGAGCTCAATAGAATACCGATCAACTTAATATTCCAGAACTATTGCTCAATTCAATACAGTTCCTGGGGGTGGTAATTGATATTCGAATAATGAAAAATCACTTGACACTGACGACAATTGCCGCGTTGAAATGAGCCCTCGGAAAGGGGTCGAGACATTGCGTCCGCATCAAATGAGCAATATATCGTTGCACTTGTATTTTGTCCTCGTCAAATCCTTTTGTGTATCATTTCCAAGTCGTTTTTCATTGAAAATATGCATACGCGCCTCTTACATTCAAGTGTTTAATATGTATTTTACCACATGTGGTTAAAATTGCTGTTTAAAAAGCCATCGATTCGATTGAAATGAGAAAAGTCAATGCAGTGTAAATAATCAAGAGGCGGCATTATTTCGATTTGGGAATTTTTTATTAGATTTTGAAGAACCAAAACAAACAGTTGGTGTATTAAAATGTGTCTTTGAAGTGGTGTGTATTTGTGACAGGTGCGGAAAATTCCAATTTAATCAGGATTTTGTGCATTGTTTTGAGGCTTAAATCGAATGAGATATTTACTTTGCTTAGCAGCTGGTTGAAATATGCTTGCTTTTTTATTCGCTCGGTGTCTGTTCAAATCGACATTTCACATAATTTTCGTCGATGGATTCGAATCAGTTTAGCGCAAACGTCTGCTGTCGTCGTACACGAGGAGATGTCACCTAATCGATTTTGTATGAATTTATTTAGTTCATTGTCACATTATAATCACAAACAACAAATAGAGAGCACACGCAAACACATATCGAACTGCGAACTCACTCACGGTGAACAGACAAATTTAATTAACACGAAATCCAATCAATGAACGTGCAAACGAAATATTACACCGAACCAACGTGCGCGCGTTGTGTGGCACATGCAAAGGAAAATGCCCCCAAACAGGCCGCTTCCAAAATAATACCAATTCAAAAGCAGTAATAAGGCCAAATGAACCTATCAATATTAAGTAATATTTAATCAATTTGAAGTTTAAACGAGATGGTTTGATGCGATGCAGTGTGGTGGTGCGCGACGAGGCTGCTCAGTCACTGCTATCGAAACTTGATTCGCTGCGATATATTGTGAATAAACAAACTGAAATGGCAATAATAAGGACTAACAGGTGAACCATTTCGAAACACACATATTCGCGGCTCGTGTCTTCGAAATATTAACAATGTAAATGCTGTGATACACAGAGTCGCTCGAATCGGAAAACACTCGGTTTCCGCGCATTTTTCCAGGCGAAAACGATTGCACAAACCAATTTCGCCAGATGACTACATACACACAACGCTCCACGACACAGAAATAATCATGGCAATAACATGATATAGAAAAAAATATGGAAGACGACAAAAAAAAGAAGGAACGAATCGTCAACACGAAGAGCATGAAAATGCCATGGCACTGACTATATATGTATACATTTGGCGATGATGACACTTCAAAATGATGACTCCGATGACAGGATCTCTGTCACTCTTGTACCACATCGAACAACAAGGATATTTTTCGGTAAGCGTGCGTTTCTTTAACGCTTATGTATTGCATTCAATGCTTATCGCTGCTTGCAGCCAACAACTTTATGCTTCTCGTGCTCTAGCCAGCTTCAAAGTGCTACACTCAAATTCTTCGTTTTCATTTTTCCCAATTTATATACAATATTTGTGTTTGTGGCGTTGGCTTTTTCGTATTGTATGCAATCTACACTCGGTTTATATATCAAAAGAGGCAAAATGGGTCTTTTTTTGTCTCTCTTTCTCGAGAGACAAAGTGAGAGAGAGAGTTTCAAGTCAAACATTATCTACTATTGACTCGACTCGGTGACAATTGTGAAAATGCATATATGTAAGATTTCGGTATGTATGCGCATATTTGAATTTTGGACATCTAATCGCAGCGCATGCGATTTTTCCATAGTCAAAAGTTTACACTGTAAATCGATGGATACACTCGAAATAATCTATTTTCACATATTTGCTGGTTGTGTTTTTGCCATTTTAGAGTAAATTGGGATTCGAGCGCCATATTCGATAATGTTCATATGACATTTTGTAAATGGGAAATTGTGTTATTTTCTTGGTGTTTTTTTCTTGGATTCAACAACTCAATTCGTGGATAAAACTGAATAGCGAATCGCCACTGGCGATTGCAAATTATTTTCCTTCTCGATTCAACCGATTCTTGGAAGAGATGCTTCAGTCATCCGAAATCCCTACCCAATTAACCGAAATCGTACTTATTGGACGCCATTACCGAATGAATAATCCCAATAAATTGAATAACAATAAAGAAATCCAACAGCTTATTCTGTGCGTCGTTTCATTTGTTGAAATGTAATTAAAGCGTTGACCTCCTGCGAAACAGCAGCGTGACTTTCGGAAAATGTATCTCATTTATGCGTAGTGATAAAACTTTGCTGTAGTTACATGTGATGGCCATTAGGCTTTCTTGTTCGAGAATTTTGTCATGAGCTTCTGCGGTTTTTTCGTGAGCGAAAAATGACGGCAACAAAAAAAAATCGGTCCGTTTAATGGAGTTATTAAGGGAAAAATTGATTTTTCTTCATACATCTCCATCGAAACAACCTACAAAACCACACAAACCACCCAAATTTCTTTCTCTCTCTCTCTCTCTCTCTCTCTCTCTCTCTCGCTCTACCACTCTCAGTTTGTTTGCGTATATTCGTAAGCACCCAGCCAAAAATCGAAATTTTCACTTTTTTGTGGTTCGTAACCAGAAGAGTTGCTTTATATATAGTAAGTTTTGAAATGATGATGAAAAGCAAACGAGACAGAGAGCGAAAAATAGAACGCCGTACACATACGTTGTAAACAGCTTGAAGCTGAGTCGTGCGCACAACGATTGTGTGTGGATCATCGTTTCTCCAAAAAACCAAACGTTACATACGGTTGCATTCTTCTAACCAATGCATTGTAGGCGACATCTAGCTGTGCTCACAACTCCACCTTTTCGAAAGGCGGTTCTGTGTGTTTATCCAATCGATTTTTGGATCGTCGGCATTTTTTTCTTCTCCCGTTTGTTTTTTCAACACATTTTTCTTTGTGTATATCTGGCTCTTGTGTGTCTTTTGCGTGCACTCACACTACGTATGACTCACAGGTATGTGGTTTCGCTGCGTTTCAATATTTTGTCGCATTTTGAGGCTTGCTCGATTTACGCTTTGTTGAACTCAACCAAATTCGCTTGTTTCGCAAAATATGCGATGCAACTGCGAGCGGGTGAACGCGTGCACTCACACAAAACAGTTGGTCTCATTTCAATAAAACAAATTAATAAATGATAAAGCAGTTGAATCCTTGAATATCCATCGACCGAAAAATGTTTGCATAGAAAAACACGAACGAAGCTTATGCTCCGGTTCAAATTCCGTTTTCCCGATATGCTGAAATACTGAACAGTTCGCTTCTTTTGGACTTTTTTGTGATTGACCATTTTGGGTATTCAATGCAATCGCTCAAGCGAGATTTTTCAATAAAGTCAGAATTTTGTATTCATACTGCCGAAAATATTGATGGATAGTGTTGAGTACAGATGCGCGGAATTTTCGGTGCATTGAATTATGCGAACGGTTCATTTGCTTTTCCGATTTCACTTTACAAAGCATTTGAATAATGAACGCTCCAAATCTCCTAACAAATCGCTTGCCGATTCGAAATTTCTAATTGGAATTTTAACAATTTCACCTGAATCAATTTCAACCAAATTGATACAGATTTGTAACAATATAAATTTCGATAAGAATTGATTTTATCTGAAAGTTCCTTTGATGTTGCTACGAATCGAAGGGCAACAAAATATACAGTTATTTCTCCGAATTTCTCCCCCTTATTTCATCCGATTTTATCTCTGACTGTTTTTTCTTTGTTTTCTGTCGCTTTCGAATTTATTTGAAACACAACCAATTATTTTTCCATTTTGCATAAAAATGAAATGAATCAAACAACTCATTGATTAATGATAGTTCATCAAATATTTTATGCTGTTTGAGTCTGGTTTTCAAATATTTTTTTGGGACAGTTCATAATCCCTTTCCCGGCGAAATAATATTTTTTTTAAATATTGCTGAAAATTATTTCATTAAATGAGCGAATTCGAATCGAATACGAGTGAGCATGAGCTGAGATATTATATTTTGATAATGGATTCAATCGGAATAAATGATAAAGCATAAGATTAGTTAAACGGAACGTCTGCTTGTGCCATCAATAAATAAATTAGGACGAATTTTCGATAATCACCTTAAATAGTTATTCTTCGACACATGTGGTCTTGACTATAACTCAAATGCATATTGCACTCCTAAACGTTATAATCCGATAGTGGACAAATCGATTTATCTGCCTATCGAGCGACGTGAATAATCGGACGGAAATAAAAGTTGACCGTTTCCGATAAATCACATAATAAAAAATAGGGACAACAGAGCGTTTGAAGAAACGAGCATGCGTTTTTTTTTTTAAATATCATTGACGCAAAGGAAAATATCCAGAAAAATTCGACGCCGCAGGACCACCAAGCGCTATAATTCAACTGCTGAACACAATTCAATATTAAACACAATCAAACTCGACAGTGCTTTTGAGTCATTTTTTTGTTAGAGAAATCGCTTCCGTCTTTATTCATTTTTTTCTGAAGTGAAAATATTTGAATGCTGTTTCATCGCGTCTATAGTTTAAAATGATTGATTTCATCTGTCTCATTGATGCATTCCACTAGGTATCCATTGAATCCGGGCAAATGATCTCTTGGTAAATAAGCGAATATGAGTCTAAGACCATAATTAACAGCATACTTTATCTGCATTAAATCAAATCACTCTAATCAGATGAATTCACTTCGAAATGATTAGCAAAACAATGGGCCAAATGAAAAACCATCCCCGTTTTGCCTGGTGGTTAAAATGCGTTGATAAAAGGAAAAACATTTATTTGCCATTAAAAATCGATGAGATTTGAATTGAGTGCCCGAATATGATATCTCGAGCGTCAGATCATATTTCAATGTGAATTGAATATGCCATACAAAAGGAATATTTAATGCCAAAAATCCGTCACGTGCCGTCGTTGGCTTTGTGTCGAGATGGTTATTAGTAAGGCGTTCCTCCGAACAAAACCGACTGTTAAACATCTCGGAAAAAAGGGCAAACACGAAACAATGCAAATCTGCATTCATTCACAAAATAACATGAGAATGCACGACAAAACCCCAACTGTCTCACCAAATAAAGAGATATACCGAAAAATTGAGCACTACATTTTCAAATGATCACCAGTTAATTTGATAGTAAACGCGTGCATTGCGCACGCCCGCTTACTGATTCCCGCGAATTGATTAGCTCCTTGTTGGGCGAACACTGAAAACTGTGAAAATTCATTTTGAGTGTTGGTACAAACTGAGTGAACATTTTGTGAGAATCAATTTAAAGAATACATCTCGCCGCAAATATTTTTTTTTTCTTTTCATTATAAATAACTAAAACTTGAGTTAAAAAAGAAACTCTCTCTTGAGCGGAAGGTTCCATCATGAAACGATTCTGACATTCAGAACCTGAATGGGAAAAACATGAAATATTCATTTTCAGACTACAAAATAATCTTAAAAAATAAATTAATAACGTCAAACCGAAGTAAATTTGAAATTAGCTTCAAATGAAATTTCGCCGTAAAATGATGGATAAAATATATAAAATGGCAAGATTCATCAGCGAAATATGGAAAATCTTCAGGTTTTGCGGTTGAAGTGACTCGTCTCGAAAACATTGATAGTGTAGACATTGCACACGAGATGTTGCTAGATTCGGAGAATTGGAGATGGAAATTAATAATTGACAAATACTTCAACTTATTTAAGATAGTAAGGCGAAACGAAGGCATTACAGAGTCTACTGAATAATCGAAACAAAAAAAAGGATGACACAGGCAAGAGCAGTAGCAGCAACAGCGGCAACAATAATAACACATCCCAAGGGTTCAACTTAATCCTTACTGATGTTTCGTCAGTTCATAGATGGAACACAATAACAGTAATAATAATAAAATACATAATAAAATTGTGAACGATGAAAAAATGATGACAAAGGTGATACGCGTTCTCTTTTTGCCGGTATCCTTTTTTTTCTAATACATCTAAAAAGCAACAAAAAAAGTAAACTTTTTTTTGTTAAAGAATGAGAAAAAAAATTGATGCGTATAAAAAATTACGTTGAAAGCTGTTGAAAGTATAATGCCGAATTATTTTTGATGGCGCAGAGAGAATTGATGGTCTCAGCCAAATATTGGGGTGGCATTATAATGACGACTTTGAATTTGGAGCGTATGCCCGATAGAGAAACCTGCACACTGAACGAACGAGCATTTTATCGTCAAAAATGCTCAAGGAAAATTAACAATCAAGGAAAAAACGATGAATGAAACAAGCCCGGAGAAAAATTGATAGTCGCAGAAAAACAGGGCTTACAATTTTTGGACGAATAGAAAAACAGGCACCACGAGCAAGGTAATTGTGTGACGGCTCCAGTTCTTACTCTACACACACACACTTACAGCAACTCAATTTTCGAAATAACCAATGAGCACAACCAGTTTCGGTGGTTCAGTCTTTCTCCTTGAATCCGGCGATCTTTTACAAACGCATTCATACCGAATGGAACCGAGTAAAAAGAACAACAGCAACGTGTAAAATTCCAATTAAACGTGCGTATAAGGAAAATTAATCTCATATTACACGCACCTATCGCCATTAATTAATATTATAATATTTTGTAATTATGTAAATTGAATCGATTTTCCATCAAAACGCTTTCGGGCTTTGATCAGCATTCCATCGTAGATTGTTGACCTTTTTATCGCTGGCATGTTGATATTGAACTGCAGCAAATCAATAAAAACTTGTGCACTGATTTTATGACCCATTAAATATGTGATGGCTGAAATGTCTACCTGTCTAATCGACGATGCAATGGGTTCGTCATCGTAATTAATAAAGTGGCACACAAATTATTGGATGTGTGGATGTTGATCAAAAGATGGGTATTTGAAAGATGAATTGAATTTCCGATTTTTTCTGATTCGCTCCTCTCACGGCTGTGATTTCGATTTCATTAACACTGCATTGAAAGAACTGCGCGGACTAAGGGTGAAATTTAAACGGAAATGTGTGCTCAATGAACACAAAAGACTTGAATTTTTTGACACTTTTGTGTCCATCCCGTTTGACCTTCTCTCTCTCCTCGTCTATGCGTGTAAATGACACTGTTTCTTCGGTCCTTTGTTGCTCGAATCGCATTCAATCGAAAATTTGTAGAAAATACTCTCGTAGTAAGAAATTCAAAAGATTGTTACCGTTTGAAATTCTTTTGCTTCCTTTTCACCGTACGCAATTTGTCTGTGTTTTCTCTATTGAGTGTTGTTTTCGTTTTCTTTCATCTATTTTTGGAACGGATTTTTTCTTCTCTTTGATTTTGATATTTAGAGTTTCCGTGGCCTGGGAAAACCGAATTCTCGGTAAAAAGAAAACGTGCGGCTGCCGCAATATCAATCGATCTCTTTCTCGGCCACTCCGCCGATCAATGATGTGACACCGACAGAGAGAAAGAGAAATAAAAACACCGAAAACGAAACCAATAAATAACCATTAGATCAGGTGATTTAAGAATAAATGACATTATAAAATCATTAGAAAAAAAATGATGCAGTCGGAACGGTGTTGATTATCGGAACTCGGATACCCGATTACGGAAAATACGATCGCATCGCCTTTATTTTTCAGTGGCATTTTGCCTTTGATTTTTAATAATGAATTATTTCTGCTGGTTCCTGTCTTCCGCCGATCTCACACAGTCGCATTGTGTTGACATTTTTTGATATCAAACGAATTGAAAACAAATTTAAAAAAATCACATTTGAAAAGAATGGCTTATGGAAGCAGTTAAATGAAATGAAAGACATGAAAAATCGAGCAAAGAAAAGAGACTATTTTGGGTAATAAAAAATTTATTTTTAATTTGTTCCAAACATCCTGAAATCATATTTTATTTACTTATAACGTGATGTCGAACATTATAGGCGATCCATTTTAATCGCTACAAATGCATTCAGCTTCCTCAGTCTTTCGACACGTAATATAATTCATGCCCTCATCAAAAATTTGTTACAGAATTAGCAGACCTCCATCGGTCTCATACAAATTTGTTCGTTTAAGCAAGGAAATGAGGTTGTGCAGCAAAACTTGTGTCGTTCTATTTTCCACACTCCAAAATTAGCGAATGAATTTTTGATTAGCAAAAGAACGCAAAAAAAAATCTAATTTCCTTGAGTTTCTTTCACTACTTTCTACTGATGATTTATTCATTTTCTATTATTACGACGGAGTTAAATATTGTAAGCTTAATTGTTTTTTGACCAAAATATCATCATCCAAGACTCAATAGTCGAGGAAAAACGAAAGCTTTTGATGATTTGGAATACGTTTCTGGAATATGTTATGATTTACAGAAATTTCAAACGCTAGAGTAATCCAAATAACTCGGCACTTTGACAAAACCATTGATTTGAAAGTTCCTATCACTTTAACAAAAGTGTTACTAAAAGTTGCATAAAATAAATCGTCTCTATATTCTCGACAAGCGCAAAAAATCCCTTAAATGGAACATCATTCTATGCGGCACCAGACTCTCTCTGTCCAATCAATCGTTCATTATTCAAGTGATATCTTGCAAAAAATATTTTTTAAGTGAATAAAAACGAAAAATTGTTCCACCATGAAAAGCGCTTTGAATGTCATAACAAAGATGTGAAGTGATCTCTTAATGTATAGAGAAAATCATGTTTTGTTCCTTTTTCCATCAACTTCAAAGTGATTTTCCCTCGTTCTTCGGTCGATTTCATTCAATCATTAGTTGTCTGTTGATTTGGAAAAACATTTTCGAGAAATAACAGGTTGCAAAGAATGTGTATCGTTTTAAAATGCTGACAAAAAGGGGCATTTTTATGCAAACTCTTTGATTGTAGCATAGAAAATACTTGATTGTCTTGAATTTTTGCTGTTACGATGAACTTCAAAGTTTAAAGGAAATATGAAAAAATTGAATGCATTCAAATAAATATCACTGAAATCAAATGGTGTACATTTTGTTCTCTGTAAAATCATTCGATTGATTAAATTTTCCTTCATGTTGACAAATTGAATAAATTCCGTCCGTTGACTGTGCAGTTTCTATAACTTCATTAACTTTTGAATTGACTCGCAATTGAGCGTTTCTCGTATTCTTTTGTGTCAAACGAAATGTGGTAAATCCGATGATAAATTTCGCAACAAAAGTTTCACAACATTAAAATTCTTAATAGAAGAAAATCTGATGCAAAACAACTGATTACGGGAAAAATTGCCGCTGTCATTGAGCTGTAGTAGAATGAAAAAGTGCGAAATATTCCGCATAACCTGAATACCTTTGCATATCCATACATTAACTCTCACATTGCGAATTCACACGCGATTTGTGTGGAAAAGTCGTCAAACAAATTATCGCGTTCGCTGCAGGGTAATACTTCCACACATGGCCTATTCTGAACTTCTAGGACTTCGTCAAGTGAACAACGTACGCTAAACATAAGACAAGCACTTTTACGATTGCAACTGAAAAAGTGCACCAAGGCACATCACACACACACGCTCTATCTCTCTGGTACGTTTTGTGTCGCGTGTGTTTCGATTTACTTTGCTAAATTTAAACAAAGATATTCGATGATGAACGTTTTTCGTATTCGTCACCGATACGTAATGAATGGTTTGAGCGCGCGACACTGTCTCCAGCACGCGTGTACACGTGGCAATTGCGACCGTGTATGCAACAGAACATTTCTAAAGATTCTCTTTGTAATGATATCTGTCTTCGTGAAATCACGCTTCGATTTCAATAAACCATACAATTTCGATTGCTAGCTGCCAACTCAATGCCATCATATAGTCAATGTGCGAATGCCTACGTTTTGGATCATTGTACAGTCTTATTGGTCATCGCTATCGCTCCTTGGCATGGTGAAAATAAAACAACAATCGCTACTCTTTTATTCGACTTTTTCGATCAAATCAATGTACGCAATTCGGTCCCTTGCACAAGTGAAACAGAATAATTAGATAGCTATTAGTAGAGTTAGTATCGAATTTCCATGCATCAAGCCGCACACACACACACAAAACCGAGAGAGATTACTCTTGGGATCTTATCAAACAATGGGCGCATACATAAAATTATAAATCCCTTTCAATTTGTAACCACAAGCAAAGATTGCTTTCGTACCAACCATTCTTTTCACTGCGCCCGTTCATTTTAATGAGTTTGCTCTTTGTCGAGCGACAGAGAGTGGTACTCTGCCAGGAATTCGCTCTATATATTTATAAGCGGATGCGATGCGGATGCCAATCTCATTTATGTCGTGCTGCGTTTGTTTGGAATTTCGGAATGCTTGAGTGGGCAATGTAACAGGGACTAAAGCGAGTGACTGATGATTTTGGTGGAATTACAAATTTTTAATATTGTGTAGCGAACATCAATTCACGACTGCGGTCTTGGCTCGTGTACACAGATTCTATATCCTGTAAATATGTCATATTTCGTTCATCGAACACTTTTGTCGAGTATTTCATATCCTTTCAAATCAAATCCATCAGCAGCCACTAAAGAGTCCCTTGAGTTTATGGAAAATGCAACTGTCACCGAATTATTTTGACCAAATTTGAATCCAGTGGAAAAGACAAACTCAACAAGCTATTTCAAAAACAAGTACATTTATTGGCATAGAAAATCTGATGCGTTCCATCATATTATTTTAATGACCATTGGAAACGGCACTACTATGATTCATAAAGTAAACTTAAATAGTTTCATACGCGTCTCTAGTGCGTTGAATGTGATTTAGGCCCTGCGGCCATACCATGTTCAAGTACAGCATTTGCATCGTAAGGGTCAGGTCACGTCACTCGTTGGCTATAATCTCTGGTCTTGTGAGTAATAATGCATGCAAGCTGCTGGCAGCTAATCAATGATTCATTTGACTTATGAGGCACTGGCACTGCGATTCGAACCAGCCTCCGAATCGAAAAATCAATGAATCGAATTGAATCAATATTTCATGCATTGTCTTTTGCCCAAAATAAAAAATAAAGTAGCTATTATGTGCCATATCATAATATATAACTCTGTCTGCAATTAGGCTATACAGTTTTCATGGATTTTGTGGTCATTTTATTATGTAGATCACTCAATCGAAATAGCAATTTACCAGTCGTAATTGAGCAGAAACAGTTTACCTTTTAGCGGTATTTCATCTATGCATAAACTAGCAATTTTTATAATCCAAATAAAAAGGTAATAAAATGTGCAATCATCAAAGAAATTGAATTTTTGTTATTATAACATCTGTACAGGTAGCACAAACAGTAGCTCAGACATGAAAAAGAAGCTGGTTTTGCCACAAAGATGAATGCAATTTATAATAAGTTTTTTTCCATTTCAAGATTTATTGTTGGTGGAGATTGTGTTTTGACACACCAAGTTTGTTCTTCCCACACAATGCTTTTGTTCAGAATTTACCTTTTTCAACTAGACTGCACACACACAAAAAAACGAGCAGTTGAAAGAAAATCAACCGAATATTTTGAATCGAAACAATGCGCCAGTGAATACAGCCCGAGAGAGAAAAGTTGAAGGAAAAAATAGTGTTTACAAACAATTGTATGAGCTAAATGGGAATCAATAAACAGATTCTTTTCAACGTAAAATCGTACCAATTTAATTTTTGTATCTCAAAAATTACACACAACATTTACCTACATCGATCGCATTGTTACACATTCCTGTCAAATTTCCTCCTTTCAAACATTCACTTTTATTCACATTGACAGCTTTGAAATTCGGTTGCGTAAATATCCGTGTGATTTTTTCGAAAGAAGAAATTGACAAATATTTGCTTTATGCCTTTTATTCACTGCTGTAAAGAGGAATGGTTACGATGAATAAATGGTAACAATTCTTATCGACTGGGCGCTCGAATCGGATGCGTGCAACTCGAAGCTTCAAATCAATTGAACTTTTCATCGAGGTTGATTGGCATTGTTTTGTGACACTTGTCAAGATGATCTCACGTCAATTGTATGAATACATCAGTCTCCTACAGTGTCTCTATTTTCGAAATCGTTCATAATTGCCTCGAATATATTTGAAAGTATAAGACAAGATAGAAAAAACATGAATGTAGAGAGTTCCTATAAAGAGCATTAAGAATACAAAAAATCAATTGAGACGCATTTGAAAAGTTCAGAAGAAAATATCACAAGAGTCAAGTCTCGGGAATTACAGAGGCTGTCGAAGCTCATCCTTTGCACGTACTTCCTACAAACCCGGCAAAAATTGTCAATAATATGCTATAAATAATGGTCAATAGGGCTCCACTGCGATTAGCCTCTGGTCGATCCTTCGTATGGGATATTTGAGTCATGTAGTGTTTTTACCGAAACACCTTTTATGCGACCAAATCAATTCAAAACAAGTAAAATGTAAGCGAGTTTAAGCCCACACATTTAATCTGCTTCTAAATAAGATTGCCGAGAATTTTTCAGTTTACTAAACCAGTTACTAATCAAAAAGAAAATATAGCCACTATAAAAATAGCGCGTGTAATATTGCTGAACTATCAGAAGCCTGAAAATGTTGAAAACTGCAAATTCAGCCATGAAAAACCTGAAAATTTGAAAAAATAGCGAATAACAAAACAACCTCGCATAAATTTTTATCGAAATTTTTTATTGAGTTTTGTAAATTTCCACAATAATATACTTAATTCATTTGCAAATAATATATATAATCAAATTACTGCTGTTTATATTACAATTGGACAATTAACATTATTTATGGTCAAGACACGAAAAGAAACAGTTTGCTAATTTTTTTTTAAGAGGGACTTGTGTGTGTTGGTGTGATTCTATAGAAAATTCACGTATCTATATTAATCAAAAATCACTTGCCATCGCAAATAAAATGATTATTTATTAGAGACTTTGAAAGTGTTTGAATATTTCAATTGTTTGTATTCGTTTCTCTGCATGTGTTTGTGTAATGTCATTATCCAAAGTGGGGTCAAATAAACAATTATGATATGAAATTTTTTGATATAATTTTTTTTTTGAATGTTTTGTTGTTGTTGCTCTTCTAATTCACGAGATAGTTTTCCGTTTCAACTTTACACATATCTAGCTCTATAGAATATATTTCCCTTTGACATGTTAAATATATATTTGTAGATTTATTTTATATAATATCATTAATAATTATCTGCTTAGTTTAATTTATTGAACCTAACATAATCATTCGGATTGTTGATTATTACGTTGAGTCTATCGTCACTTGTTTCTGTTGTTTTGTTATTGAATGTAGTTTTTATTAGAACTAGAGCAGGGGTCTCCAAACCGGGAGCCACTGAGCCACATGTGGCTCTTTGAACGATCCCAAGTGGCTCCTTGATCCACCGCTGATTTTTTTTTCAAATTTTACTAAAATAATAAATTTGAGAAAAAAAATATGCAGCATTAGCGAATGAAGTATCGAAATATTTATGTCTCATGTGTATATAAATGACCAAAGAAGATTAAACGAAATTCACAGTAATTCGTTGTATTGTGACTTTTGTATCGATTTTTTTGTTTATATTTGCTTGAAAAAAATCTGCTTGAAAATGTCCAACTGCTGCCAATTAGTGGCCAAACAATCAGTTGCCGTATACATGATTTGGGTACACACATTGAAATCAAGCTGAAAAGTGATTTACAAAAGTGTCATTCGTTTGCATTGGTTTTGGATGAAACCACAGACATCGGAGGTACTTCACAACTGGTATTTTGGGTTCGATTCCTAATCGATATGGATACATTTGGAGAGGAATTGCTGGCATTGGTACAGTTGAACGAACAAACGCGTGCAATTGATATTTTCAATGTGTTTTTATCAGTGAAATCCCGTTTCGATTTGGATTTAAGTAAACTCAGAATGAATGAATGAATTTGAAATCATAAG
The DNA here is from genome assembly GCA_028476595.1 of Obolodiplosis robiniae. Lineage (NCBI taxonomy): Eukaryota > Metazoa > Arthropoda > Insecta > Diptera > Cecidomyiidae > Obolodiplosis > Obolodiplosis robiniae. The sequence goes on along the minus strand of CM052014.1, from coordinate 49,905,186 downwards.
AACAACTGAATGGCGGCACGAATTGTTTTTCCTGTGCGATTTGATCAACCATCTCAACACACTAAATTCGAAGCTACAAGGCAGAGAACAATTTGTATGGGATCTCGCAAAAAGTTTTACTGAATTCAAGCTCAAATTGATTTTATTCAAAACTGAAATTGATGCGAACGATTTTACTCATTTTCCTACTTTGAATGAACACTTCAATATTTGCTTTATTGAAGACAAAAAGAACGATAAAATTCGTTTCATCAAATATCTAAATATTTTGATTGGAGAATTTGAAAAGATTGATTTCAGAAAATTCATTTTTAGTTTTGAATAATTTTGTGCCAAAGTATGTATGTATGTTTAGTTCTACATATGTGTGTGAATGTACGTTTTCGAGCCTTGTACGCCGCAAGTCAAAGTATCGTACAATGCTTCCTCAGAAAAGCCTGGAATCAGAAATTCGTTGTGAATTGTGCAAAACTGAACCAGATTTTTCAACAATGGCTAAATCCACAGAATGTCATCCATCTCATTGAAAAATTAAATTTGAAATGAAATTAAATAAAGAAGAAACCCAATAAGTCATTTATTGCTACAAAATTATCATTTTTTCTTCAAAAATTGAAAGTGGCTCCTTGAAAGGATTTGGAGCCACAAATTTGGCTCCTCAAAAAAAAGATTGGAGACCCCTGAGAGTATTCGTGTGTTGCTATTTGATATTTTGTAAGGTGGCTTTTTTTAAAAAAAATAATTTAAGAATCGTTGTACTTCATTTATGAGGCATGAATAGTGCATGATAATGCATCGACTCGTGCTACTTTGCAGTGTGTTTAAACTTCATTTTGAATTGCGTTTTATGTTTTTCGTTCATTTATTTTTGTCGAGAATATTTTTCAACCATTGGAGTATGTTTTGCTTCAGCTTCAATGTTTGAGAGTGTATCGTGGGCCGAGGTGAATGAAAAATTATCAACGAATTAATCGCATATTTTGCACTAATACATTTAAATGGATCATCTCATCGCGGATTTGCTTTTCTCGTTGCTACTACAAAGCGTCTTCATCGCACGAATGAAGTGCAATTTACCCTCATCTACATTTTATTATTATGATTATTTTTTTTTCGTTTGTTTTGTTTTTTAATGCGGGCATTTTCATACATACACGCACATTGACACATAGAACCAAAAAAAAAAACTTTAATGTTCCTAATATTTTAATTCGACTTGCATTACTCGTTCTCTCACTTTACGCACATTAAGCGCGCAATTCTACACAAAATCCCACTACTATCCCATCAACTGTTCGTCTTATTTTCCTCTCTTAAACTTTAAATATTGGTTTTAAACATACGTTGGGAAATGTATGTGAATCGAAAAATTTGGTAATAAAATCAATTGTTTGAATATCGTCACTTAGTTTGTACACGTTGTGCACACGAAATTGCAATGCACCACGTAAACGACATTCGAATGCCTACACCCTAAATTTGTCTGTCAGCCCCGTACACTTGGCGGGAGAAGAAAAGGAAATAGATACCATTTCAATGCAATGGCCTTAAAAAATAGCTTGAAAATTACGTATTTAAATTGTTTGAGTATGTTGTGTTTCATCTAGCTATTTACAAGTATTTTGTCTTAGTCAAAGATTTGATATCGTTTAATGTGTGGCCTGCTCACGGCAGTCCGTCGTCAAACGTCACGCTTTGGACTGTGTGTTTTCTCGCATCCAATAAATGGAATGTCAATGCATTCTAACGAAAAAGATGTTTTTCGGCGTTGCACATAAGTTTTTTTAAATAATATATATAATGCAGTCACAAAATCATGAAAGTTACGATGAGCAATTTTTTTTTCATGATAAAATGTTGAAATTAATCATTAAAATAATCAAGCACATTTAGATTAATAATTACAATTTCGATAAAACACAATATTGTTTTTGATGGAGAAATTTTGAATTCACCAATGATTATTTCGAATATTGTCATTTTCATTTTTTGTTGTTGTCTACAATCGAAAAGTAAATGTTTGTTTAAACCTGAATCGGTTTAAAAGCATTTCAAAAACAAAATGCAAAAAAGGTGTAAATGTTTTTTTTTTTCAAGATTTTTTTTTAGGATTGCAATTGAGTGATCGCATTGTCAATAAAAGCATTTTTTCTTTGCTTTTGTAAATAAGAATTAAATCCCGTCATCTAGATCGATATTAATCAATTGATTGTTTATACCATATTGATGCCGTATTTTTCTGGCGCTGGTGACATATAATCGAGACCATTCGAGGCGAATGGCTGTGATGTCATCGAACCGTTGAATGTGTTGCTCGCGGTCAAGCCCATGTTTGACGTTGAATAGCCTGAGTGTCCCATGCTGTAGTTTGATTGGCCTTGATAATCAACTTGCGAATAGTATGAAACTGGTGTATTGTAGCTGTTGGGATATTGGTTGTATTGCGAATGCCAGAAATATGATTCGTGATTCGGCACATACGATAGGGCATTCTGTGATGGTGTCATTGGTGGTGACGGCGTTGTGATGATTGATGAATTTGAACCTAGAGGTGTACTGTTGCCGCCATGCCCAAGGCGCGCATTAATGTTCGAATATGCAATCGGATTGGATGCAATCATGCCGGCCATTTCTTCTTTGATCGAATCATGTATCGAAGTGGATTTCATAACATCACTCAAACCATTGTTAACGCCGTAATTTGTGTTCAGTTCTTTTTTGCAGATAACATTCACTGGCGGACTTACCGACGATGTCGGAGTCATCGGCAAAATTGGCGACGAATTATGGCCAATCGATGCAAGACCATTATTCGCATTCGATGTGGTTGTATTATTATTTGCATTACTGTTTTGATGCGATAAATGATTATTATTCGATGATGTTGTGTTCGAGCCTTGGGCCTGTTTCAATTGCGATGCGGCATTCGTGTTTTTCGATGAACCGCCACTTGACATTCCCGAATTGTGTGATTTACTATTGTTGTTAGTGATTGCATTGTTGCCACTTGAGCCAGTTCCACGAGATGACGACAATGACGACGATGATCGGTTCGATGATTTTGGATTGCTCGCACTTGATGATTGCTGATGCGTTTGCTGTTGACGCACTTTCGCCCGACGGTTTTTAAACCAAACCTGCAACCAAACGGAAATTGTGTGATTAGATTTATGAACTCAAATACGATAATATTTTTTATCGGTGAATAATCACTCTGCGAGCAATTTTTCGAAGAGATAAAACTCTTTTTTCATTCTCTTACTGACTTATATTTATTCTCTCGAGCTTTCGAAACAAAACATATGACATCTGTTATATTTGATAACATTTTATCCATCCAAACAATCGCTAGCAAATCCAAACTGTTTTAGATAACGCATTATGCATTGCGTTTCAACTGAGGATTCAGCACATTTCAATTAAAAAACAGATAATGAACAGACGAACAGATTACATTTATGCATATGACTAGATTTTGTGAGTCAATTAGAGGGAATCTTGCAGGTTGTAACCTTTCAATGACTCAGCATGTGGTTTTCAATTAAAAATCTGTCTGAAATGAATCAATATTTCGACCAACTGTAGACATTTTGCGGTGTAGAAAATTATACGAGTGAATAGAAAAAATCCGCCATAAATCAAATTTATCCGCGCGGAAAATGCGATGCGCGAAATGGAAAAACAACGACGACCGAAAATTGAGCGCAATGAAGAAAACAGTAGACTAAACAACATATCAAAAGGACAATCATTGACGATCAAAAGATTTTCATAATTTTTGCTAATGGAGAACAGATGAAAGTAATAAAAATCGGCAAGTAATTTGATACACATCAAATTGAAATGCAATAAACTCCTTTTTATATTTTTGCTCCGGCAGCCACATAAACGTAGCAATCAGCATTTTCCCACTTCAACATTTGCCGTATTCAACAAATTAATAGTATCCGTGTACACGCTCTGGTTGAAATCAAATTCAATCAAATATCTATCACGGAGCTGAGCACATAATAGAATGCGAATCGGCACCCCTGCCGATGAACTCAAGCAAAAAACGCAAAATGCACTTTCCACCCCATTCCAATACGGCCATTGAAAAAATCACATCGGCCGGCCGCATGCAATGAAACGATACTTTTGAGCACCCACAAAAATGTTTTTCTTTCTTTTATGTTTGAAATTTCATTCTTTAGCGTTTGCCACTTTTCAGTATGCTCTCTGTGTTGGGTGGCTCAAAAAAATAGCTGAGAGTTTTGTTGAAAATATATGGTTGAAATTGAATTCAACCCGAAGAAAATCAATGTGATTTTGTGCACGAAAGATGAAAAGAGAGTCTATTAAATATTCCATCGGACCCTTTTTGCGAACTGTCTGATTCGACTCAACTGCCGAATTGCTCAGCATCGCCCCGTAATTTCAAAGAGGGGATTCGAAAAATGGCTGCATGAAAAGCATAAGCGAAATGTAATCGGTTGCGTAATGAATAAGTAATGCATGCCACAGAGCAAGCAAATGTGTATCTTTCGGAAGGTGCTTGAGCGCCCACGAAAATGTGAAGCGGATATTTGATCCACCCGAAAATTCGATTTGTGCTCGCCATTCAGGCATGTACATAATCGTTAACAGCATCCAAAATGCTACTTAACACAATGCATGCTGTAGCATTTTTGGGGTGGAACCCATCGGTTACAGAAATGAACGAAGAGAAATGTATTCGAATGTTCCGCTCTCTTTTCAAAGCAAACACAACATTTACGAAAACTGTCATTTTCTGCCAAGTTAACCATGTGATTTGTTTACGGATTTACACTATGATGTAATGTTATTCATTATTTTCTTAGGATAAGAGGGTGGTTTTTGGCTCTCGCTCTCTCTTTTCCTCACCCAGCCAGCAATTCACCGCAACAATGTTTGTTATTGTTGCACGCACATTGCACTCGCTTTGAACATATATGTCAATGCGAGAGCTCTCTTGTTATCGCAGGGGTAACAAATGAAAGTGAGGGAGAGATGAAATTGGAACGGCAGCATCATAATAGTTTTGTTAAAACGTCAATTTGCCGACATTTATTTGAAACAAACAACCACTCTAAATGTAGCTCAAGTGATAAGATTCGATTTCCTTAATCACAATTTACACCAGCATTTGTTGCCACTGATTATTTATGGCCCGAACTATTCATTATCGGTAGTTGGGCGCGTTTGAGGCCTTTGAAAAATCCAATTCTATTGATTTATCGCCCGCCAGTCAGTTAGCATTATAATAAATGTGTGTGCTACCTTCCCGATGATTAAATAGCAAAATCACAAAAACAAACAAACAATTTAACGGTCATTTGAATGATTGGAATATATTTATTGCGTTGGGCCCAGCCGGGCGCACACAAAGGAAATATGACATTTTCATCAATGGAAACATTGTTTGCCTAATCGAAATGTTGGTTCTCTGACAACACACACACATACACACACAGCTGATCATTCCTCGAGTCGCATGTCATGCCAAGGCCTCCACAAAAAGCCAACTGGAAAATAACAACCTTTCAAAACCTTTTCATCATCAATCATCACACAAAATTACTATTTCACGGTAGCACAGATTAAAACGCCATTGAATTACCTTCAAACAATCACACCCAGTCGATACGCGCGTACACACACACACACACACACACACACACACACACACACACACACACACACACACACACACACGCCATGTGTGAGTGCAAAAAGTGTGAAACGCAAAATGAAATAAAATATACAACAATTACCGATTTTATGCATGAAATGCACAAAATTTATGACAAAATGCGGTATACTCGACTATGACAACTGAATAGAACGAAAGAAAGCGAACGCAGACACAAATTGAATATACAAATTGTATGTCGTACAATAGGTGAGTGGCAAGGAAATGGGCAAATGCACAAAAAATAATGGGAAACGAGAGGCGAGAAATTCATAAGAGGGTTGAAGAAAAACAATAAATGCATGTTTCGGTTGTGTATTTCTACCGATATTTACTGTATAAACAAACCCAATGCCAGTGATTGAGAAATTCGTGTTCATTTTACGACCGAATTGTGAGTGCCACAAACAGGCTGTGCTAAAATATGTTTTTATGGTGACACAATGAGTAATAGTTTTCGCACGACGAAATGAAAAATATGCTCATTGTTCGGATGGTATGTGTGTTTTTTTTCCTTTCTCTCACTTGGTTTGTTTGTTTACTTGAAACTAGAGGTTGTTTGAGTGAAATGTATCATCATTACGGAATGGATGTCATCGTTCATTGTTGGGTAAACACAGCCGTCTGTTTTCACATATTCTTCTTCGAGATGTTTTCCGCCACAAAGCTGAATGCTTTCTTCCTTTCTTTGAAATATTTTTGCACAATTTTCTTTTCTTTTTCAAATTGCAGCAAATAAATTGAGATATCATAGATGATTTGTTCGTTTCGTTTGTTTACTTGAACATGATTCGTACAATTCTTGGTCGAAAGAACATTTGTCAATCAACAGAGAGAGAGAGAGAGAGAGAGAGAGAGAGAGAGAAAGCAGGAATCCAATGAATCGTATCGATTACCAAACACGAGCCGTCATTTTCCAATACTTTTTTTTATTCATTTGTACAATTGAAAAGTTGTAATAAAGAAACCGAATTTTCTGAAACAATCCTGCTTCTGTCGCATGTGTCTTTTGAAGCCGTACAGAAGCCACTTCGTGTCGATTTTGCTATTCTTTCAACTATTTTACTCGTGAAAGCAAATATATCTAATTTATGAACTCAAAAACACTAACAAAATACACGAACAGTGAATAGTACTGAAGGCGAGCCGAGTCTGGCCATCAGAGAGAAAAAAAGAAAGAAAGAAAAACAGGCGACTGTAAAAAAGCGCAATGGGCAAATGTTTATTGAACGTGAAACCAGCAATAGACGGTATGCCGTTCAAGCGAATGCAGTGAGCACAATTATCGCTTGCGTCGCATTGTCTATGGCCATATTATATTCCATTCACTCCTCTCATGGCAAATGAACATATTTTGAGCTACTTAAATTACCATTTTCCAAAGCCACGTTTTTTTATGCCATTGTGTTACACACATATTCTTCGGCTTCGAATATTTCATGCTTTGTTCGTTATCGTGGCCTTTTTTCTTTTAGCTGCTGCTGCTGTCGACATTCTGTTTGCTCTTCAATTTACACACTTGTATACGATATGATTGATTTGTGATGTGCATTTGATTTGTTTTTCCATTTGTTGTGTTTTATTTTCTCTTTTTCCTTGTTTCTCTCCGCTTTTTTTATTTTGTTGAAAATTGAGAAATAGACTGGGCCGATGGACAAGGAAGAATACGGTGTAGCAACGAAAAATGCATGGTTTTATAGTTAGTTGAACTCGAATTGGTTCGGTTGTAGATGCCATTTACGCAGAAAACAGATCGAATTACGATCGCTTAGACGATGTTCAGTGTGATAAGCACACCATCGTTTTGCAGCCCACTATATGACAACAAACGTGATTGGATAATTTTGCTTTGTCTATGAAATAATAGAACGAAACTAGAAATAGTTTTCGAGTCCTAAATTTCATGTATTCAACGTAATTTTGTATGCAATGATGCAGAAATACCCCGAAATTCCACGAAATTTTACCTGATATTGCAACATCCAACGAAATATTGTACATTATACATCGATGGCAATCCCATTCAATTGTGGTGATGTGTTAAAGTTAAATCATCGTTCGCTCAATTTGCGAATGAATGGCAATAGTGTTAGAATATTGATGAGTATTTTAACGCAATCGTGAGAAATCTTCAATGATGGAAGTATTGCCAACTTTTCCTCGAAAGAAAAACGCTCCTCAAAGAAAAAAAAAATAGCACACGAATGAAACAAAAATCAGCGAATGTGAAACGGGGAATGTGAAATGCGGAAGAGAAAGAGCAAATGGAATGGATTGTTCCAAAATTCGGTGCGAAAAATGCTTCTTTTATTTGCTTAGTTTGCATCTGCATTTGCTTCTAGTAAATACTTCGGATACGTTTTATTTGCATGTCAACTTCCTAAAATAAACGGTGGAAAAAATTCACATTTCGCTTCACACCCTCCAACAATTTTTCTTTGAAATTCATTTCAATAAAATGCAAAAATCGATTCATTTAAACAAAGGGGACATCGGCTATAAAGCGTTTAAAATTGGCGATGATGGCAATGCGATGACATAATAAAAAATGTCTGTGCCAAAAGTGAACAATTATCACATCATAAAATAGCATTGTGTTTGTAATACATGTGACTGGGGAACTGTTAAATAAACAAGCGATCCTAAGCAAATATGCCATTGCCATTGTGATGGCAAAGCAGTTAAATGTGATATGATTTATGGATTCATCTTACAAACAAACAAAAACGTTCGGTCGATGGTTTGTGCACAATTGCTGCGATTGTATCGGATAAATTCCGCTGCTGATTATCGTTTCAATGCCTTAATATTATTTGGAATAGAATATTACGAATCTTACCTGAACGCGGGATTCGGGCAGTTTAATTTTGCATGCTACTTCTTCACGCATGAAAATGTCTGGGTATCTCGTTTTGCCAAATAAATCCTCTAGAACATCCAATTGTCCACGCGTAAAAGTTGTACGTTCTCTTCGTTGTTTCCTTGTGTTAACGCCTGGGATAGAAGAAAACACAACAGAATTAATAAAAAATAAATACTCAAATTAGAAATCCAGAAAAAAATTGTGCGAGAACTTCGAAACGAAATATTAGAGAAACATTCGTCCAGAATTGCTTTTTTGCGCATGAAAGTAGAATCAATGGGAAACAGATCTAATGACGGTTGGCAATGCCAAATTCAATTTAATTGTGTTGTTTATTTTTCTGTTTTATCAATCAAAATACAGTCCGAAGTCGTCTTGCCTGACATACGATGTGTGAGCGCACTCAATTTAGAGCCAGCGCAAAAAATGCAATGAAAAATATTATTCTAATTTTCGAAAACAGTGGCTTATATCCCCTTTGTTTATTTAATATTAAAACGAGCCAAGTCAAATAGGAAGTCGGTTGGTGTATATGTGAGTGTTCGGTAAATTGTGTTTGTTTGTGCCTTGGAGCAGTACAACGCTTATCACTTACTTCGAGGTGTTGATTTCATTTAGTCCTTCTGTAACTGGGTGCATACGTTTCAACGATAAAATTAGATAAAACAAATTGAATAATATTGGTACACACGCTGGCAACAGTGCTGCGGCAGCCCATTGAAAATTCCATGCAACGAACTTTGTTTTGGGAAACAATTTGATTTTTGGCACGAACACCCTCGATTCGGAAACAATTTGTGACGATATACGAGGGGTGGAGGCGAATCGACAAAGCGAGAGAACGGTTGCAAAGTAAACTAGTTACATATTTATTAGGAAAGATAAACACATTTTTCAGCGAATAAAGTGCTCTATCGCACTTGCCATTCCGTCCTCCGTACACGAAATCGAGTGAAAACGAGCGGTTGGAAATTCAACTCGAATGCGGTGGGTGTAAACAAAAATAACTAGGCGACATCACAGGCGTTGAATAAACACTAAACTTTTCGTCGTCGATGTGTCAGGTGGCCCCCGGGGGGAGGTTGTGTGAGAACTTGTTTTTCAGCATCAGATGTCATTTTGAGTGTGTGTGTGTGTTTCTGTTTTTCTTCTTTTGGGCTGTCTTGAGTGCGAACGCGTGCATACTCTCTGTTTCCAAGTGCTTGATTCCATTAAAACTAATTTATTGAATAAATTCAAGTGACTGTGAGAATGATGCGCACGTCCTATTCATTTTGCACTTTTCCTCCGCATTACTGTGATGGTCCGAAAGAATACGAATAATCCAATGGAACTAATGCAAATCGCATAATTATGGAGTGAAGTACATTGTTTTGAATGCTTAGAATATGAAATCGATGCTCTTTGATTCTGCTAGCGAATGATTACCGATTAGAAAGCAATCAGAGTCGCCTATGCAATGTTGTCTGCGCGATCATTTGATGATAGGCCGAATTAATGGAAAATTGCAAAAGCCGCAAATAAAAACGATTTGAACCGCAAATCCAATGTAAAACCTTGAAAGTGCGTTCAAATTAGCAATTTTTAAAAAATGGAATCATTATGTTTGGATCCCGTCCCACTTGCGTTGTGATGCAAATATTTATTATCGAATTCGAAGGTTGCAGCAGAATCTTAAGCGAGCATATCTTTTTGTTATTGTTGTGAAATCACAAACTGATGCGCTGAATAAATTAGATGCACGATATTGCCATGGTTTCAGAGATGACGTCATTAAATGACAAATATAACATTTACGTAGGACAAAGCTCGCAGAACACACGCATATCATGTATTTTTAAATCGCCTGTGTCAGCCGTAGGAAATTTTTGATCGGCATGTAGCAACACGGTTTTCAAAAGCGCTACCAAGAAATCAGTGGAAAATGCCAAGAATTAGCGATAAAAACAAGTTGTTGAACGAGCATATTTTTCTTGCCGTTTAAAACCAAGGAGTGTGCAAAATTGGAATGCGTGTTTTTGCAGATTAGAAGTGAAAACAATTCACTGCATTAATTGAATGGTATTAGATTTTGCTTCCTGGTGCCGTTTGGACGACAGAACATTGACTACTGGTAATTTTTTTTATGCCAGCGTTTTGAATTTCATTTTGCAAAGGCGCGAACGCACTCACACACAAGCTAAAGAATATCATAGAAAAAACAGAAAGTGCACAATTCTAATAACCATATTACACGTTCACACACTATTTGTCAAGTTGAGTGCTTAGCAAGAGCTGGCTGGTTGGCTGGCTGACTAGTCAAGTTTTTCCGCCATCGCATCCGCGCGTTTTATGCTATTTATGTGCTGTTTTGTTTGGATGCAAATAAACTGTGCGCAAACACATATTGCTAGATGTTCAGTCTGTGTCTATCGCATTACTCGCTGCATAATCTTATTAGGCTTAAAAAGTTCATGACCTGGACTCTCTCTTGTGTTTTATGTTTTGACAGAAATGAAATAAGTGTTTTTTTCCTAGACTGTGTCTATCACTTTCAAAACCTTCATTTCCGCGAATGACACAAAAACTATTGTTCATTTTTGTGCAATGAAAAAAATATTATTATTTTGTACGACAAACATTATTTTTTGGATGTTTCATTGACTCGCATCTACATCTGGATTGTGCATATTTTTGAGAAATGAAATGCAAATCGGTTAGAAGGACATGAATTAACATTTTGTTCGTAATTTTATATGTTTACAGTTGAATACGTTCAATGCATTTATGAATTTCATTGAACTGAATTCATTCAAACCGAAAATGAAGAGAAAATACTGTGAAGTGAATTTGAAATAGCCAAAAACTGTAAAAAAGGAAAAAGCGAGAAAAAATGTACAATGATTGTTGAAATGACGGAAAATATACCAAAAAATTGAAACAAATCGAACGAAGTATTGCATTAGTCGTAAGTGAAATTTCGTTTTCTAACGGTTGGCAATGCGTGCTGAATTAATGTTGTGGCTCCTCAAATGAGAAAGGCTGGCGAAAGAGTATCAATTGAGGCAAACCATAAACATTGTACCGCCTATGCCGTTACATCTATTGTGTATGTCGTGCTGTCTATTGCTGTTATGTCACAACTAGTTTTCACCAAAACGCAATTTCAGTTCGGTTCGGTTGTTGATTTATTTTTTGTTCGGTGCTCGCTCATTGTCATTTGTTGTTGTTATTTCAGCATACAACAACCGAGATCCAACCCTCGGTTTATTCAAATAAATGTGTGTCGATGCAAGAGGGAAGCGAGCGATGCCAAGCCCGTTGTATAATGACATAATGTATAATAGTAGCGAGCTGCAATGACAGCAATAAAAGTAACTGGCACCTCTCCGTTCCCGTTTCAATTCATAGATTTATGATCAAAACTGCATTGTCTATGGCAGTTCTTTCTTTTATACATAAGTTTCGTGCCAAATATTTGATTTTGATCTTCTACTGAACAAAAGGTATTTTTTGCACGCTTTCAACGCTTTCCATCCCCTGCTGAAAATCAAAGAATGAAAAACCAAAATAATAATCAGAACTGCACACAGAAAAACATGTCATTCAATGAACACAGCGGCAAGAGACTAACACACACAGGGAGAGAGAGAGAGAGAGAGAGAGGGAGAGAGCGGAGCAAGAGCTCTTTTTTTCGACGCATCAAGCGGAAAATGTGCACGTATTTTAAATGGAAACGTGAAAATAATAATGAAAGGAGGCAACCAAAAACTTGCATTCTCAATTGAAGGGTTGTTAATAGAATTCTCTCTATTTTTTCACTGTAATGCATTCGGATTTGATGTGGGCAATTTGTCAATACGCACATGAAAATGAACAGGCGACATATGAAAAAATGACATATATCAGACGATATGCGACACACAGTGTATGTGCTCGATTTAAAATCAAAATGGCTAAAAAATACCGTATTAATAGCAGCTGCTTTTAATGCAATCTTTTTATGACCTTCATTGTTCACCATGATTTCTACTGCAAGAATCCAACTGTTATTAATCGCTAAATGAATTCAATTCTGATTTAATGAAATTGCGTTTACTGTTTACGTTTCGTCATTGTTCATTTGCTCCGTAAAATGTGATACATTGTTGATTCGGTTTGATTTGATAATTTTTATTCAAAGAGAATTTTGTAGATTTCGTTCGCTTGCAGGATGCAGTTAATTGAAGTGGTACTTGATTCGAAGTAAATTGTGGCTGAATAAACGATAAAATCATCGGAGAGCTGGTCAACTGAGTACGAAATCGTTCATCATAAATGAGTTTTCTTTGTCCGACCAACTTGAATGCCGTGGAGAAACGACACATTTGGCAATAAACGTTTAATATTTTGCATTTCATAGTCAGCATTCACCATTCAAAAGAAACAAAAAAATAACGAACAAATCTCTGTAGAATCGATAAATCCTTAAAATATGAAGAAAGAAGCGGTTCAATCAGTCAAAAGATTCAAAAAGCCGTGCGTTCGGGTAAAATGTGGCCTAAACGGAGATCAAAAATAGAAATGGATCGTTTTGTTGTATATTGCTAATGCTTGGCGAATGTGTGATGGAGCTAGGCAATGTTGTTTTGTCGCCAGATGGGAGCTGGTAGCATTTTCTTTGATTAAATTGAATTCATTAGTAAGCACATTCATCCAAACAACCGAATAACGCAACGCGCACTCACGCACACAATTCCCAAAAGTGTTTGTGTATTTACAAAACAAAGTAATAAATTTGAGATGGAAGTTGTGTGTGCCTATGAATATTCACGTCTCTCTCTCTTACTCGCATATAAATTACATATGTTGAATAAATGTCCATTGTGCGTGTGTGCATGTGTTGAAGCGTAATATTTTACGCTATAGAATTAACAGCATTTTTCTTGTTTGTATCGTTGAATCGAATGAAATTTTAGCGACCAGAAGCTAAAATCAGGCCCGAAAAAAGAGAACTAGGATGAACGCGCACGAATCACAGAGCCGACAATTTATAGAATTGAAGCGGGGACAAACGTATGAAAATGGCTTGATATCGTTGTGTCGACACAATGGCAAACGAAAACTAGCGTGCCAAGGGGCAACCTAATACCGATTTATGATCGCTTTATTTTCTTATTGCACGATTCATATTTTATGCTCATATTCATTTGTGATCTGAATGGACGAGAGAGAGAGAGAGGGAGAGACAGGCGAAATATACGGAAAAATATATGGAAATATGTAGAGACTGAAGTGAAAAATTACATTCAAAACGACTGCTGCGAAACAATTCTGATTTCGGTGACGATATTTGTGTGCCCTATGAAAATTTATGTGAGTGCGCTTATTTGCCTACTTCATGATACGAATAATATGCGGCTGTACCATCACAATCCAAACGAGCCCGCGTCGATCGAAGTGAGAGCCTCTTGCTCCAGCTCACAAATAGCAAATCCGAGATTTTTTCTCGTCATTCTTACAATTTTATTGTCGACATTGGCTGGGTTTATATGCGCACATATGGGAAATTTAGAAATGATTTTCAGACCATTGTTGCGTTTTTGGCGACGATAACCACACATTCATGCCACACAAATTCGAATTCGAATGTGAACAAGCCAGAAAAACGCAAACATACACATAAATAAATGTATGATGGAAGCCAATTGAGTGAATACGAATGGAAGAAAAATAGGAGGAAAAATGTCAGAATTCTTCGCATGATTCGTATTCGGAACGCGCGCCTGAGAGAGACGAAAAAGTCTGGGATGTTTTCATTTTATTAATTCATTTTTTCGGCGTTATTCGCAGAGCTGCCATTTTGTTGGCTCGTACTTCGCTATATATATTTATTTTCGATTTCTTTGCTTTACTTGATGTAATTTGCATACGATCAATGTTTCGACGGAGGCCGCACAAAACTAACAAAAGCACAGACAGATGCAAACGAAGAAATCAGCGATTCAGATTTATGGCATGTACTTATTTTTATTTTTTAGGTGAGAAACACTCAAAAATTCCGTCTTGAGCCAAAATGCATACATTTTAACAATTGTTCGTTGCCATTTACAGAAGTCTTATTTCGTCAAATGTCGTAAAGAAGACGCTTTGCGCCCCAAAGCAAGAATATTTTGAGAATAAACCGAAGCAATGAGGCTGAATAATGCCGAGCCGAATCGAAGCATTTATCATCGAATTTAATCAATCGTTTAATTTATGACACAGCAAAACACAACAATTCGAAGGCGTAACAATGGAAAAATCTTCGAAAAAGTTCTCTTTGTCGAAATATTTTCCGCATAAATTACTGAAATCTTAGCGAAAAAAAAATAAATCACACAAAATGTGATACAATTTCATATCGTCACTTAAAACAGCGAGCACAAACAATAACAGCGAATTTTTTGGCATTGATTGCTGTGTATGGCTGTTGTTGTTTATCTATAAATGTAACGCGTGTGCCCAAAACTCATATCGGCTGCTGTTTATTTATGCGTAAGAATCCGCTAATTTAAACATTTCTCCGAAAGTTGGTTTTGGGGCGAGAATATTTTATGTCACGCAAAATGGGCAAATCCGCTGTGTGAACGTTTGCAGATGTGAGTTTCATGAAAACTCTCAACTCGAACGACGAGTGAACTGAAGTGAAACCAGCCGAGAGTGAGTGAGAGTGAAAAAAAGCACGGCATTTTTAACGCGACGCCGACAATAATGGTTTGCTTTCCATTGTTGTTAAAGTATCTTGCTGTTCATGGTTGCTTCGCAAATAGAATGGCAGAGATTTTATGTCTTTTAGACGCGAACAGAAAAACAAATTCAACAAAAATACTATCGAAAGGAACTAGGGAAGAAAGTTTCAGTTTCGATTTTTCGTTTTAAGCGTGTAAAGTAACTGAAGTCCAACGCATTTCTGTAAATTTGGTATCGTAAATCTTCAATGATTTGAAAATGACTATGACGTACGATATTGCATGAGCATTGGCTAAGCGACACACAAAGATTCTCAGTGCGCGTCCCCGATTCAATTCAATTTATAGGCAAAACTTTTCGTTTACTCCTTTGGCAAGCTGCCGTTCCTTCAACCACACTTCGTGTTCAGAGCATTCAAAATCACATTCTAACGCTGCATAGCGAGCGACCGAGTATTTTCATTTCATTTGTTTCAAGTGGTGATTGGTTAGCAGCGGCGGTGGTGGTGGTGGCGTTGTGCGGCTCACAAACATTTGTGAGAGTGCCTGCAATTTCAAGATAAACCGCTTATCGGGGTGGCGCACAAAAATTGATGAAACTTATTTTTATTTTTGCTTTATGTCACATGCCGAATTGTGTAGCAAAGATTTATGCATAGTTTTTGCATGTTCAATACACACAACGAACGCATACATTTTCCGTTGGAAAAATGGTTGTTCTATTTCAACGCTTCCGAAATTATCTATGGAAACGGAATGAAGACATGAATGCGACATTAAACAAACAACAATTAGATTACAATTTAATGCACGCAAAACTAATTTTTGCCGCTGGATTCAGAGCGCGAGACAGGGGGCGGCGGGTGGCTGAATGAAAACAACCATTTTAATCCCTTAAATTCCGTCATCAATGCGAACTGAGAGTTAAATAAATCGTGAATATAACAACTCGAAAAATTATATTTATTTGTAGCGCGCACGCGGTTCCGCCATTCTAAATGGCTGGTTGGAATTTGTATGACATTTGTTGGATTTTCTTTCATCTGTGGGCTTGTCAAATCGATTACAATCATTCCGAAATTCACTCAATTTAGTTCGATTCCGTTTGGATCGCGTGCATTCTACTGGCGATGAGCTGCCACTTTCTCTTTGTGTGCAATGCCGATTCGGTTCGTTAATGCGAAACAGTTGAAGTTGGCGAACACAACCAGTGTTTGTTCCCATGCCGAGTGCTCGCCTTACAAGCGAAGTGAAGAAAAATTATTTAAGAGCCTGTCAACATGTTATTTAAGATACAAATTTTCTCTTTCGTGATCCAGTCAATCATTTGCTATGTGAAATTTCGACGGAGGGGAGACGAGAAAACGATCAGTAACACTGAAAATAATAAAAAAAAACAACAATCTCCCGAAATATGAACAAATACGAAATGACGTCGTGTGAATCGGGAAAAAATCACGGATTGATTGAAAATTTAAACGAGCAGAAGAGAAACAAACGAGCGCGCGTTGTGTAACTGTTGGTTTTCGACCATCGGCACACAGAACAAAAGCAATGATAACACACGGATACAAGACATCAAAACTAGATTGAGACGGAGTGTGATCAATGATATACTGCTATATATTGATACATGAATTGCGGCGCAGAAAAAGGAAAATCGAAACGAAAATCATGAAATCGGTTGAAAAAACACACCGCATAAAGTATTAACATCAAAATATCGAAGCGCACGACGAGTGATCGCATTTATTGTACCTCTCGAAATTAACGAGAGTGACAAAGATGGCTGGCCTTCAGCAAGCACGGCCGAATCAGAACGCACGACAAAATTGACGAGAGAAAAGAAACACACAATCACAGAGAGGGAAAATGAAATACACCGACGATGTGGAAGCGAAATGGATCACAGTGCGCGCGTTGATGGGGAATGCTTTTAAAACGACACAAGAATTTTGTCACGATATTCACTGAAGCGATAATATTGCTCATGAAAATATTACAGAACGGTTTTTTTTTCTCGATGCATACGCATCGCCAGCAATACTTTATTTTTGTTTCGTTTGTTTCTGGCCATTTCGTAGTGTGTTTTTCAAGTGTTCATCATGAAAAAGACCTCGTTATGACATTTACTACGAATCAATCATTGGAATTTACGAAATCGATGGAAATGTTCGTGGCCAACATAATGTATGCCGCTTAATGGAGTGGGCACTCGATTTTTGACTTTACATCAATACATCGAAATGGAATTCGTTGTTTTGGGATAAACAGTGAACAGGCGATTATTGCATGTTGGCATGAGAGCGCCAGTTAAATCAATAATTGTCACATGTTTATTTTAAAATCATAATCAAAATTATGAGCAATGGATAAAAATCAACATTGAAACGGGGAATCCGCTGAGGAATGATCAAAATGTGCCATAAATACTGGGTTTCATTTGATTTTCAGTCGCTTATCTCAACCATTAGTCATTTTTTTCTCGATCTTGAGCATGCATTTTGATCTGACAACGAAAAAATGCCCCGGAAAAATAGTTCACAGAGCACCGAACGAAATGAGCAGTAAAAATTGGTCCATTTACAGCTACTGATCGAATTGTGAACGAACACATTAAAAACGAATATTTGTATAATATTCATTTGATTCGGATGTCTTTTGAGAAAGAGTGCACAGAAGATAAGACTAATGTGTTTGATGCGCGCACATTTTTCTTTTGCCTTCAATAATTTTCTCGTTGTTGTTGTTGTTTTTTTTTTGCTGTTCCAGCCAAAGCTTAAGATGTTACGCTTGGTATTAGCATCAAATGATATTAATCTGAGCCACATCTTTCAGACCAAACCAGCGACACATGAAATAAATGACACACGGCGAAGGAACCAAAGCCAAATCTCTTCTACTCTTTTTCTCTTTCAAAAAATATGTGTGCATTTGAAGAATGACATATTTTAAGTCGTTGAATATTCTGCGCGACAATGCGACGTCGCCTTGTTCATCTGTAGCCATATCAAATGGATGGAACAAACGTTTATTGAAAAAGACATTAATCATTGGCCGATTCTAATGACGCGATTTACAAACGAATGTATTAAAACATTTTTCCCGACTTTAATTTACACTTAATCGTTTTATTCACACCGTTCCATTTCAATTCTCATTTTATCTCTCTGTCACATAATCAATCTCAGCGAGGCACGCACCGGTTTCTGTACCCATTTCGCTAAAACACATCACGGCCGATCGATAAGAATGATGTTGAAAGACGCGCATCACAACTTGGACGAGCAAAACTGGACAAATGGATCAGACGGATTCTCTCTAATGAAGAGGTAGATGAATATTGAATAGATATAAAATTGATATTTACCCCACATACCTTGCGGGAAGCCAATCGATGTGTCCAATCCATGTGGCAAACCAAATGGGAGCGATGTCATTGGCATTCCCGGCGGTAATGGTCCATGTGCATGTGCCGAATGGTGCGGGTGCGGAGCCCCATAGCTATGTGCATGCGGTCCTAGATCCGATTGTTTCAAATAACCAGCCATAATGGCTTCTGTTGAATGGAGAGCCAGCTTGACTAATTTACACTGTCCTGAAATTGCAAGAGAAATCATAAAAAATTAAAACAAATTCTAGTTCAATTCTAAATGTATTCGTCAAATGTTCATGAACATTTGCCAAAAAAATATGCACAAGAACGTTTCTGCATGATGAAAGAAAGCGATCGTATGGTCTTTAGTACGTGATTATCAAAATAGCTGATTCACTGTTCAAAGAACCGATAAATGTTTTGTTTTGCAACGTCGGCATGCAATGACACGATTCGTTCAAAGGTGATCTCTTACCTTTGGGCGCTTTCTATTGTTTGCAGACACGTCAGCAATCTCACCGGAATTTTTCATACGATGCGAGAGCTGCATAAATGCTGTTGAGACCACACGAATATAATGCGACAAAGTGAGCGAACCAGAATCGGAGGTAAACTGTCATTTACGTAACGTAATTAATAGATGTGATCATTGAATTGAACGTACATCTGACGTGGGAATTTGGATCGTACCAAACCGAATAATGGCTGGAATTGTATTGAAATGTAGCTGTGTATTTGTTTGCTTTGGTGTTGCAAAATTGTCAATTTAACGTTGAAAATGCATCGATGCGAAAAATTTAATTTTAACCGCACATACTTAGCTAAACACATGTGGTGACAAATGGTTTGTGTGCGCATCAAAGCCCGTTTCACTTATCTTTGTTTGATCGCAATGGAAAGTAATACCGTTTGAATGCTTCAATGCACAATGCACATTATTGTGAATGTGTGGAATGTTCAATGCGCGGCTTCTGACACACACAGAGAGAGAGAGAGAGAAATGAGAGACTGCATCTCTGTCTCATTTTCGACATATTCCGCCTTTGATGGATTAGATTCTTTTCCATCAATCGATACATTCTTAAAGTTCCATTATATTCTCATTTCACACAAGAGTCTATTGCCAGCGATTAGAATAAGATGTGGTTCAGTGTAGGACAATAAAAAAAAAATCTAGAGTTTGTTTTCGTGTGTAGCAAAAGAGTACATTTTGGCGTTTATGACTCACTTTACCTGAGCACACATTTTGTCATGCATAATACATGTTCATTTGAAGCAAGCAACCGTTCGTTTCGTTGCTAGCATTTGAATCGAGTGTCAAAAGAGATGCAGATAACAATTGTTGGACAGCGATGGAGAAAAATAAGAACAGTTTTGTGCATCCCAAAACCAAGCAGAAAACACGCATCGAACAAGAGAAAAGAGATAAAAAAAAACGCCGAACAAGTCGAAAAGCAAAACAACATAATTGAAAATTATTTACATGTCTTCCATTTCCATGTTCTTCCCTCTTGCGCAGCTCTTTCAGAAGATTAAATCCCAAAAAATAAATTTCACGAGAAAAATGAGCGAAAAAGAGACAGACACACAGAAGTAACAACAATCCTGATAATGTAGAAAGCAATGTAAGTGTGCATGCACTGCAAGTTGCAGTCTGCAACCGACCACTGCAACAAATCTATCAACAAATGGGAAAAAGTCCACAACAAACATGACAAAAACTAAACAATGATAAATGTCTATGTTCCGAGCTACTGTTGTTGCGGGATTATGGACGAAGAAAAGAAACAGAGAAAACAAACCAAGAGTTCAATTATCTATTCGATGGATTATCCTATGGCTATGTCATAGCTCGGTTCTATGTGCTCTGCCTCCTTCATCATGTTCGATCATTCGTTCGTTCACTACGCTTTGGTTTGTTTGTTGTGCGACGATTTTGTAAATGTATTTCGCGAACTCCTAAGCCACAAACACACACAGTAGCCACATTGTACCGACGGACTTTCGAACGATTTTTGACCAACCGTTTTTTGAATGTGAAAATTTCGGAAAACATAAATTCGTGGAATTCATTAGTTTGAGAAAAGAATATTTTCACAAAGGAAACAAACAAAAGAGCATGCATTGTGTGTGCTTACTACAAATTTGCCACAAAAAATCAGCATGTCGCTTTTTTGTGTGTGGAACAAGCTAAATATTCGCTACCCGCTTACGGGCGCACAGTTTGCAATTAAGTGAAGAATGAAGAACGAATTTCGAGTGTTTTTTTTGGTTCGAAGTGTATTAATTGCATAAATCCACCCAGCGCAGTTCCAAATTCGGATTGCTTTTTAGATCACCACTTGCCGCACGCATAAATCATGAAGTGTGAGCTCGTGCACAGAGCGCGCGGCCACTGGCCATACCATAACCAATTTCTACGAAAATTGTCAAATATTTTAACTGATTGATTGCGGTGACTTATGTTGTTCGTTTGTTACATTTTCCCTCATTCTCTCTCATTTTACCTGATTCGATTTTAAATCAAATGAAGTTTGCAAAAAAATGTGATCCTGATTGGTGCGCGGAGCAATGGTGTTTGCTAAACAAATAAGCGATGTTCGCCTTAAAAAAGCAACACATTAAAACCCGTCGCCTCTTTCAAAATGTAAATTGAACCGAAATAAAGAAACACCTCAATCGAAAAATTCTTTCATACTGATTGTTTGTTGTTCTGTTTTTTTTGTGCGATTGGGTGTCTCGCCCGCATTTCTACATCTCATATCCGTTTCTACATCTATCGAACTTCTAAAATTTATTGAGTCATTCGAATTTAATGCGGTTGCGTTGTGTGCGGTTGGCAAATGTTTTGTCATCGTTTCGCACTGTATTGCCCGGCCAAAATCGAATGGAATCGAAAACCACTTAAACGTGTTGGTTCATGTGTCACTGCCAAACACTGTTCATGGTTGCGCGTTCCAAACAAATTCTGGTTTTACGGTTTATCGACAACCGAAATTATGATTTTTATAGTCCACATCAAAAAGTACTCATTTGAAATCTCTGAATAAAACTTTAATTAATTGAAAATCAATCGTGAATTGAGTAATCTGTGTGCGGTGCAAAAACTCGCATCGAAATAGATACTCTCTTGAATAAAGTGGTCAAACAAGCTTTATCTGCCATCTTTGGAATCACTTTAGAATATTTTCGGCATGCTCAATCGTGGATCGCCTTCGCTTTATTTCCAGTTCACATCATCGGTATTCCATTTCATTAAACCCAAACATTTAATTGTCATTTGATCTCAAAGTACGCAATAACTTGACACACACAAAAAACACAAAACTATCGAAAAGTAGTATTTATAAAGTGGCTCGAAAATTGATTTGACGCCGACTTTCTTTAAAACCGAGACCAAGATTGTCTTTCACATTCCCGAGCACAATGTTTATCTGCCAATTACGTTGGCTAGTCAAGTAAGAAACCATTAATAATAGGTGAATGTCGAAAGTGCACACTTAAAATATCGAGTCACCGAGAGCACAAATTGAAAGACGACAGTTTGTTTGGGTTTTGTGTGAGATGCTGGGGCTCGTGCATGTGTCGGAAATGAATGACAAATGATGTTTGTGGTTTCGACAAATTTTGTGATAGTGGAACTGTTTTTTTCCCTTTCAGAAATGAAATCAATATTCGATACATAACGCAACACTTTAATTTGTTTTAATGGAAATTGGCCTTATCAAAGTCAAAACATGCATCTGAAAACATGGGTGCACGACTCGAAATCAACATTTCGACTCTTTCACTCAAATCGAGCAATGAGTGATTGGGTCAGCTTAACCTTCGAAAATTGCACGGCGGCCAGCAAACAATTTTTCAATTTTTCCCAAAGAACATAGCGCCAAAAAAGAGAAATTCTAAAATTTATAATGAATGATAGCCACGAATGTTTTTTGTTGCTTTTTGACATTCGATTATATCGCTGGCAAACTTACACACATACAGTCCGATCAAGCGAGAGTGATGAAACCATAAATAAAACGAAATGAAAACAAAAACAAGAACAAAAAGTCCGAGAAACGCGCGCGTAAAACACGATTCAATTCATATTTGTGTCTCGCTGACGCTGCCTATCTAGATGTGCTGCGCGCTACCAACTAATTGCCCGGCTATATTTATTATTATTATAAATCATATAATTAATAACAATTTACAATTTTATTACATGAATAATCTTCGGTAGCAGTGAGTCGTCGTTCGAAAAATTGTTTTCATTTATGTGTGTGTTGTTTTTGGGTGTATTTATTCATCCTTCATGTCGCGCACAGTCGTCACAAATGATGCTGCGCGCGCGCGCTCGCTCACGATGCGTATGTGGTCGGTCTCGGAAAGAAAAATGATGATGAATGCTTCACAGTGGCACAATCAAATTGAAACAAAAATCTCAAAAATTCTGTCCAAGTGCGATTCAAAATTAATAACGCACCTCGAGCTGGGTTTTCTGAAGAACGTCAAATGGAGCCACTGCAGTTATACAGCGAGACCAATTCGTGTGAATATTGATGGAATCCCAACTGTTTTATCATATCATGCAAACGCACTTCCATTTTTCTTCAGCACCTTTTGTGATTCAGGAATGCCCGACTGACATCGAATGGGTGTATGATCAATTGGACGATTAGAACACTTCAAGAAAACCCGCAGCCGATCAAATTGCTTTTAATTTAGTTTCAATATTTCGATGACAATTTATGCTTGCGAATTCGTAGTGCAGCGGCATGTGATTGTACACGTCAATACGGCCGTTATTTATGGGTTAGTGTAAGTGTTCCAGTAGCATTTTTCATTGGTTTTTTTTCCCTTTCATAACAATCGATAGGCTTCTGGCTTGTGAATGCGCGTGCGCACGTTGCAAAATGCAATTCGCACAAAAGTAACCAAAATCAAATGCAGTATTCCAGTGAAGACACAAAAAATGGAGCTGGATGTTTATTTGCAAGCGTCATATCGAAGAAAAGACGGTACACCTTTCAGATGTGTCGTACAAGCGCGAGCGCACGTTGTATTTACAAATAGAAAGATCATTGGACGGCTTAAATTGAACAAAATGAGCATATTTAAATTGAGTCAAGCTGCGATAATTAATATTTCTTTTCGTTTTCATTTTTTGCCTCATTTTTCGGTGCGGCAGCAGCAGCTCCTTGGAATTTTTTCTCGGGAATTCTCTCTCTCTGTCTGTGTGTGTGTTGTTATTGTCGCGCGGTATGTTTATGGAATAACAAAATGGTTTGCATATGAGCATATGAGCATATGAATGCGCAACGGCATCGGAGACACCGAAAAAACCAAAGAATTGACAGCAAATTTGATGTGGTCATCATATGGCCGTGCGCATCTTATGCTCTGCGTAAAATGTGCTTTGTGTGCCGTTGAATATATTTGTACGCTAAATCGAATTTGATGTGCAACTTCTTCGTAACAATAAAATTTTGGGTTTATGCTCCAAAAATTGTTCGGGTTAAAATTTTCAAATAACATTAGGCCACCGCAACCAATGTTATTTTCTTCTTTTTTGGCAACAATCAATTTTTCACATCAAAGAGACAGTTCGCCCTGCTCGCTGTGAATTCATCTCTTGTGTGCCGCACATTTTACATATTTTCTCATTTCAAATTGTGTGATGTTCAGTGTGTTGGCATTGTTTTTTCTCATATTCAAAAAAAAAAGAAAAAATGATTTTTTGTTTTTGTTATCGCTCTAAAAGACAGAGAGCTAAAAAAAATCGGTTTCGAATGCCCATTAAACAGGTTTCAACTCACAACTCGGTAGAATTATTAATAACGAACAGTACGAAACTTGCTGAATCAGAGAGACAGAGATAGAGTCCGAAAAAACGACAGTTTTTATGAATTTTTATTCACACGAAGACATATTATAAGGTTTGTAACGACACGCCGTAAAGGAAGGTTACGATTATTGCGAGAGCGAGAGAATCCACATTACACCGACTACCACGCAAACGACAATAAAAAATTGGTATCCACATATATTGAATCGAACAACAGAAACGAGAAAAAAACGGCGACACTTTTTCAAAGACGCAACACAAATCAGAGGCACACAAGCACTCGAGCTTGCTTCGGGCACCTCGCGCGCATTTGAATAATCGGACCGGAATTATGAAAAAGAAATGTATTTTTCTGAATGCGTCCGATTATGATGAGATACCGCGCGAACAATATCATGTTTAATAAGCAAACAACAGTCACAGCTTCTGCAGCGAAAAATCAGCCGGCTGCTAGTGTTTTTCGAGTCTTTCCATTTTATTTGGTCGGCGTGTTCATGTTAGTGTGTGTGTGTGTGTGTAGAAATTCTTTTTCTGATTATATTTTTGTTGTCTCTTTCGTTTCAATAAATTTTTATATGGGCTTTTTTTTATTAGTTGGGCAAAATAACAAAAATACACCATATACTTGATGATTTTATGTGGACCAACCGAATCGAACAAATATAAATTTCGAAAATATGATTATCATACATGGCTACTGTATTCAAATGATTCGTTTCCTTGTCTCTTTTCTTTATCTCTCACGTCGTGGTCGTCGCTACTTTTTTATGCTGCTCTCAGGCATTTAATTCGTTTTCTTCTCTGCAACAAAGCACAATCATTCTTACCGCATACTTTTTTTCTTGATTTTTCGCATTCTTTCCCGCTTTTACTAACAGATAAAAAAACTACACCAACCGAATAATGGCAATGGAATTTTACTACTTTGATACTGCTTTCATTGTACGTTCGCATTTTTCATACTTCAGTTTAGATCACCCGTTCTTAATGCCCCACACAAATATATCCTTTAACTTTTTTTTTTAATCAGAATTTGCAGTTTTATTTTTCGTATCATGAACTCTGTAGTTTTTATTATGTTCAATTTTTCTTGCTCCTAAATGAGGATTTCGAAGCAAACCGATTTTGCACTTGAAATGCTGTGCGAGGTGCAAAAAGTGAGTGAAACGAACATTCATACGGTAGCATCGAAGTAAAAGTAACTTTGTATATCAATTGGAGTGAATGAGAATGAGAATGCGTTTATGTTCCAATTGAATGTGGGCAACGCATTGAATTCAATCATTTTCTTAATAGGCAGCGCAATAATTTGGGAAATGGCTTGGCTAAATTAGATTCAGATTTAGCTGTCTGTGAGTTCACGCATTTCGACAAACTCGACGGAAAATCTTGAGTCGATTCTATTAACGGCTGCAATTTGTGGAATGAACAGCAATTGAAATCTCGTTATTTTCATGAAATGAATGTTGGTTGCTGCCTACAACATTTGGTGGAAATCATTGTTATAATTAGCCATTCATAAATCATTTATGGATATCCAAAATTTTAATTTTCGCGCAAGCAATTCAATTTAATTCGTCAGCAAGACAATCTGAAATGTGTTGGATGACGTTACCATCATCAGGCTGGCGACAGGTATCGATACCAACATTTCATAAAAAGAAACATAAAAATTCATTTAAAAGCATCGACTTGGACATTACCATTAATCAATGGTCTTCGGTCGGGCTGGATGAGTCGATCGGTGGAATTGAGCTTCGCTCGCACTCTTCCGATGTTAATGTAGTGGCGAGATAAGAGCCGTTATTTTTGTGATAGCCGTCGAAAAATACAAATAAATATTAAAGGTTCGGTTCGAATGCGACTAGATGTATTCGATGGAAAAAATATTGGTTATCTTTTTTATGTGTCGCCGCATTCGGTCTATCACATGCATGCATTTGTGTCTGTGTGACTTTATTAAAATATTCAATTTTGGTATGAAATGAAATGATGTACTGACCAAAAGGCCACACGGAATCTTGGGTGCTGATGAAAACCCGAAAGAGAAATGACATGCATATCTGAAATCGCCATTTGATGCTTTTAGCATAGACATTGACGATGTTCATTCAACGAAATGCCATGTTAATGCAAATACAGAGAAAGGAGCGTGTTTTAGTCGAAATTTTATGGTTTGATGGCTTTGATAGGGTATTCCAGAGATGTCTAAATCTCGTAAAAACATTGCATAAATAAAAAATGATTTCATCGGTATTATTTGGTTCATTGTCAGTGATGATGATGTGGAAAAGTGGGCATCACACAACACTGACAAATGATCTTCGAGAAGTGCCAAAGAGAAATTTTGCAACATTTCGCAGGCATTTTTTATGATTAAATCGACAAAAATAGCTGGTCTATTGACAAGTCCTATAACCTCATCATCATAAAGCAACAACACACACACACACAAAACAGCGCACAGTCAAAATAGAAAAAAATCAGTTAATTTATGGAGAAACGTGAAATAGTTGATTAGACGCTGACAACGGCTTCTTTCTGAAGTCTTTTTCTTCTTCTTTCGTTCAAATGTTGGCAAACTCATTTCGTGTAGTGAAATGTGACAAGCACACATGCTGACTCGATCGGCGTTCATATTCAAATGAAATTAATTAAAAAATTAGGCAAATTAGATTGATCCACTAATGTTTATAAATGAAAAGTGAATACCAACAGCCGCATCATTTCGTAGCCATAAAACGATGTGTAAGTAAAACAGTTAATTTAATGTTTTCATTTGTTTGAATGAAAAGAGTGACTGTGTGTGAGTTGATCGCAAGCAGTTAGCATCTAAATGATTTGATTTGTTTTAAATTCATTTTTTGGACTGTTTGACGTCGGAAAGAGATATGAGTTTTTTTGTGCCCATCTCCTTCGTCACCCGAGCTCTATTTGTTTCGATGTTTTCTTCGGTTTCCTTTTCTTGCCGAAAGCCATTGCGCGCGCTGTATTGAACTATATGATTGCGGATCAATCACGAAAGAGGCACGCATGATCATCGATTTTGTATGATATTTATTTGGCCACAGCTGACGACCGATCGTGTCGAGATAAACTCTAATGTAATGTATAATAGCCTGTGATGGCTTTTGGTAGTATGAACACTGCCAATTGATCGTATCTTTCCAACCAAAATGAATGGGACTATCGGGTACATTTTTCAATTCAATTCATTCTCAACAAGTTTATTCATACAAATGAGAATGAGGAAGATAAAAAGAAACAGTGTGTTTGTGAATTGACACTGACGATGAAAATTTTAGGAAGAAAAAGAAGAAGGAGGAAGAACACACAGCATACAAAAATCAGTCTCATATAAATGTGTTGAAGAGAGCTATGAACGACCATAGAAATGATTTATAAGAGCGAGCATGGACTTTATTCGATGGCCTCGGGTATACCGTTGTCAAATCGATGTGATCGTTTTCAAATGCGATATTATAATTAAATAAAAAGCCATGGAAATCAAATGTCTTAATAGATTTTTGGATAATTGTTTACGTTGCGGTATGTAATTTATATTTTCACATAAAAATTGACTGGCCCTTTCATTTGACTTCATTTCAATGCATTTCAAATCAAATCATCCGTCAACACTTTTCCAGATTTCTCTCTCTCTCTCTCTCTATCTCTCTCTCTATCTCTCTCTCTTTATCTCTCTATCATAATGAGTTGAAGTGATTATAAAAAAAACAACAATGTTCTCGAATGAAATGAATACTGCAGTTCAATGATTTTGGCTCGAATCGTCTTGATTCTTTTTGGCCCTGGATTTGGTTTCCTCGCTTTTTTCTCACTTTTCATTTATTCGTCATCTTCTGATTTCAAGCTTGTCGACATTGTTTATTCTTGATATATTTAGAGAAATCAAGATCGGATGCCGCATGAAATACCATTGTTTCTATTCGATTGAATTCATTCATGGCATTACGTATGCATTTGCGTGGTTTCATTTTTTAATTAAACGTAGCCATAAACGTTCAGGCACAATGCTTATTTCATCACATCATCAATTATAAAGTTTTTGGTCAGTTTTGACGTGGTTCGCGCTGTCGTTCGAAACCAATGAAAAAAGAAAGCGACGAAATTTTCGGGCAACTTGAAAAATTCTCTGAATTGTTGGGAAAAAAACATTCATGTTACGATTGGTGGGTAATCTAGTGCATTATGAATGCGAAAACTGTTTTTTGTATGTGATGAAATTCACTGGCAAACACGGTTCAACTACGCTAATCCTTTTCTTTCTAGCATCGAGCAAACAGGCAGCCAGATGCAACCGTATGAATGCGAGCGCACCAGTTATGAACGAATCAGCAACAGAAAAAAAGTCAGAATTATATATATAATATTAACAATGATAACTGTCCAAATCATAAACGCAGTAGCAAGTAGCAAATGTGAAAAAGATCATCGAACACATGCAACACCGTCGTCGTCGACATACGCGCTCATTAAATTTTTTTATAACCAACCATTCTGGTTCTGTGTGAACGCTTCGTCGCTACATTTATGCCCAGTGAAATAAAAAGACTCTTAACGAAAGAGCGATATTTCAAACGTATAAATAATAATTTTTTACGACGACTGATTTTTTAAAGTTCGATATAAAATGTTGCTGAACGGTTGCATTGCGGCAACGGTGCGAATTAAATCAGAATGCACGCAGCATGTGAGACTGATCTGGTGGATCGTTGCACAAAAAAATACACTCGGAAAACTCAGCGTTTCGAACTTTCAACGAATAATCGTGAAAGCCGAACGATCATCTTTGATTCTGCTTTTAAATCGTTGAAAATTCAATAGAATCGCTTCTGATGAATAAAGTTTTGCATGTGTCCGTGCATGCCACCGATTTTCGGCTTTGATTGGCACAAATATTGTTCATTGAACGGTCGATCTTCGGCATTCTAACCAAACAAACAGTTTTGAACATCGACAAAATCACTGCAAAGCAATATGCCAATTTTGATATATCACATCATTTTGTTGCAGAAAAGAAATGATATGTTATCACACCAAAATCTCATGACAAATGATTTCCGAATGTACATGATTAGATCAGATATGGGTTTTATGTAAATGATAGCAGTCGATCTACGGACTTTGAATGTTTTTTCAGTGAGTTTACGACTTTTTTAGAGCCATTCATCAAACCAACACACAAATTCGGAAAATAAATGCATTAAATTATGTTAATTACACTGATTTGTGGAAATGAAGATGTTCGAAATGTTTATTGTTTTTGGTTTGCCGAAAAATATTTCGTGCAAAACATCGCGGTCCTGTCAACACAATTGCTGGATCCATCACACTGGAACACATACGCACACGCCAATCATATGAACATAAAATATGAATATGAATGCAATATTAAATTTTTCTGCGATTTAAATAAATTGATCGTTTGCATAAATTGAATATTTTCGTGTTTAAAAGACTTGGGCTACGAAAAACGAACAAAAAAGCAACAAAATTACATTCACGGTTCAGTCTATATTTACGGGTGTTGAAAAACAGTATGACGCTTCATAAGAATAGAATTCATGAATTTATGATTTTCTAATTTGCGCGAATCGCTGTCAAGGCGATCAAAAAACGTCTCGCTTGTCAGTGAATGAAATCAGCTCACTCGGGCCGAGTGTGGACATTGACGCTAGTTCGCAACTTATAATTTTCTTCAATGTCCATCGGAAACGTGTTATCGATGATATTTTAAATTCCGTTTGATTCGTTCCCATTATTATGATAATTGCTTCTTCAATTCAATATTATAATTTGCTTCTGCCGTTGGCTTTCATCTATATCATCTCTGGATTGTCCCTATCATTGCTCTTAGAAGAGTGCTTTTTTTAATCACTTCATTTATCTTCGTTTCAAAAAGAAAAAAATGCAGTAAAATTGAACCTGTTGTCGATTTCGTTACTATTTCCGCTGGGTTTTTTTCTCGAATGGCTTTGGTTGTGCGTCGCACATAGTATTCGCGTTTGACCTGGCCTGATGGTCGTCGCAAATGATGGACTTTTTCCAGCAGACGTTTCTTTTTCTCTCTCGCAACTGGCTTGCTTTAATGGTGTGCTGGCAGATAATTTTTCAAAAATTCATTGGTAATTATTAACTGTCAACCAAAATCGGCAAAACACGAACACACATTCATTGGCGTGAATAAACGTGCACGATCGCCAATCCCATGGTAAATTTGTTAGTAATTTTTCATTCCCAAGTTTTTGACCTTACACACACAACAAAGCCAAAAAAGCAACACACCAAAATTTGGTGGCATATGATTTGTCGTCGGATTTCGTTGTCGACAAAATAATTTTTCAACAAATCTTTTTCCATTAGGTTTGGATTGTATCATTTAATGCACAGATCGGTGATAAAGAGGTCATACAGGCGAAGTGAAGACATTTATTTTGAGCCTCATGATTGATTTTTGTGTGGTGCGTAGGACCGCTCGAGACGAGCCACATGACAAAACAGATACAGACAATTTCAAAATTGGTATTCGGTTGCTCGTTGCTTAAAATGCACATTGTACAAAACCTGAGCGAACTAATGGACCGAATTCGGTGTACGATGGAGACAACGGAAAAACAATACGAGAAGTTTCATTTGTCGACAGAATAAACGAAACGTGATTTATTTAATTATACTGTTAATATTATCAGCCAAGGCAAAATGTGAGAGTCTGGGAACGTGCCCGCGCCAATAAAGAAGACCTTATCAACAAACCAATTTGTACCATTAAAACAATAAATAGCTGGCGAAACAAAAGAATAACACGGAACAATAAATTCGCTATCGCTTTTATTGATTCGAACCATGAACCGAAAGCCATTTGCATAAAATTCGTCAGGTCAAACGAATGACAGTTGCCAAATTCCGAACGGCCAAAACATTACACAAGTTTCTTCATCTCTCTTTTTTACAATCGAAAAGACGTTGCCGATTCAATCACACAAAATTTGTGATGAACATGACAATAATTTCCAAATGGATTTTTTTTTTATTCAAAAATTTTAACAACAGCGACGACGAAATTTTTTGAATGTTTGAAATCAACACCGTGTTTTGCGTTCGCTTTGGTGCGCTTAGTTTCACTGGCAAAAAAAAAACAGTTGATTTACATTTATATGTCATTAGATAACGCATTCTGTCATAATGGAAGGTACACTCAACACTCGATCCAATGTGTATGGATGGGCCGAAATGCCGAAGCACCTCTTTTTTCGCTACAAATAACCAAATCAATATCGACAAATCGTAAGAAGCCACATAAAATTCCGATTGGTGGTGGTTATGCGAAATGAGTGAGCAGACGATCGCACGCGCTCGTGCAACCCAGAACCACCATAAAAATCGTATAAATAAAAACAAAAAGGAAAACTATTAGCGATATTGTTCGTTAATAGTACACATCTTCTTTTGTCGCTTTAATGATGAAATTATGCACAATGACGAGATAAGACGAATTGATGCTTTTAAGAGGAACAGCCAGCGATCGCCAGTCCAATGGCTGCATTGATGAAAGAGAACAAAACGACGGCGGAGAAGAGAAAGACGTTCGGAAAGACAAACGCCATAGGTGCGGTGCGTGTATGTGTATGGGCGCGAGCGTGCGTTTTTGTTGCTATTGTTTTTTGCTGAGGTTTTTATTTTAGCCAATGCACTTATTACATCAATTTTATATCGTCGATAAATGCTTTATAGCGTATTTTCGCTTTATTATTGCTTTTCTGTGCATGGTTTTAAGTGCTCTCGTGGGCTATTTTGTTAATGTTTTCTTCCATGAATTGTTTTGGGCAAGAGCCTGTAACTTTTCGACATACACCTAATTTTTAATGATTGCAAGCAATCTGCCATCGATGAAATTCTAACTTGCCAGTGCCCACGTCAAACAATTTTCAAATGCAAAAGTCCGAGATGAGATTGAGAATGAGTGACGAAGACATTGATTGAAACGGAATATTAAGAAGAAGAATAAGACAAGTGACGCGTACTGTAACTGTATCTTTCTGAATTGGATCTGTTGTTGCTGTCGTTTGTAAAAAGTGGCAACCGGTCTCTTTCACAACAGCGACAACTTTTTTCAAGCAACAACATAAAAGAAGCATGAAATTTATTGAGACAACTAAATCGTTTGAAAAAGATCACAAAACAATCGATTAAATTGGATCGCACAATAAAATATCGACTAGGCTTTGCGAGGTCAATAGAGTGAATGAAATCGAATATCTATTGAAATTCAATGTGACAACAAATCATAATTTCGTCTTTCAAACAGATTCATTGCTGATTTTCGTTGGTCTTTGTTATACAGTTTCGATTTTTTAATGTGTTTTTTACCTTACTAAATGCTCATTTTACATGAGTA
The DNA here is from genome assembly GCA_028476595.1 of Obolodiplosis robiniae. Lineage (NCBI taxonomy): Eukaryota > Metazoa > Arthropoda > Insecta > Diptera > Cecidomyiidae > Obolodiplosis > Obolodiplosis robiniae. The sequence goes on along the minus strand of CM052014.1, from coordinate 49,872,317 downwards.
TTTCTTTCTTGATCGAATGAAAACGGCGTGTATATATACGACATTCCAAATCCAAAATTTGAATACGAATTTTAATAAATTTGTCGGTGCTATATGTTTTTGAGATAATGATGATGTGTGTGTGCGAGTGAGCGAGCAAGCGGATGAAACGCGCCATTTATTGTGTGTCAAAAACACGCATAAAATGTTTTTTCAAACTTTTCATATTCCTCAGATTTTGCTGTATCGTTTGCCTTCTTTTTGCGTTCTCTTTCTCTATTTTCACGTGCGACGATAAAATTGCATACACAAACACATCGCACAATCAACATTTTCGTTAGGTGTTTTCTTCGGTCGTTATGTTTTTTTTAGCTTTCGAATTGACTGTCAAATTGTGCTACTCTTTTTTATTTTTCTCTCGCGCGTGTATTTTGGACATATTTTACGTTATTTGTTCGAACGGATGATATATTTATGGAATGGCAATTCATTGTTGCCTTGATGTTAAAGGAAAAAATGAGAAAATTAGCGAAAACTTCGTTTAATTCGAAATTGGATGAATGATGAAGAGAGTCTCCTTTGTCAGAATCACGTTTAATGAAGATGGTTGTCAAAATGTGTATTGATTTGTGTGACTTACCTTAAGCAGAAAACGAAAAAAAACTGTTTCGTGAATGTATTTTTATTTTATGCACGGAATTTCCTTGAGATGGAGAAGCTTTGAATGTTTGTTTGCACTTTTATCATCCGTTTTGGCGCACTTGATTGTCTTTTACTTATGAATGTTTATTATTGATACAATTTGGTGTGTATTCCGTACCGTCGGTAATGGTTGTTACACAATTGTCAATTGGCCAAATTTAAATGTAACTTTGGCTGTCTATGGTTGTTTGCGAAAACAAAAAACTAAAAACCAACGACACTGTTGTGGAGCGAATGTCATACGAAATATATCGGCAATTTTTCAACACGGAAATTCGCCTGTGAAAAATGCGAATAATTCGTTGTGACTAGGTTTACTTTCAGAAGAATGAAGTGTTAACACTTTTTGTTTATTTCAATTCATGGATTCGCTATGTATTTATTCTCCGGCAATTCAAATCTACAATAATATCTGGCGATACAACGGTATTGACTGTCGAAAAATTGTGTGTTGAATTTTAACTTTTTTTATTTTTCCAAAACACTATAAACTGTCTGGTTACTTTTTCGCCTCGAAATCGCACGTTGTGAGCTCTCGCTTTTATTTTATTTACTTCGATTTTGTCGAGAGAATGAAACTAATGTGATTCTTGTGGATAGAAAATAATATGCACATGGCACGGGGAGTAGCTGCAGCGTGTGTATTCAACGCGAGACACGAATTCTAACTAAACTGATGACCGTATTGTTGAATTACAGTTCAACAGACGAATACGAAGCACGGAATGAAGCGTGTACAAGTGAGAGAGCATCGGCACACGAACAACATACAGTTGGCTCTAGAGAGATGCTTTGTATTCGGTTGGTTGGCGTGCGTTCGGTTGTTGTGAATATATGTGTGTGTGCATGCGTGTGTATATGCGTGTGTGTTTGTGTCGTTTTGTGCATGTATTGATTCCATAGCTGTGTGTAACATCGCAATGAAACGACTGCCACTTAGGGGTTTTGTGTGTGACTGAGACAATCTATCCGTAGACTCAAATCACCATTGACATCTCTTTTCCTACCATTTGCCTCTTTATCCGATCTCTTTTTACTCATTACGCGTTCGGCACACGATACGAAACGAGTTGTGTTTGGTTCAAATGCAAACCGTAGGAAACGAATCGCGTTCGGGCATGAGCTGAAACAGGCCCAATATACGCTCCATTTAGCGAAGCGCAAAAAAGTATTGTACATTCTGTATGTTGAAATATTTCAGCACATTTGTTACCCCATGCAATTCGTTTTTATATAGACGATTTGTTTCGATTTTTCATCTGATTCTTTGTTAGTTTCAATTTTTCTTGAGCTAAGTTTTCTATCGACTGTAGTCGAATTGATTCGTTTGTTTTCTCGATAAATACGATTTCAATGATATTTTTGATAGTCGTCGTCGGCTCATGAAATAGGCACAGATGTGTTTTTTTTTTCATTTCTTGATATTACATATTGTTTGATCGACTTAGCAATGGTGTAGCACATCACGTTTTTTGTGCTATTCACATATATTTTTTTCGTTGGTCGGCTTCTGCTGTTGTTGTTACGCTGCACGTATCCAAATACATCGAATGACTTTTGCGAATCATAAATGTTTGATGGCGCGCACTGAACAAGCGCCCATTCTCGCTCCCATACATTTGTCGTATTTTTATTTCCATTTTTTCTCGTTGTCATAAAACATTAAACACTATCCGAATGTGCCACGGAAACATGGCTGAATCTGTATACATTTTAATAACAGCCAACAAATCTTGCTGTGCAAATTCAAGAGGCTGTTAAAACATAGAGATGATTGCTTGTTGTTAGAGCTACTTTCCATGTGTGCGTGTGTGGAGCGAACACGTATGTGCAAAATATGTATATTAATATGAGCCGATTGGTAGTGCGAGAGAGCGAGCTGAAAGAAGATATTTTGCGTAGCAACGTTTGTTAAAATCCTTTTGCCTCGTTTAAATGTTATCACGTTGGAATCGCAGGAGAGCTCAAACCCAAAATTATAATTATAAATGTACTCGTCGCATGTTCACTATTGTGCGTCGAGTGCCTTCTTTTTCACTCGCATCGCGTTTACATGGGGCATTCTCGTGGGCTCCGTGTACATACAAACGCATTTGACGACAACGATGAATCGAGAAAAAACACGTATTTCTTTTCCTTGTGTTTCTTCATTTCGAAATCATGTTCTTGTTGTTTTTTTTTCCACCGCTGCGTGCTCATGCCTCTCTAATTTGTTGTGAATAGGCCACTCCCCGTCATATTAACAAATTCGAATTCTTTGAGACCAAAAAAATTGCGTGGAGATGAAAATTCATCTCTTTTTCCGCCCGCTATCAAATGTTATCGGAACTGCAAAAATACGATGCAGGCAATTCTCCGCCATTTTTCTCATTTTTCGGTGCTCTCGACATGAAACAGCAATTTTACTTTGAACAGACTTTTCCATTTGTGTATGGTATTATTTCAAAGTTCTCGAATAAAAACTCGAATTATTCAACATAAAACTATTCGTCGCGATTTTATCAGACATTTTACTCGCAACACGATTCGGTTATTTTATAAATAAACACAGTAATTCGACATTTCTCTGCTGAAATTTTGATTGTACATGTTCAAATACGGCTTTATGCGTTGAATTCAACAAAGTTCAATGAATTTGAAGTTTAGCATAAAAACTTGAACCTAAAACAGCCATTTTAAAAGAGATCAAGACAATAAAGCAGTGGGCCAGCCAAATTGCGATGATAAATGTATAGTTTTCTAGATCAAGGTTACGAGGACTCAAAATGATGAAGTTCATCCAAAAATTGATGACCCAGAGACAGCCACCATTGTGTCTAGTTAATAAGGAACCTATGAACGAAGAGATTTTCTTCATAAATTCTTGCATGTAATACCAACAAATCCGAATTAATTCTTCTAAAGCGGTGGCAACAAGTCGACGGGTTTCGCTCTCGCGCTCGACTCGATTTGACTTGACTGCGTCTGCGGCAGCAGCAGCGGGATTCCATTGCGAGCGATAGAGATTCGAATTAACGTATGAATCATACAAATAGATTGCATCTCAATGGATTATTGCATTCAAAATCGATAAGAACCAAATAATCCTTTTGAACAATAATCATACATCGTTGGGATTATATGGGTGCGATTTGTTCATGCCTTTCCTTCGAAACTTACAATTATGTGTACCAAAATTGCTAGCAAGTTTTTATCATTTTTTGGGCAATTGCGTATGCAGAATATTGTCAAAATTTTCTATGGTTTTTTTCCTTATATTCAACATAACAAAATGTCCACTACACATTTGCGATCTATATGAATAAAACTGGAAATTTTGTCGAGAATTTAATGAAAGCCCAAATTTACCGCTCATTTGTAAGCCACTGCAAATCGGAACTAGGGACTTCAAAATAAAATTTTATGATGCTTTACCAATGTAAACAATAGACACAAGCATTCGTGTAAGTCGCTAACTAGCCCACAATCATAAATGAAATGAATGAATAAATTGGCAAGGTTCTAGAGGACAAGCAGAGAACGAATGTTAGTGTGAACATGAATGCGCATGTCAATTGTTCTTTGCAGTAGTTTCCAGCTAAACTGTAATTAGTTTTTATTGCCGGGCAGGGAGAAAGCGGGCATATTTATTGCTTTTTGGCTTGTTGAACGTAAGCGTAGTTGTCATATTACTGCAGATTTTTATGGACGCTCGTATCTTTGGTTGATGGATTTGCGGTTAGCAAAATACTTGGTAGCAATAACAATTTATGACTTGGAGAGGAAGAGTAGTGAGAAGGAGAAGGCGAGAAATGGTACAGTCATAAAAGTCAGTTTGACTGATGATGGATGCTTAGCATTCCGTAGGTACAATTCAATTCGTTCTTCAAAGGATATGCAATTTCGAAGAAAAGGAATATTTGCATCCATTACAGAAATGTTGAGAAATATCCCTTAGATTTTTAAGCATTAGTTAGGAATATGAATTGTCTCATACACCTAATTACTCAATCTGCTAGCTCGAATATTCGGATCGAAAGTCATTAACTTTTTTGATGTATGCATTTTCAGTTGTCGTCGCCGAAACAAAACATTTATGAATGATTTTTGTAGTAAATAATGTTTTACCTTGCGGCTCCAGATTGAATGAAAATCGAAATAATTACAGTTCCCATTCAATATCCAGAAACTGAGAGCGAGAAATGTATCAGATTTTTATGAAGAGCAGCCCTGATGATAGATAAAACAAAGGCGAATCGCCATATTCAACGATGTGCACCGAATACTTCTGGGCAAGAGTGGGAAAGTGCGCGTTAAAACGGAGACAACAGCAGTGATTGTGTGAAAGCATGCGCAATCCAGCTATCGATTAATACAAACTCACGTGAACCATTCATTCGTCGATTTTCATCAATTTCTTAAGCATTACACGTAATGGCTTCATCAAACACATTATCCCCGTACAGTCGTTGAATTGTTGATGCTTGAATGAAAACATACACACAGTTCGTTCTTTAAATGCAATCTAACGAAAAATATTCGAACGGATTCTGTTGCAACAATTTTTCTTTTTGTTTGCGATCCGAGCTGTAATGAGTCGACATGTGACGAGCTCTCTCATACTTTTTGAAAATTGACTTGAAATTTTCATGTTTTTTATCCGAAATTCGGAAGACTCATTGTACTATCCAAATCGAGAGTGAATTAAATCTATCGGTCTAAAACGATATGTACAATTTAAATCGCATTTCTCGTATTTACTTTTTTCATGGCACAAAAACAGACAAAAGAGTTCTCATTTTTTTGCTCTGTTAGCATTAACAATGCAATGATAGAAAGGTAAGTCCATCAAAACCCCATACGCACAATATTCCGAGGAAAAGTCTCGAAGTAAAAGTAAAGTTTTCGACAGAATACACACATTTAAAGAATCAACTTTTGACATTTCCGGTTGCTGCTGCTGATGATGATGTTTGAACAGGCAGCGGAAAAAATCATCCAACAAGTTCAAATGGAACATCTTTAATTTGGACATATTTATTTGAAATAAGTCATTTTCGATAGAGGATTATTGGTGCATCCATTTTTTCTTTCATTCGACGTTGCTCGAACATATGTTTAGTAACTGTATTGGGTCATGCGCGCACGATTCGAACGTGTACACGATGTGTCCGAACGCTTTTCGACAGTCTTGGATTAATGTCAATTAAATATTAAATCAAGTGAGACAAATGACAAATCAAATGCATTTTACCTTGCACCGTTTTAACAGCATCGGCTCTAATTGAAAACCCATTTAAATTGGACACATTTCACGTTTATGTCAAAAAGTCGAAAGGGACATAAAAGCGTCACATCTATTATTTCGATTAATGGATACATCCCGTGCATTAATTGTGGAACATTTGTCAAAAAATGTCAGAACGGATCAATAATTGCGATATATGTCGAAGTTTCACATTCTGAACATGCATCAGTTGAACTTTGGCTCTGGCCAATGATACACACAGTGGGCTTAATTTAACAAAAACAACAACACAAAAAAAACATCATCTTTTTGTTCGCTTCCCCACGGTTGCAATTAGTTGACTACTGTTCTTGTTCTTAAAAACAACCACAATCATCTACAACAATGCATTATTCTTAACTTTTTTTATAGTTCTTCTATATTTTATCTTACCTTCCAGTGTGTTTAATTCTCAAATGCAAATGCAAGCACCATTTACTATACCTAGTTCATTGAGCCTTTGTTATTCTAGGACATTTTCTGTTTGATTTTGTTTATTTAAGTGATAATTTTGCTTGACGATGCACACCGAAGGAAATCATCAGGTGTCCAAGAACAAGCATTCATGCTATTGTTTGCATCTCCCACTCCGGAATTTTTGAGCGCTGCGTTCGAAAACAAGAAACAACATAACAAAGCAAATGAGAAAACAAAAGGAACTGCAAAGCATTTATTTATTTATGCAAATATTCCATATTTGCGGTTAAGGTTTTATGAGCCTTTTTTGCTCTTTGCTTGCAATTCGTAAAACATTTCTACCTCAACAGTCAACAGGGATGATCATAAAATCAAAATTGTCCAGCTAGATTATTGACATTTATCAGTTTTTTTTTTTTTTGTATTCAAATCTGTTCTTTTCAAATAGCTCCTTTTATCTAAAACAGTAGAATTCATTCATATTTTGAAGTAACTTCTGGGATATTTCTTTCTCACAATATTTCAATGTGACTTTTGATGTAGCACCAACGACCACTTTTGGGCCGATTATCATTTTTCATTGAACGTCTTTTTGTTCAATTCCCCTCGAGTTCTGTCCAACAAAAATGGTTCAATTGAATAATGCCAATCTCAAGACAGCTTCCGATTCTTTCAAACACTCGAGAGTTTCAATTGTTGTAAATTGAACAGTGGCTCACTTGTTGAATGCGTTCGCTTTTATCCTGCGGACATCGATTCTGTACGATTAATAGTAATTAAATATAAAACGGATCAAAAATTGCAACATATTGAATCAAAATGCCAACTTTCTTCAATATCAAATTTTGTTTCTAAATCAATTCTTTCCGAAAATTGATTGTTGTTTCGAAACTATAAATTCCGATGAATCGCATAAAAATTCCGTGTAACAAAAGCCAAATTATTTGATTCGGAAATGAGAAAATTGACACAATTGATATCGGTCGGTGCTGATTCTGTTTCGAACGAACCGAGAAAACCAATTTAACTGTCCAAGATGAAAAAATCTGGAAATTCTTTGTGTTGTTCACGTATTTTTCCTTGCTATTGTTCGTCATCCCTTGGTTGGCAGACGGAATTTCAAGCTTGTAAAATATGAAATGCGTCGATCGGCAGGTAGCTAAATTGCCACGGTTCCAAACGAAATCACGTCACACAGTTCGGAATCGAGCGAGTCGCGTGGGAAGTATGAAATTAGGATTCGCTTTGTTTGCAATGCAAACATTAAATAAGAAAAGAAAGAAGTACTATACGCATTGAAAAGACGCAGAGCTTCGAGAGATAGAGCGAGAGAAAGAGGCAGAAAAAGGAAAAACATAGGTGGAAAAATCAAAGAATTGATTCCGTCCAGTGTTGCTCATACGGACGTGCATCGAGTCTCTGTTGAATGCAGTCGAAAGGCGACTCGCAAACACGCCACTTTGTATGTTTTTCTGTTGGATTTATCGACTACTGGTTTTTGGCCAACGACACAACTCGCATTTGTCATGCTTCATTAGTGGACTCATTTATTTTCATATACTTTTTTTGTCGTGTTTGAATTGCGAGGCCCGCTCATATTCACTGAATATCAACATGAAAAATGTGAGCATTCCGTGTTTCACATTTTCGAGGTGAATTTCTCTGGTCCGAAATCTCCTGTATACGAATATGATAGTTACAGTGAAAAATTGATATTTTTTTTTATTGTACCACGAATATAAAATTTGAAAGAGCTGAATTTAATCAAGAGGCCGTTCACAGGGCAGACGCAAACAAATTGGTGAACTTAAGATGTGACGTCATTTAGTACATTCATCAAATATCATGAAATTTGGATGTCGCGCTAAAATCCGGTTGTGGAACTTGCCAAAACGGCAGTCATTGAACAAATTATAATTCGGCTGGCTTTTCGAATGGGCGTTCAAACTATTTTCAGATCACTTTAATCTACAATTATTCTTCCGTGTCAATATCAGAAGCTATGTGGTTATTTACACCGGATTTGTTTCTTGTTTTTTTTTTTCTTTTTTTTGAAGAAAGGGGCAAGCGCACCATCGGCACCAATATTTTTAGCCAGATTCATTCATTCAAACAAATTAAACTACAAACGGAGTAATTGTTATTGTCAAGTTGGTCACCATTTCGAATGGTGTGGATTTGAGGCGGCTTTGTTTGTTGCCATTGATTCTGGGATTTGCAAAAGTATTAACAAACCAAAATTGAGCGCATTATTTACAAATTCAAAGGAAAAAAACACTGAAAGCAATTGAAACACAGAGAAAGCAATGGTTGAAAAAAACACAAGTTGAAGAAATGCATAACAATACAAAAAATATGAAGTTGGCAATGCCAATTTGGCATCATTGCATTACATTAATTGATTGCTATTGTTTCAATTCTATTCAAGGCTTTGGATCTATTTCCTCATTTCTGGCTTTCGACTGCACCCTTCTCTTTCGCACCCAAACAAAGTCGCATTGAATTTTTTTCTACCTTCAAAATGCCGAAGATAATGCGAAGTTCTTCGAAAATACGACTTCATTTGTGCACTTTACGGCGAAAAACAAAATTGAAAACACATCTAGTGAATGGAAGTTAAGAGGGATTGTGGTTAAATTTTAAAACAAATTCGATAATGATAATCACCATAAGCACGGCTGAATTGCTCGATACCGGCAAATATGAACGAAAACGAATGAATGTATAAAGCAGCATTTCCATTTTGACACATGATGTGCACAAAAGAAGATGAGCAACGAGGAAAAGTAACAACAATGAATGCTAATTTTTGTTATCTCCATTGAAGAAGTACGATGATTTCTTAAGATCGTTTGTAATACGGTGAATGATAGTAATCAGTGTTGCAAAGTGATAGGCAAATATAGGCAATACAGTACATAGCAGCGAAACATGAATCAAACGTGTTGTATTGGTTCATCGACAGTTTTGCGCTCGTATGCGAATGAAAGTGCCGTTGAATCCGCATTCACGCGATTGGAAAGTGATTGTACTTTGCCAGCGATCATACATAGCCAAAAATCATATCTGAAATGCATTCTCCGCACACACACACGCTTGACATGGCTATGTGTGCCACTGTGTCGCTGTATGCAACGCATTCACATGAATGCGATAGCACTCTCAATCGCATATACACGCCGTTCATTGCAGATCAACTGGCACGTTCATAGTAGCGAAGGACATTCAAATTTTTCATTTTCCATCGCAAGAATTTCTGCACTTCGGTATAAAACGATGCGTTTTCCTTATAGAACCGTCTTGTTTTGTGTCCACGGATTCGCATGCTCAGTATGCGTTGTAATTTTCTCTTCTACGATTCAATTCGAGAATGGATTGTGATAAGCGCCGCTTAGACGGGAACGTTACCTATTTGAAAATCGGATCGTTTCGAACGGTGATTTGACATTTCGAGGCAGTGACGTGTTAGTCTGCATTTTTTTTTTGCTTTATCATTTTCTGACTCAGAATGTTCGATTATCAAGACTGAATGTCACCAACCGACGACTATTTGTTCGAACATTTGATTGACATGTCAAACCATTTTCATGAAAATGAAATTCTTCTTTATGTCTACGCTTTTAATTTTATCATTCGTTAAAAGACATTTTGAAATGCGCATCTTATCGATGAACGACACAATTCCGAAATTGATGTCTGGCATTTATTTTTGTCAAATTATTCTTGGCTCGAATCGACCGGTCTTGCCGGCACATAAACAAGAGCAAAGTGGAAAAAACAAAGATTGACATCATATCAGGTGAAAATATTCGAGAATCATTTGTTTATGTCACATTACCAAATTGAGACATGGCTTTTCAATCCGAATAAAAAGATCCAGTGAAATTGGAGTATAGAGAAAAGATTCCAGAACTGGATATCACTTCACCTTTCTCCATTAAGTTCACAAAAGAGATTCTTCATTTTTGATTAATGAGTCATCGATTTGTTTATTACAGAACATCAAATTTTTTATGGAATTCATTTAAAGATGCCGATGAAATTTGATAGCTGCAAATATTTGTCAGAAAAAAATAAGGACGAAGGATTTCGATTCATTATTACGGCTGAAGAAGGGAAGGTGTAAACCGAACTGCATACGGTTGCATGTACGCCAGATGAAAAGCAAAATTATCAGCAACACTCGCTTGTTTGGTGTAATAATCGATTACTACAATCATTCGTAACACAAATGTTATTGATCGTACACTATGTGGTTATCGAATAAAGTCTGCCACATAGAAAATGAAATACTTTGGCGCAAATATTCGAAAAATCGCAAGACTCGAAAATAATACTACTGTTACGGAGATGCATTTTGAATACCTAGACTTATTACTGAAACTTGAACGATTGAGAAGAGTTTGCACGAATGTTCCAAAAGCATGATGTAATTATTGCAGAAGAGGGTTCAGCCTGAATTATCAGGTATCCAGAACGTAAAAACCTGTACAAAAATGTACACTCAGACACCAAATATCGGAACCTTTTTATCTATATTTTTATGGAATTTTTAGCCTCAGGTGCTCGCTACATCTTGCATAACGTTATTCAATACCAGCAGCTAGATCATATGTTTGGTTTGAATTCATGCTCTGCGTTTTAAAAGCCACCTTCAAAGTTCAAAAAAAATAAGAGATAAAATCGCTATAAAAGGGAGGAATTAAAAAATCATGTTGTAATTTAATGAATACTGTTTGGTTCAGTGTTTGTTATTGTCAAACATGGTCGAAAGAAAAAATATAGAAGAAAAACTTTGCATGAAACACGAATGTGACTACTGAATGCCACACCTAAGACTAGAGTGTCATGCTCGGTTCCCAATCATGTTGCTTGCGAGCATTTTCTTAGATTGTTTTCAGCTATTCGTTCTATTTTGTCACCCAAATTGATATGTTTATGACAATTGAATGCCGAGTCAATCAGAATGTACAACGAAATTATCATTTTGTGTAGGCATTCGTTGGCGTGTCATCTTCTGAAAAGCTTTTCGTTCTCTCTATCGAGGTGACATTTCCAAGAGAAAAATTGTAACAAAAAGTATTAAGCCTTCTGAATTCGATGAAGTTATGTTTATTTTGGATGAGGAGAAAACTGTGGTCATAAACGGCAATGAAAAGCATACCAAACCGTTGTTGTTGGGAGCGAGAAAGAGACGAAAAAATAACAAACATTTTCACAAATTAGACATTTTACTTGGCATGACAAAGGAACAATTCCAATTTTGTTTGCTTCTTTTGTGCTGGCAATCGAAAATAAACATGGAGTTGATAGTTCGAAGAAGGATGTTTGTTTGCAAAATGTCAAATATTGTGGCAAACAATTGGATCATCAGAGTTCGAAAAATGTAACCTATTACGAGCTCTCTTCTTGTTTCTCTTGCCATTCGTTGGGCTAAACCAGCATCAGCTTGGCGTGAATGCAAAATAGTGACAATTAAAACGAACAGTTGGTCTGCTTCATTGTTACGGGATTTTCTATAGAACATTGAAATTAGAAAATTCTTTTCTCGGCATGAATGTGTTTCAGGACACTATTTTAAAGAAATCCGCCCGAAATTGAATCATTCCTGAGTCTTTTGTTGGTTGCGTAGGCTTGTTTACAAGATTGAATCATATTGTAGCATTGTTGACAGTAAAAAATATTCTCAATTGACGGGGATGTGAATGACAATCTTGGAGGCTAGCAGGCGAACCAACAATTGATCAATTTCAATTCAAAATGGTCTAATTTCCAAACCAATGACGCATTAGCATCCTGAGTGCCATTCGAAACGGACGAAAATAGATTGTTTATTGCTCGAATTTCAACGGCCTTGATCACACCTTGCATACCTAATCCGACAATTGATTGTGACGCTGCAACGGCCCAAGCGTTCACGCCGCCAAAATACACAAATTGATACTAAAGCACCTGTTAATTTTCCGTATACATTCTAATGAATGAAACAATTGAAATGGAAATTGAAATACAATTGAATGAATATAAATTACCGTAATAAATTCAAGGATATCCAAGAAAATTGTGAACGAATACATTGATTCGGCGGCTCATGAGTGTTACAATAATCCAAAAATTCACAACGGGGAGCTCCTTTTTCTTTTCTGAATTTCTTCACTACTTCCTTTATATACCGCAATCGTTATCTATATTTTTAGATCGACAAAAAGATGAATGTATAAATTTGGTTCATTCAAAGATTATTTGATTTACTTGCGTCATTGTTGGGACGAGTCCTTGGATGTTTCTGGAATGTTTTTGTAAATGTTCATTCATATTTTCCCCCCTCTTGTTTGTTGTTTCGAGTCATCGGAAAATTTCAACGTGAACCGCGAGATAAGTACAATAAATAAGATAGACGTGTACATCTTTATCGTGTTCCCGATTCATTAAAGCGGTCAATGAATAAAATAGAAAAATAGGCCAACAATGAATGAATGAACGAATGGAAGAGAAATAAATTCTTTCTACCAATGCGGCCGAACACAAAGTCTAGCTGTGTCATTTGAATCATTCGAGAAATAAAATAATAATAAAAGAAATTTCGGTGCGCGTTCTCATATATTCAGTTGCGATAGTCGTGCGCGTTTGTCCAACTATATTTTGTTCAATGAAAATCCATTCCAAATAGATACATTTTCCGGGTGCCGCGCGTGAAAAGGCGTTCGGAATAGAATTGGAATTTTTATTATTGAATCGAAATTTTTCTTATATTTGTTCATTTTTCTATGCAAACCGGTTCTTTATTCAAATTCTATTACATTGAAATTTCATAAATGGCATTCGTTTTTTTCTCACACACATCATTTTGTTGTTGTTGTTGCATCGAAAAGTCAGTAGCTAAAGAGAATGTGCTCAGAGAAATGAGATTTGGTGTCGTTCTCATAAAGATCGAACAATTTGAAATTCACCATTCAATCGATTTTATTGATCGATATTTTTATTGATCGCTGGTTAGATATTTATTAAAACATCAATGACCATTGGATTCTTTGATTGAATGTGTCGTTGATTTTCATAATGAACCTTTTCTTCGAAAATAGACAAAGCACGCAACATCAAAATCAGTTCGACACACTTAAGCTATTCGATTTCGAACATGTTTCGGTAGCTTGATGGCATGCCATCAGATGTAATTGTCTTTATATGCATTCGATAGATGGCATGTTGTAATTCAAAGACTCAAAATCAGGCATCAAACCTTCGAAATATGGAACAATGATGTGGAAAATCTTCACTCCAAAAGTGGCGAAACACCCGCTAGATCTGTGACCACATCATTCGGATCAAATGCACACCAATTTAAATGCATGCAAATCATACACACACACTTTAATCGTTGTAATATGCTTAAAAATCAAATGTCAAGGTTACACCAATTTTATAATAAACGGTAATCGCTACCGTCTGATAATACGTCCGTAAATTTTAGTGAAAACAAACAAAACAACAACAAAAAGCCATACCATTCGCCATGTTTAGCAAGCGAGTTGTATGTTGAGCACAGGCACAAAGGCAAAGTATATAGTAAAAATCTTATATATTTAGCCAATTTTCCAGTTGACAATACCAAAAGCCATGCATAATGCGAATGAGCGATGAGTGATTGCTGGCGATGGGCACGGAAATCTGATGACGAGATGATGATGTTGACAATACTAAATCGCTTGTGATTCCGTTAGCTTGAGCTCAATAAATAGAGCATTTAAATCATTCGACTCTTTTTTTCTCTCATTCCAATCTACTCATTCAAATGCTGCAACATGCTACAAGCAACAAGCATGAACTTGGTTTTTCTTTCACTTAACGCTTTTGTTGTGAGTGCGTTTTTTTATTTAGTAAGATTATTTTATTAAATCCGACCAACTTATAATACAAAATCCGACTTGTCTGCGCCTCACAAAATATTCGGAACTTGTCGATTTGTGTTCTATTCGGTGTGCTGTTATTCACGCATATGTCACATGGAATTACATGTTAAACTCTTCGAAAAGCAGTGAATATATCTGGCTTGGTGGATCTCTACTCCGAATCTGCTTCCGAAAAAGGTCAAATGTCATCGCACAAAAGAATTATTTTGAGGAATTAAACACTTGGCGGAAAATAAAAAGTTTTGTAGAAGATGAAAACATACTGGCTGAGTTTTTCAAGCCATCAAATGAACAAGTTGATTCGATTTTAATCTCCAGCCCAACAATTATTTAAATTACTTTATTTGCCCAATAAACCATCTACACTGGAATGAAATGATCATTCAACATTGTACAGAGAGACAGAGACACACAAAAAAGGCGACCAAGAGTCAACGAAAACAATTGAATCATAAGTTTTTGTGCATATGAAAATCAGCGTTCATACATAACATACGACACAGAGCAAACAGATTATGAGATTTAATTCGAACCATGTATTTAAAGACGCATTTAAATACGAATCGCTTTAGTTTCGCTCTGCGTGCAAAAGCGCGCACGTCACACTTTTTATAGTATTTTCCATATCATATAAATACCATCCATTGATTTTTCACAATTGTTTTTCTGCAATCTGTATGCGGTTGGATGTTCTGTTTATTTTTCTACTTATTGTTATATAACGTCGTCAGTTGATGGCGCACTAGTAATTTGTGAATGTGAACGCTTCCAAGTGCTTACAACAATGAGCGGCTTACATTCATTGTGCGGTAATGAAATTACGCTTCTAATCATTGAGAGCCAAAGGCAAAAGAGCCAATGCTCCCATTTCATCAAACATTTCAACGATTATTTGAAAAGAGCAATCAAAAATTTTCAGATTATTTGCCATTCGCATTAAATTTCCAGAGATAGTCCATCAAAATGAGATTTCTGTGAAATGTTTCGGCCCGATCGAAATAATCAAAATCTTCGAAGCCTACATTTTCCATCAATTTTTCCATGTATAAACACTTGCTCAGTTACAAAAAGAAATTTAATAAGGTTTTTGGTGTAGATCAAAACTCACGTGACTTTCTATTCAATATTCAACGAACGAAGGAATATTACTGTTGGCCGACTACAAATTGTTGGGCGATTTAATTCGAATTGCTAAACCGAATTTAGCGCTTTCAATCCTCCACATAATTCAATCATTTGGCATCTTCAATCAGTAATGATGCTACGCATTTCCGTTATTTTGACTAATTTTAGATGCCAATAATTGCAATCGTTGAAACTTTGGCATGAATTAGAATCACGTTCATGGTAAGACACTGTGACGTTCAGTTGGTATCACATTACCGATTTCAAGTTTGGAGCTATGCATATGATTTGTTTAATTGGTCTCAAAGCAAAACATCGTGGTACTTTGGACAAAATCGTATGGGTTTCGCTTCAATAGGGATCATAATGTTTATTTTCAGTTCGATAAGAATTGTATCGAGGCACAAATGGTGGTATAAAGTATTAAAAAACCACGCATAATAATTAACCACCTAAATAAAGAATTCGCGGAAACCGTTTTTATGGTTGGAATAATCAGTTTGGGTTTATAGATGGACGATCATCTATATAATGGCTGGTGATGCTTCACTTTTCTCTTCACAAAATTCATTATGGGAAATTGCCTCCTTGAATTCCATTCGATGATAAATTTATATCTCGAAGTTCAATGTTTCTTCAACGAATGTTTTGGGCAGACTTTTTCAATTAGACTGTCTGAATTGATATTGGAAATGCGTCATTCATGGCTTTTTTTTAGAATTCAAAAACCTAGCATTGCAGAGAAAAATTGCGAGTTGCAACCAACGCTTCATCTCTGCTTCGTTCATTGCACGCGAAATTTCTACTCTGCAACGTTCGGTTGCAGGACAAGTTAACGGTAGTTCTTTTCGTTCGCTGACTGCCATGCAGAACTGTTTTTTTAAATAGCAAATAGAAATGATATTATTGCAAATGCATTCGTTCATGTTGAAATCAAAATGAAAGGATCGAGCGCAAATCAATTGCACGCCGAAACAAAACAATGGCTGAGATTTTCTTTATTTGCTCGAGACTCAATCGCAGCCCGATTCACAGCGTTTTCGTGTGGGTCTTTTGTGTTTCAGCCATTCAATTCAATTCAACTCTAGTTGTATCAATTGCAGCAATGTGTTCGTGATCGTGTATAAAAATATATTTATTATGCTGTTTGCGTCAAACGAGGGTTGAACAAAGCTGGGCCAGTTGCATATACACCCAAATAGAATCAAATCGATGGAAAAAGTGCCCAATTTTTTTCACTCTCTTTCACGCTCTTTACCTCTCTCGTTTCGATTCTCTCACTCTTGATTTTATTATACATTATAGAAAATGAAATCTAGCGACTGAAAGGAATAGAGAATGTATCATTCACACAAGATTAGGATGCTAATTCCATATGAATAGAGTTCCGTTTTTATTGTTGGCAGCGTCTAGTTTTTGTGTATGCATTGTATGCCACACAACGTAAATTTGTACGGTACAGATTGCATTTGAGTCTTTCACTCACTTCCATTCAACGCATTTTGATTGTTTTGACTGCAATTTCGAGCATTTGATTGGGCCGCGTGGTTTCATCACTTCTGATTGTCGGCCTGAATATGTGGTAGAGGCTTCGTTCGATTCTGAAACTTTATCGTCTGTTGTTTGAAATAGAGACTGGCTAAAATTCAAAACGCTATTTTACTTTCAAAATTTCGCTTGGATTGAGAGTTGTTGAAAAAAAAAACATCATTCAAAGTACGTATTGCTTAATTTAACAATCGATTTGGTGAATTTATTCGAAAAGTGTAATTTTCATGTATTCGGGAGAGAGCGATTAAATTTGGGCACCTTTTTGATCAAATCAGCTTTTCGATCACTCATTTGGCTGTAACAAATCGCGCGCACATCAATGTGAAAGTGGCGAAAATAAGTTTTCACCGATTGGAGCATATTACTGTGCGCTTTCCTCTTGTATAAACTTGTATGCGCAATGAACAAAAAACTGTTTGTTGAATGCACAATGCTGCAAAATCATTTTCTGCCATTTTTAGCATCACAAAGCGAATAATATGCCTGCGAAATTCAATTTTCAGACTATTCATACTAATTATTGAAAACGAAGTAAACCGAACGACAAAAAAACGGCTCAATCAAAAAATGCTGCTGAGCTACGTACACACACCGTGCGACAATGCATGGTAGCATTTTGAAAAAAAAAAGAGCGAACATCGGAAAAAGGCAAAGTTCTCTAATGATAACTTATGGCTTGAATTAGAATCACACAAAGAGCTACCGTGTGACGCAGATCAGATTATTGCCGCTGGCCACATTATACGAATGTGACGGCATTTCTTTTTTTCGTCGTCGTCCGTCTTCTTTCTCTCCTATCTTTGGCTTTCGCGCTGTGGTACAATTTGGTTTGTTCAACATAAAACCGAAGATGGCAAGAGCACGACGAGTGTTAGCGAACAAATAGACACCGAATTCAAATTAAACATGAATGCAAGTTGGCGTGTTTTTCTTTGTATACATTCACTTCGTGAATAATGGCAAGCGATGGCCACATTCACCGAGAAGAATCGGCATTCGAATAAGAAAAGAGTTTTTAAGCCGGCACCGACAAAAAGACGAGATATCAAACCAAACCAAGGCATTTTCCCTCGTCGCCACATCAACGACCATAAATGAACACAATCGAGCGATTTTCTTTATTTTGAAGCATTTTCAATATCTGCCTACAATAAATGTGCGTTCGTTATGTGATTGGTGGAATGCATAGATTTGATCAACGTTTTGGTTTCACTATTGAAGGTGGGCATTACGTTTTATTGTGCGTTCAAATATTTTCTCTGTGATTTCATTTGTGTGTGGATCGTGGCTGCGGTTTCGGCCGGAGTGTTTATGTTGATGAACCATTCAAATTTCCGCCGAACTGATCTATTCTTTCTCTTTTCGGTGGGTAATTTTCTCATTTTCTCTCTTTAAATAAAAATTAAAAATCAATTTTTGTTCCCAGAGGTTAGAATGTGCTAGAAATCGTCAATGCAAATGGATAATTAAGGAAAAGCAAATGTGATCTCGATGATGGGGGCCGATATTAAACTCACATCAAAACGCCATTGAATTGCTCGAGAAAAAAAAAACGCTTCTGAATAGCTGCTAAATAGCTCATTTTATAATGCAAATGAAAGTATTTGGCTGAACGAATCGAAGGCATGATCTATTAAAATAGCATAAAACGCGATGGAGCATGGATAATTTTCAGTAGCCAGCTTTCCCGACATAAATCCAAACCATAAATACCACTAATATGTGCTTATAATTGTGCTTATGAATGTCGCATTTTTTGTTACGATCTTTTGTTTTGGCCACACCGAAAATGTTAGATTCATGGTAAACACATGCGCGATTTCTTTAACCGTTATATCACATGCTTATTCATTGGAAGATGCAACACAAATTCGTTTAGAAAATAAATCAGTTAATCATGGAATTACAAAGAATTGAAAGATTAAAGGAAATTTGATGCATCAGAAGTCAATGGGATGTGTTGTAAATACATATGCCGCCGAACAATGAACTATCTGCCAATTTCAAATTATGGCTATTTTTGTATGAATGGGAAAAAACACTTAACTTGTTGGATCAATCGCTTGGAATAATTGGAATCAATGGAATCATCAGCTGAATTGGAGCTAAAACGCTGTTTTTGTTCATGAAAAAAGTCGCTGGCTTTGTTCGATGAAAACTATCCGATGAGAAACAAATGGTTGAGGAAACAGTGGAATTTTACAAACAATCGAAGTATTAATAATGACGTTATTATTATTGGGATCAAATGAAATCGATCTTAAATTCACCATTTTTGTGTGTATGTGTGTAATAAACGAGGTTTGCGTTTCGATGATTGCAACTAGTTTTCGGCTTACCAAAAAAAAAAGAAAAACAGAAAACAATGAAAAATTATAATAGGACATAAAAAGAGAAAAAATAAATGCTTCATTGAATCCATTTTGTTTGAGTTCTTTTGAATCGCAATTGGAGGAAATTGCGTTGCGTAAGATATATATATATATAATATATATGAATTTAAGTGTGAGCGATGTTTTTGAGGCCTTCTCATCATTTGATCAGGTGTGGATTTGTGATTTTCGATAGGCGTGTTTTTCTGATTTCGTTGATGCATTTTTCTTCATTATGAAACGCATCCATGATATGTCATGCGTTCTGGTTCGTGAAATACTCGCTTCTGCAAAAAAAACGATTCGAAACGATTCAGTGATAAATAAGTCGATGAAAAATAAATGCTTCGTGCGTTTTCGGAATGCGTTGGAGTTGAGTGAAGTTATGGGCTGAGAATTCAATTAAATCGGTGCCATTGATTGGCTTTCACAATGAATCACACGCACCATCAAAATCCCACATCTTCGAGGCGAATGCAAACAGTTTTGTATGGATTAAAAATGTTTCGTTTAAATTGATTTTCTCCGTTTTCCCGTTCCTTTCAAGCCTTTTCATTGCTTCTGAAATTATTTACTTTTGTCGAAATATTGAAAGGAATTCAATCACACGAATATTACGCGCTATGGATGTTTGTTCAAAAAAGCGGGAGAATCTATTTGAATTTCGAGATTGCAAGATGTTTTCTTCGGGTCGTATCTATAAATTCACCTAAAAAAATTGGACGGAATCTGTGTGCACACACATTTGCAGGCATTCGAAGAAAAATTTAGGTAGAAAACATCTTTTATTTTGAGGCGTAAAAAAAGTTCTACCCAAAAATCAACGAACTATAGCCTAACGAGAATTATATCAAATTCCAAGTTTCGTTTTTTTTTTGTTGTTTGTGATCAAATAGCAATTAAATAATTTAATTTATTGAATGAAATATATGAAGATCGTAAAAAATGGCTTAAACTGACTAAGTCGAAAAGTTATCGGTGCGTCAAAACAAATGCATGCCAAAAAAAAACGGCGATTGACATCAATAATCCATATTGAATAGGCCAATAATCCAATCAAATGAAATTATCATCGGCGACGCTCACGAGTGTATGCTTTTTATATGTTTTTTTTATTAAATTTAACGAAAGAAAAACGAATCCAATTAGAATTAAAACACAGCCAATACACAGATTCATGCGTATCAGAATGATCATTTGAAGAGAAAGCATACGAAAGAATCATATATTTTTTATTAGCAATAAAACTTTTATGGTTAGTTAGAGGAGATTGTTTGCAAATTTCATAGATCATTAGATTTAATCGAAAGAAATAGGTGATTTTGAAGATAATGTATTCATCAATCGAAAAGAAATCGCATTGAAGTTCGGAAGTTGGAACTTTCAACCGGTTCGATTACGTTTTGTTCACTTTTCACATTGAAATTCCAGTTTCACGGTCCATTTTTAATGATTTGCTGTACGGCAACGCTTTATTTCCGTGCAGTTATTGTGTCATATCCCTTGATTCAGACAAAAAACAACGAATATTCATGACAACCCAATCTCGAATATTGTGCGATGGACTAACACTGTGTCTGGTAAGCAACACAGCAAACCCGTTAAAAAACAGACACACAGCTTTACCAATAATCTTCATATTAAAAGGGTAATTATGAATCAAGCTCCTGGAATTTAATTCCATTTTAAAAACTACTACCGAATATTTGTGTGTGTTTTTTTTCTTTCTTGACGGCGAGCTCAATAATTTGATATTCATAATTTGTGTTATTCTTCGCGGTGTTTTCATCTTCATCAGGAATTTTTCAAATGCATAAAATCGATTAAATTTGCTCCTTTTTGACAATCACACATTCGAAATTTGATTTTTCATTTGCTGCATCATCTTCTTCATTTGACTTTATTTGTGTTCTTCCTATTGAAATACTATTATGTTTTTTGTTTCTTTGGATTTTGAGAAAATACAAATTGAAACGCGAGAATGAAATGAACTCGCGCGCTCAGTTTTCAGAGGCGATTTGCATAAATATTAAATAAATATAATATTTTTATTTGAAATTTATGAATTCTTTTGGAGCAATCGTGCCGAATCACACAGACGAATTAACGAATGAAGAAGAAAAATGCGCAGCATCAGCACTCGAAGCGGTTTTGGCGGTGGCAAAAGTGTGGCTCTGAACAATTGGCTAATTCGACCTCTGTCATGCCATTTTGGGTGTCTGCTAAGTAGTTTCTATCTGAAGCCTGAAAAACCACAAATTCTCGAGTGACACTTTGATTCCATTCGTTGATATATATGAATTCGCGCGCGGTGAGTGTGCCTATGAAATGGAATTTTCGAAACTGTTTTCGAAAACAAACTGCAAATTTTTGTAATGGGAATGTGGTGCGGCAACGAAGAGCGTCAAATGCGCGCATTTGTTGGAATTTCCGTTTTCGGGCTTCCAAACCATTTTATTATTAATATATTTGGGTAAATAGACAGAGTATAAATTATGAAAATGTCGAAGATTAATAGTGAAGGCAACGATGAAGGATGATATCAAGACACACACAAAAAAACCAACAACAATAAAAAAAGAACACATCTTTTGAGTGAGAGAGAAAAAAAGAAAGACGGTGAATATCAATGCATTGTACCGATACCGACACACTCACACACAACGCTGGTTCTCGTATAATCGAAAACTGAAATTGAACCAACCGACTACTGATCCGCTGTCTAAATGTCAAAGTTATTTATTTCCAAAAGAACAGTTTTATCCTATTGATTATTCAAACTGTTGCGTTCACACTCTCGGGCAGCGACAGCAGCGGCAGCAGCGGCAGCACGAGAAACAGTAGTAGTGTTGGTAAATTGCTGGTCTCGGTTCGATTACGGCATTACGCACACGTTCGAAACAAAACTATCGATATAAACGATAAATATGCTCTTCGAGCTGGCAACGAACGTAAACACCGGTGGCAGTGAAAAAGCAGCGGGAAATCGCTGTTCGACGTTTGATGTTCAAATTATTTTCCAAATAGAGATGAAATATGGGCATTTATTGGGTATTCTATTATCGATTTTCATTTTGATATGAGCGGCTCGTTTGCCGCACTACAGCACCCATTTCAAAGACGCAACGAGAAATTGTTTGAATATCATCAATTTACCGAACGCAGCAAATAGTTCTGTGTGTTTTTTATTCATTCTCGCTCGCATAATGTATTAATTTCATGAATGATTGGAGGGCAAATTAAATTACAATCTGACACAACATGATGCTCCTGTTCTCAGAGAAATGATCACTACTGAGGCGATTAAATAATTACATTTTGAGAGAAAAGAACAAGAGAGAGAGAGAGAGAGATTCCTTTAATTCCACCGGTGTTATCCAGCGACTTCGGTCGCTTTTCATTTCGTTATTTCTTCGTTTGCTTTGTTGAAATCAAACGGCCATAAATTAATGTGGAATGTAAAATTGCTTCTGTTTACAAATTTATGCGGCATATTTAGTGGGAAAGAGTAGCGAGACGTGTGTATATTTTATGCTGAGTGCGATCGCTGGAGATCGTCGAAACGCATACGAACATCGAACAATGGGCGAGTCTCGTTGATTCAAATTAAAATATATGTGAATCGTTGGAATTCGCATTTATAATCATTGTTTTTTTGTCTGACCTCTGGATGCTTGTTATGTGCTCATCACCATTGGATTCGATCCGATCACCGATTCAAATTGAACGAAACAAATAATTTGAATCACAAAATCTATGCAATAATGTGCGATTTTTGGGACTATGAATTCGAAATGTTCTGTTTTTTCTAAATAAGGAAGAAAACACGTCGTTCCTGTTTCTTTTCATTTAATTAAAATCTTTTGTTTCTTATTGGTGTTTGATGGCCGAACTTGTGTTGGTTTTGCTTTGGTTTTGCTATTAACATTTTGCTACTCGTCTTGCTGCTCTGACTCCGCTCATTAATTTCGCGAACAGACTCTGGAAGTTAATAACACAAATAAACTGCAAAGAATACCACAATAAACATTGGTTAAGATGGAAAAAAAGAGAGAAATAATCACTTTGCCGCATGTAATCCAAGTCAAAAATGGTGAAAAAGGCTAGCATCAACAAACAACCCAGCTATATAGCCGTTAAATGATGTGTTCTTTAGGCTTATTCGGCTAGTTATTTTTGGACACGTGCGCGCAGCTTTTTCTGCCATCGTTGGCCGTATATTTTTACACATATCATAAAATCGAATTTGTATGCAGCGTACATTAAAACGATCTCATATTGACTCTTACCGGCTTAGCACAATGAACGACAAAAAGTACACGCACACATACTCTTCGCTGAGGATAGCAGCGATGCCAGATCTCGTAGCTTGGGTAAAAGAGACGGGGCGCACCGTAGCCGAGGAATGAGTTGCCATAAAGAAGTGAGTGAGCACCAGACGAAATTAAACTAACCTTTTAATCCACCCATATTATTATGATTGCCTTTATTTCCACTTTTAGTTTTCCTACAATGCCATGCATTTCATTTATGATTGCCTGTAAATACAAACACACACGCATACGCACATTCGTGCTGTACACCGCAGCAACAGCAACATCACATTATCATGACAATAAACGAAAACAGCTGAAATGCAATCCAGGGAAATAATAATAAATTAATTTTACTCGAAAAACTTTTGCGGTTGTTTGTTGTTTCATACATACAATTTTCATGAGCGACGAGGCCGCGCAAGGCATTACGTAAGAGAAAGAGAGAGAGAAAGAAAGTGTTTGTAATAACATCTATGAGTTTCACTGTGCGGACTATCGCTAGTGTTAACGCTCATTTTTACATATGTTCCAGCTACTCGTCGTTGTCACACTCTCTCCTTCTCTCTTTTTCCGACGTTTTGTGCATTCGATGAGTGTTATACGATTTTTAATCCGCTCTAATACGTTGAACAATGCATTGGCAAATGTTAGCGATCACAGACGCTCATCCGCAGACATAACACGGTAAACAACATAAATAAGTTGTGCTAGTGCCAAATTCGTACAGAGAATTGCAAACGAACAAGAGCTCGCTCAGCGAGCAAACAGAACAAGATTCTTCGGCAATAAAAGAGCTTCCATCGACTATTTTTAGTTTCGTAATTTTAAATAAATGTTTCTTTGTCTTGTCGTTTCTACAAGATGGAATCGATGGTGCGCGTATGCAATTTTATGCGATCTCACCACAACCAGGCATATGTGTTTCCTCGGCAAATGCCCATTTTTATGTGACGGCCATGCAGTAATATTTGATGTAAACATATAAATACGTCAACGTGTCAATTATTATTTATGATCTGGTTTTTGGGGAGTTTGTCTGCGCATTAGCGTCGAAAGCTGGCCATCAAGGATATCAAATAAAGACATTCAAAGGCGCAATCCTCCTTGACCTCTAAAAACGAAAGACTGAACTTTCAAATCCAAATCCACACTCAACACTTAAGAGCCAACATCAGTGTATTATATTGCCTAATTTTAATTGGGCTCTTTTTATTCAAATCAACGGATAATTGGATAGAAATGGTTTCAAGTGTAGAAGAAAAAAACACGAGGATGCATTGAGTATCGTAAGCATTCCTAATTGGAATGTACTAAATTCCAAAATAGAAAAATTCTTATAATGACATTTTGAATTATGAATATTTGGGATGTATCATTTGATTCGAAAGATTGAATATTTTTTTTTTAGTTAATTTTGATTAGAAGTTTATCACTTCATAATTCAAAATAGAATATTTTGACGAGTTTTCTGATTTGGAATATATTTTTCAATTGTATGTTTACGATAAATATTTGATATTTCGATGGGTAGTTCAATTTAGCAAATCCTCGCATTTTTTATAAGAATTGTAAGCTTAAAGAAAAATGATCACGATTTATGAGAAAAATTTGGAAAAGTCTCGCATTAAACGCCCATATTTTTGAAAATTCGGTGCTGAATACAAGTCAATAATTTTCATCCAAAATATGAAAGAGACTCAACATAATCGCACGCCAAAAAAGTGTTTTTTCGCTTCAAATGTATTTGAGATATTAAATATGATACTGTTTCAATATTTTTCCATTATCATTATGAAGTGCTGAAGTTACCTGCATCATTTTCACGTCAGAAGCAGCTTCGTTTCAACGTGTAAATTATAAATTGCATTTAAGTGCATGCAAATTTCTAATGGAAAAAAATGCATTTACTTTTTTTGCACATTCAATGTTTATTTTCTGTGAAATGAGTGTTTTTCATATAAAAATGGCCACATAAATTAAATGCGAACCGGGTGGAGTGAAAAGTCACAATTAAAACCCTAACAACCGGCGCAAGAGGAAAAGGCGTTTTTGTTTTGTTGTAAATCATATTTACAGATGAGAGAGAAAATGTGAGGAAATAAAAAGGCATCCCATTGAAAAAGACGCAAACATCAGGCACTCTTTTGTCGCATCAGCTTTTTTTCACAATCGAAATATATGACTTTTCAATTTACCTAGCGCATTTATGTAATTAAAACAGCAACCGGCTCGGTCAAAACAAATACGAACCGAAAAGAATACGAAGGAAAACAGACGATGCGGAGGAAAAAGCGAAACTAAATCGAATGGCAAATAGCTTGAAGGGACGTTTACTTTTTTTTGGTTGTTGTTGCTGTTGTTGTCGAATAAAAACCAGATCCATTAAGTGATCGTTGCGCATAGCGATGCGTACCTCCATTTGCGAGAGATGCCTCAGTTCAGTGTAAATGGAAAAAAAATATGAAGACAACCCCAGGTTATAGTTACACAATATACATCTGCCTCATAAAAACAACAACTAGAATTTATCGTCGGAAACTATTGGAAATGTGTCAATTATTTACAAGTTTATTGAAGAATGATGGTTTCCTTTGAAATAAAAATTCGAACGGATTAAATAGAATTGAGATGGCAGCTAGTGAAACTGTGCAATGATTTTGCATACAATTTGATAGCTGAATGTTATTTGGCTGCATAAAAACTAAGAAATTTAATATTTTTATGAGCGATTGGGCAATGGCAAAAATATGGCTGAAAATGAGAGATAGCAATTGGTCTGGCTGCTCGGAATGACGAATGGGGCGTGGCCTTTTTTATGTATGCGAAGCACATACGCAAACTCAACGCTCGAATGAAATAGCCATAAATCGAAGCGTTCGCATGACGAGAGCCGCTATATAGCACCATTCATTCCCTTCCACTCTGTCTTTCACTTTCATTCTCTCTTTTCTTCGATGTTCGATCATTTTATCTGCGCTTCGGCTGTGTACACATCCTCTCTGGTAAATAAATTGCTTGATTTGGGTGAAATTACGAAAGGATATGCGAACGAATGAAACTAACTCAGTAAAACTTTATGTAATGTTTAGATAATAGCAGAGCGGCTGATATACAAGATTCAATGGGTTCATTTTCATGCCCGTAGTTCATGTAACGTTCTTTGTCTATTCTCTTTTTCCCCATAATAATTTTCATTTCTCTTGAAATGCACTCTTGTTCTCCTTTCAAACAATATTTTTCCCATTTATTTGTTGAATTTTCCTTACTTTCGAGCCCCGTTTGATACGGTTAAGAGGAGCAATGTACCGAATATCAAATACCGAATATATTTTATGATAGAAAATGTCGATCAAACGTGCACAGGCAAACTTTCGAGTGGAGAGCGACAAATATGGCGAAATGATTTTTTCATGATTTTTCAGCGTTTTTCATTAACAAGTTTTTGGGATTTTTTTCGGTTGCTGCCTCAGGAAAATAGTTTCATTCATCTGTTTTCGCTTGCGGTAAATAACATTAGATTTGATAAAGAGACGAACGAACGAAAAAGAAGATGCTTTTATCAAATCGGGCTTAGGAATAAGCAAACAAAGCGAGATATGAGTCTAAACAAACGTGGCATTTTATCACATGGGATATTTTGCCATGGCATCCAAATATGCTATAGCTTCAAGAGCTTTTCAATAAAACCACTCACCTTTATTGAAACGAATTCGCTGGCTGGATTGGCCATAGACCTTTTCCAAATTCAATTTTGATTCTTGGAATCGTGCTATTATAATGGCTGCCATATGGGAAAATCAACAATTTACTGAGAAATTCAAAAATTTTCGTGGAGATGGAAACTGATGAGATTGAATGTTGTGGCAGTGGCGGTGGCGTTGCAAACTTTTATGAAAGACAATTTTCACATTTATAGAGCAGTCGATTTTTTGATAGCTAGTTCATTCTTGCGATTCATTCAGAGCAAAGCGAGGACTTTTACAAAATTGAATATCTTGCTTGTAAATATATCGATGAAAGTAAGCAAGATATTCAATATGCCTCAAGACAACAAATGCTATTCGAGATGAAACTCATATTTTGCTGTTTAGAAGTACTTTCCGAAATCTTTTGACGTCAAGAGAAAGAGAGCGCCGTTCATTTGCTTTTCGGAACAAGTGTATTGAGGCAAAAACGCGCAGGCAACGACGACTCAGCGTCCCCTTGGAATAAAAGCAAGTACATAGCATTCATCTTACGCATACAATATTAATGTTGAAAATATAATGGATTTTTTTCCTCCATTTATGCTAGGCACTGTAGAATGGTTGCGGTGATGCGTGAGTGATTTTTGCAAGTAATATATTCTCATATTCTTTTGTAATTTTCTGTCGCTCTCTATATATATTCAGCTCCTGTCTTCATTTTTCGATCAGATGAAATATCTGAAGTTTCACCGTATTTTTTTGGTTATTTTGAACGCAAACGCAATCGATCCGAGAGCATAGAAAATAAAACAAATAAATCTATCGACATTGCACACCGATCAAAAAGCATAGCCTCAATGAATGAGGTTGTGAGATTTTGGTTGAGAACGAATCGCTCTTACGTGCAATTCCAAATTTCCCTTTGTGATGTGCCTTCTGGCGAATAGAAATATAATTTTACCTCACAAAAATGGTTTATTCCAATTTTGAATTTGAAATGGAAATAAACCAATAACGAATCTAAATATTTTCATGATTTGTGGCCTTTTCACAAGATTTTGTTCTGATTTTTTATATATACACGAACACAGAAAGTGTTTGGGTTTGCAGCACTAGACTATAGAGCTAAATGCCAAAATCGAAGCTACAGAAGTGGTATCATAAATAAGCATTAAAGTCAACGCAATCAAAAAAATTGTTGTTGTTTTCGTGCAATGAAAAATTCGCGTGAAATCGCCAAAGGACCATTTTTATGATTTATTTTAGTTTAATATTTGACAATTTTGGAGCCCACAGAAAAAACAGCATATTTGGATGGCGTCTACCGGCTTCGCTTATTTACTTAATTCGATATCAGCTAATTAATAAAACCGCAAAAATCAACCAATAATTCAAATGGTTGACATCGAATGATATATATATATATCGAATGATATATATATATATATATATATATATATATATATATATATATATATATATATATATAAGATGATACGCGGCGACAAACGACGCTAAATGAACTCGAAATTCCGAGTGTTAGAAACCAACGAGCGTAATTCCTTGAATTTTGAGCAATTTTGTGTTTTTAAACATGAATATATCGTATTAGATGAGTCTCCAGAGGCAGCCATTTTTTGAATAACTCAATACTTGTTTGATTGCGGTTTAATCACTTGATTATACAGAACAAATAATCGCATTATCTATTCATAAATATGCAATGATAACGTCGAATTATGGATGAAGGTATTCTAAAAATATCCTGAAAAATATTTCCCAAAGGAATCTTCGGCGAAAAGTTCTTTGACATTCATTCGAAGCTATTTTCTGCTTTGATAAAGTTGTTGATCCTAACGAATGATGAGCTCAAATGGTAGATGGTGCGGTTCAATTCTACGACTCTGCAGAGAATCCAATCGAAATACAATATGAAAGCACCAAGCCATCGACACAGAAACAAACTTTCACTCAGCATTGATCTGAAATGAAGAATATAGTTTGAGACTTTTTCATCGCCAGCCAACGCCATCTCATGAAAAGTCGTTGAAGTAAATGTCTGAATGAAATGCTGCAACTGTTTTTTTTTATCAAATGCTGATATTAGATGAAAGCAAAATGTTCTTTCGTGGCTCCAATTTTACACAGCTCCGCTGCTATAAAAAAAACGATATCCGCCCTTATCACATAGTCTAATCGGTTTAAGTGTAATGTTTTCCATTTTTTGCTGTGAGCTATCCAGCTAAACGGCGGTGTGAATCAATGAAATCCTTAGATTTTGTGGAATTTTTTTGAATCTTGGAAAATACATGTGAAAATATATTTGCCAAATGGTAATTCATTTCACAATAAACGGTAATCCGAGTGGAAAAATTTCAAAGCGATAATTTATTCACTAGGAAACGTGATTTTGTTGGAATCGCTTCACTTGCTCTCATTTATTATTGCCCTCCAACTTTTCCTTAATTCATCGATGTGAATTTTCCTTTATGATTGATTGAAATTTTGAATTTATCTTGCTGATTATTGCGTTTGATGGCTTAGTGACGCAATTTACCAGGCTTTGTAGATCTCATCATGTGATTGAACGGAGAAAACTGCAAAAATGTCTCAAATTGTTCCGTTCTTTTCCAACCAGTGCTCACAATTAATTATTTCAAAGAAGACCCATCAAAAATGTCGGTTCACGTTTCAACTTTCTTCTTTTCCAATTCAATTTAAAATTAAGAATCCTTGGTTATTTCGGTTGTAAATCGACACAGATACCGGTAAATTCGTAAAATCGTGTTCGCGGGGCAAAATAATGAAAACGACAAAAATGACATATTGCAGAATATTTATGGTAAATGGTCGAGTGATTGAAATGAAATGGGGAAAATCGCTAAAAATGTACGTGAATAAACTTTATAATGACTTAAGGGTAAACTCTGGAATTATGTCCAAGAAATTTTAAGTAGTCTAATTTTATGATCTAATGCCTTATTATATGCGCAATTATGTTCATTCTTGTAGTTGGGTCATAATCAGGAAGCGAGATCTCTTCGCATCAGCCCGATTAAAGTGAGATTCATTGAGGCACCTTTGCAAGCTAGTGCAAACGAGTGCGCCGCACTTGGATTTCGAGTATTCGCAAGACAATTCTAAAATGTCACAATTAGAGTGGCTGTGTGTTGTTCAATCTCTTGTGTTGCGACGGGTGAGGCACATAAAATCATTTTTACAGATGAGATTGAAAATGTGAGGATATAAAAAGGCATCGCATTGAAAATGCCGCAAACATCAAACATCTAGCGCATTTATGTATTACAATAATTAAACATCAACCGGCTTGAAATAAAAATTCGAACGGATTAAATAGAATTGAGATGGCAGCTAGTGAAACTGTGCAATGATTTTGCATACAATTCGATAGCTGAATATTATTTGGCTGCATAAAAACTAAGAAATTTAATATTTTTATGGGAAAATTTCACATTGCGATTGGGCAATGGCAAAAATAGGCTGAAAATGAGAGATAGCAATTGGTCTGGCTGCTCGGAATGACGAATGGGGCGTGGCCTTTTTTATGTATGCGAAGCACATACGCTAACTCAACGCTCGAACGACATAGCCATAAATCGAAGCGTTCGCATGACGAGAGCCGCTATATAGCACCATTCATTCCCTTCCACTCTGTCTTTCACTTTCATTCATCATGTAACATTTTTTTTCTATTCTCTTTTTCTCCAGAATAATTTTCATTTTTCTTGAAATGCGCTCTTGTTCACAGTGAAAATTTTTTTTGATTTCTAGTCATGCGTTGGTAAACAAGACTTTGTTGGTAAATTTTGCTTGAATTTCCTTACGGACTTTGACATAAATTAGTTTTCTAACATAAATTCACCAGCAGTTTGGCTTTATTTTACCAAAACTGGTTTCTACGCCATCTGATAGTTCAAACTGGAAGTTCAACGCTGGTGAATTTTTGTTAAAACCAAAATTTAACTCAAAATATGTGTGCAACATTTACCAACAATCTTTGTTTGATTCGAAATCACAATTTATTTCTTCGTGTTCTCCCTCCAAACAATATTTTTCCCATTTATTTATTGAATTTTCCTTATTTTTGAGCCCCGTTTGATACGGTTAAGGAGAGCAATGTACCGAACAACAAATACCGAATATATTTTATGATAGAAAATGTCGATCAAATGTGCACAGGCAAACTTACGAGTGGAGAGCCACAAATATGGCGAAATGATTTTTTCATGGTTTTCCAGCGTTCGAAAGGATGAATGAAAATTCGGAATCGGTGGCGTTTACTTTTATGAAAGACAATTTTCACATTTATAGAGCGGTCGATTTTTTGATAGCTAGTTCATTCTTGCGATTCATTCAGAGCAAAGCGAGGACTTTTACAAAATTGAATATCTTGCTTGTAAATATATCGATGAAAGTAAGCAAGATATTCAATATGCCTCAAGACAACAAATGCTATTCGAGATGAAACTCATATTTTGCTGTTTAGAAGTACTTTCCGAAATCTTTTGACGTCAAGAGAAAGAGAGCGCCGTTCATTTGCTTGTAAACATTCCGATATACCAAGCAAAAATCCAAATGTTTGACAGTTTAATTCATATGAATAACATTTGGAATTCCAACCTTTTATCCGAATGATATACCAAAATATTTTCCGAACAAATTGTCAGTAGGGTACATAGCATTTATCTTACTCATAAAATATTAATATTGAAAACACAATGGATTTTTAATTTTCCGAACATAGCGCTGTGTGAAGTTAAATTATTGCGATCGGTCCGAAAGATTCAAAAGACTAGGAATGAGTTTTCTATGCGTTTTGAACCTAAACAAACGGTTCCCGGATATTTTTTATGTCCGTGTATGCTACGTTGTATGCAAAAATTTGTTAGCACTATAGCTCAAAAAATTGAGATTAGAATTTATTGATACAAAAAACGAACAAAACATGAACCTAAGATCATTAGGAATAGAAGTCTTTTAATTTTCAGCTCAATCGGATCATGTCTTAGGGTAGCGTTAGTGAGGGGGTGGAAAAAAATAGGATGTTTTTCAATATAATTAAGAAAAAAATGTATGGGTACTATGAAACTTTCAACAACAACAACAACAACAAACATTTATAGACCGTTATTGCCTTTCAGCGTCTGGTCTGTTTTACGAAACAAATTGCCTCATATACCCCTAACAATACCTCTCCACAAACTCCGATCGAGATCCAAGTTTTGAGTTTCATCACACCATTCATATCCCCTCGCATTCAAATCATATTTAACCGAATCTAAATAACGTCGTCGTGGTCTACCCCATCAGCTTCGGCGAACAGAATCCGTTTTGGTAATCGCTCTTCTCCCATGCGTTTAACATGACCAAACCATCTCAATCTGTATTTTCTTGCTTCCTCTCCTACCGAATCGACGTTTAAATCCCCCCGAATCGTCTCATTTCGGATTCTGTTTTCCCACTGATCGCGGCGCGAGATTCCCGAAACCATTCTCAACACTTTCATATCAGACACTTCCAAATCATGAATCAAATTCTCAGAATCAACCCAGCTCTCACTACCATATAGAATAGTTGGTCTGAAGATTGACCCGTGAATCAACATCTTTGTTTCTGTACTCAATTCACGTTTATCGAAAACGTGTGATCTAAGTTGGGCTACTAATTTATTTCCATTAACCCTACGCTGTTCAAACTCTTTATCAAACTTGCCATCTTCTGAAAAGATGCAACCCAAATATTTGAATTGGGAAACTTGTTCCAACAGGTTTCCATTCAAAGTGCAATGAATTGGCTTTCGAGTTTTGCCCACATGCATTACTTGAGTTCTGTTGCCGCTAATGGTCATTCCGAAGTTCGTACAAGCCACTTCCAAATCTTTGATACTATTTTGCAGCTCCAGTTCAGAATTGCCAAACAGTACCAGATCATCTGCGTAAGCGAGTGCAGAGATAATATTGCCCCCCAAAGCTACTCTGCCCCTTAAATTGGGTGATTTGATCAGCTTGTCCATATAAATAATGAATAGAGTGGCGAAATTGTACAGCCCTGTCGCAGACCATTACGTTCTTCAAACCATTCACTCAAATCTCCATCCACTCTCACTGCTGCTTTACTGTTTGCGTACAAACTTTTAATCGCGTTCAGAAGATAACCATTCGCACCATATTCGACCAAGACTGACCACAACATAGATCTGGGATTGCAGTCTTATGCTTTCTGCAAATCCACGAAACAGAAGTACAGTTCCCTATTTCTTTCAAGGAATTTCTCCATTAATTGTCTCATGCAAAAAATTTGCTCTTGACAGCCGCGCATTGGGCGGAAACCCGATTGATTTTCATCCATGAGCGATTCGAAAATAGCTCTTGTTCTCTTTTCCAAAATTGCACTATATACTTTGCTGACAACGCTCAATAGAGGAATTCCCCGACAGACAACAGAGGACTTCCAAGCTAAATTAAAGATGCGATGTATCCAGCGAACACCTACCAAACCACTACTAATCATATATTCATTCCGAATCTCATCCACACCCGCAGCCTTACCCCAACTCAACTTATTAATTGCAATCTGAATTTCATCCATGGTAATTTCTTTAAAACTCTCTTCACTCACATTTACATTCACATTCTCATTCACCAAATCGGCATTTTCTACATTCAGCAATTCATCAAATTATTCCTTCCAACGTTTCAACACATTCTTTCTGCCCATCACTACATTGCCCAACTTGTCCAAAACAGCTCCTGGAGCATGTTTCTTGCCTCCATTCCTAATGTTCTAAGCCCTTGAACAGAAAACCTTATTCCTCTTTTGTCCAGCAACTTCTAGATCCTGACCAAACTTCACCCATTCTCTCTTTTGCTCTTTTTACCATCATTTTCACCACACGCTTTTTTTCCCAATACGATACCAGATTTTCGTCAGTTTGGTTCTGCAACCAGTGGATCCATCTCATTCTCTTTTTACTTTTCCGCACACACCACTGTGTGTGGCAAAGGTATTGCGATCGGTCCAAAAAATTCAAAACGCACGGAATAAGTTTTCTATGCGTTTTGAACCTAGAAAAAACGATTGCAACCATTCCCGGAGCAATTTTTTGTCCGTGTGTGGTACGTTGTACGTTGTACGCAAAAATTTGTTAACACGATAACTCAAAAAATTGATTTTAGAATTGAACAAAAATTTATACACACATTTGTCTTCATTAGGAATAGAAACCTATTAATTTTCAGCCTAATCGGATAATTTTTTCGGGTAGCTCTAGTGGAGTGGAATCAAAAAATGGGCTGTTTTTCAATATAACTACGAAAAATTTGTATGGGGACTATGACTATTTCGCATTGTATCATTATGAAACTCTCAGGATATAAATTTTTTATGAAAAAAATAAGTCACGCAAAATTTCAAGTCATTCTGATGAGGTTTAAGACTCCCTCCCCTACAAAATTTTCAATTTTCGTCAGACTTGGAATTTACACACTGTGTGTGCGTGCACATTTTGACAGCCGCACACAGTCTTAATGTGCACCGCACCAGCTCTTGTATTTATTGAGTACGCGTACATAACATAAATGTGGAACCATATCTATCGTTGGCATGAATCAAAAGTTCAGATCAGAGTAAACTAATTCGTAATTGATATTACCAATTCAAAACCAGCGAAAATTAGAAACTGAGATGTTTATTTGTTTTTTTTTTTATTAAAATTAAAATTTAAATTACATGATGTGTAATGACTTGAAATTCGATCTCAGCGTAATGACTTGAAATTTTCTGTGATTAATTCTCAAAGTTGCATGATGATTCGATAAGAAATGAACATAAATCCAATACAAATGTGTAGCAATCAATGAAAAATGCGTAAGCCTGAAAAATTTCGGAAAATGTGCGGAAAAGTTAGTTTTACGTTCGTAAGACCATTTATTATTCACAGCAACTCTAATATCTTCATTCCACCATTCAGTCTTCTTACTCCCATACTTGACTACAAACATGACACAACACTCTTTTGCTACATCTAATGAAACTTTCAGAATATTATTTTTTTATGAAAAAATAAGTCATACAAAATGTCAAATCATTCCGCTGAAATTTGGGAAATATTCAACGTAAACGTCAAATGAATTTGAATCTTACTGCTCCATGTAATAAGAATCATTTTTGAAACAAATTACACTTTTCTCATGCAAAATCTTCAAATTCTCTCTCTCTTCCTCTCGATACTCTGAGAAAACATATGAAAAAACTTGAGAAAAAAAGTTGTGCATACAGAACAATTAATCGCATATCTTTTCATAAATATGCAATGATAACGTCGAATTATGGATGAAGGTGTTTTAAAAATATCCTTAAAAATATTTCCCAAAGGAATCTTTGGCGAAAAGTTCTTTGACATTCATTCGAAGCTATTTTCTGCTTTGATAAAGTTGTTGGTCCTAACGAATGATGAGCTCAAATGGTAGATGGTGCGGTTCAATTCTACGACTCTGCAGAGAATTCAATCGAAATACAATATGAAAGCACCAAGCCATCGACACAGAAACAAACTTTCACTCAGCATTGATCTGAAATGAAGAATATAGTTTGAGACTTTTTCATCGCCAGCCAACGCCATCTCACGAAAAGTCGTTGAAGTAAATGTCTGAATGAAATGCTGCAACTGTTTTTTTTTTTATCGAATGCTGATATTAGATGAAAGCAAAATATTTGTTCGTGTCTTCAATTTTACACAGCTTCACTGCTATAAAAAAACAATATCCGCTCTTATCACATAGTCTAATCGGTTTAAGTGTAATATTTTCCATTTTTTGCTGTGAGCTATCCAGCTAAACGGCGGTGTGAATCAATGAAATCCTTAGATTTTGTGGAATTTTTTTGAATCTTGGAAAATACATGTGAAAATATATTTGCTAAATGGTAATTCATTTCACAATAAACGGTAATCCGAGTGGAAAAATTTCAAAGCGATAATTTATTCACTAGGAAACGTGATTTTGTTGGAATCGCTTCACTTGCTCTCATTTATTATTGCCCTCCAACTTTTCCTTAATTCATCGATGTGAATTTTCCTTTATGATTGATTGAAATTTTGAATTTATCTTGCTGATTATTGCGTTTGATGGCTTAGTGACGCAATTTACCAGGCTTTGTAGATCTCATCATGTGATTGAACGGAGAAAACTGCAAAAATGTCTCAAATTGTTCCGTTCTTTTCCAACCAGTGCTCACAATTAATTATTTCAAAGAAGACCCATCAAAAATGTCGGTTCACGTTTCAACTTTCTTCTTTTCCAATTCAATTTAAAATTAACAATCCTTGGTTATTTCGATTGTAAATCGACACAGATACCGGTAAATTCGTAAAATCGTGTTCGCGGGGCAAAATAAAAAAAACGACAAAAATGACATATTGCAGAATATTTATGGTAAATGGTCGAGTGATTGAAATGAAATGGGGAAAATCGCTAAAAATGTACGTGAATAAACTTTATAATGAGTTAAGGGTAAACTCTGGAATTATGTCCAAGAAATTTTAAGTAGTCTAATTTTATGATCTAATGCCTTATTATATGCGCAATTATGTTCATTCTTGTAGTTGGGTCATAATCAGGAAGCGAGATCTCTTCGCATCAGCCCGATTAAAGTGAGATTCATTGAGGCACCTTTGCAAGCTAGTGCAAACGAGTGCGCCGCACTTGGATTTCGAGTATTCGCAAGACAATTCTAAAATGTAACAATTAGAGTGGCTGTGTGTTGTTCAATCTCACATCGTTGTATTCATACGTTTATAGTCACTCTTGTGTTGCGACGGGTGAGACTCTGGTTGACTGTCATTTCATCCATCATTGTCGCCACCAGAGGCTTAGTAATCAATGCTGCCACTTGTGAGCGAGAGAATTGAAGCGCGCATTTCGCATACTCGGGATGCTTTTGTTTGGAGTGTTTTTCTGTCATCTTTTTGCGAACGAGTTGTGCGTTTCATTGATTCACGTGGATCGTGTTCAAGAGCTCAATGGTAACACCCTTCGTGTATCGTATGTTCAAGAATCAAGTGTGTTGATAGTGCGCTTTGTCATAATGCAGTTTAACAACAATATAAAGTAAATTTTGTGCGATTATAAAAACACATTGCCAAATGCAGCCGCCGCCGCCGCCTATCCTGACACAAATGTTACGTGATGGAAGTTGCAAAAAATGCGAGAAACCGAAGAAAATTGCGGTTGTTCTCTTCGGCGAATGTTCTTATTACATTTGAGCTAGTTTCACTTGAAAGTTCGTTGTCGTCAGTTCATATCGTTTTGTCTGACGTTGATTTATGCGGAAACAAAAGTGCGCGTTGCATACTTGTGTCCCGGCTTCGAGCACCAATTAAATACAAAGCGAATATTTTGCAGGTGGCTGGCCGTTTAATTGTTTCAACGTCTCTGCGCACAAATTTAAATGTTTATCGTATACATGCTGGATTTGCAATTTTGAGCCGGTGCTGATAACTCACAGGCTATTACGATTTTGCTGAATCGAAACATTCGATTAATATTTCGAAAGCACAAAAAAAATCATATCAAGTTCCATTTTTCGCGCTTGCTAGGCAACACTTCCATTAAAAATGCGCGCTCTCAAAAAATCGAGTGCCGAATCGCAATTTATCCAGAAAACACAAGTCGGGCTTTTGAAATTTCTCTACTGCTAATGCATTGAATTCGAAAGAAGAGTGTTTCATTTCGAATTGTTGCTATTATTGCCACTCGAGAGAAGAAAAAAAAAAAAATATTTGATGCGTTTGCATTTCCTTTTCCTGTGGCTTTATACAAAAACAAAACACATACACGGAATCCGCATGTATAAACCAATGTGTCTAATGCCAAATGCAAGAGCTGCACGGATGAATGGGTCGTTCCCGTGTATGCTTAAATAAAACATCGAATGAACAGGATAGGAAATAAAAGCGTCGAATTGCATATGCGAAAAGTAGACGTAGAATTCAAGAGCAAAACATGATATAAAAAAAATAAAACGAACACAAGCATTGAAAATGTGGAAAATAAATGTTTTACTTTTTCAGCTTGTACGATTCCGATCACGTTTTCTCATGTTTATCCTATCTCAATTCTCTTGCATTGCACGACTTCGTGCTTTGTATCATTCGCCATGCAACGCATTCGCCGTCCGTGAAAATTGTTTGTGCGATGCAAACCGACATTCTACATTTACATTTTACCATGTCGCTCTTTTGTTTCTTCAGCTTTTCTCATTCAGCTATTGCCCTCTCCCATTTCCCTCCCGTTCGAAAGCAGTGAAGCTGAGCAAATCGAAGGTGTGGATAGATTTGATGCACTTAAACTCTGACTTTTACTTTTTCTGCTACGAAATAGTGAAGGTTGCCACTGTTGACAAATGTCAACCAACGATAATTCTCTCATGTGATTGCTTAGATAGCGACAATTTATTTTCACCCAGATAAAATTATGGACATTTTTTGACACTTTTGAAGGTCAACGATCCGATGCTATTTGCATTCACTAGTTTCTGTTATGTGTATTGTCACTACATCGAAATTCAAGCACTGTTTTCGAAAACAAAAGAAAATTGCTATGTTATGCATAAAAATTCTCTAGAACTTTAACAGCAGTTCAAAGCCTTGCTATTTTCCTGAGTTTTTTGTGTATTTTGTTAATGTAAAACAAAGGTGTCGAGAGAGAGAGAGAGGCCAACATTTGCAATCTTCATTTTTTTTACTTGTGCTCACTTGCTGCAGCAGTTGATGCAACTCCTTGATGCAGAATTTTTCTTTTTTTTCTCGAATACGATGAAAAAAGAGCGCAAACGATACGGCAGCCATTCAAATTGATTTGCTCTCACTGAAATCTAAGGTTTGCAAAGGAAACACACAAGATCTGCTGTTTAGAATATTGAATAAAAGTACCACAATTTTAGAGTCTAATGACGATTGTTATTACTGCAAAAATCCTCTTATTGGGGACAAGCATTTTTTCTGCTACTTCAGGAACACTCAAGAAAATTAAAGTCGAAAATAAAATGAAAATGCTTTAGGTTTTGGTTGAGGTGCAAGTCTATTGATATATATTTTCAGATGAAATAGATTATTCTCATTGCTAGTATTTGGCTCACATTTTTCAGATATTTTATATTGAAACTCAGCGTAATGCTTATTTGCTTTTTTTCGATGCACTTTCTTCGTCAACAATGGCCATTGAAATTATCGCTCGACGCTCCATCGTAACGCTACGACGCTCCATTGGGTGCGGTGGGTAATCCTTTTTCGAATGGGTATTCTCGCTTCTCGTGTCTGAAATGAAGAAAAAATCAAAAGGAAATATTCACTGGAATTATATTTGGAATGTAATGTTTTTATTTTTCGATACATCGAAATACAATCAAGTAAAATGATATAATGAATTGAATCAATTTATCATTAAAACTTCCATCCGATCGTACATAGTGTTTCAAAAAATTCGATTTTCCGCGAAAAATAAATTTTAACCTAAAAATGCAAAATTGAAGCTACCCTGTGATGACGAACTATCGGCTGACTTGGCTTTTGGTTTGGCTTTGGCTTTGGGTTTATCCATTCTTTGATTCAAAAATTGAAGGAATGCACCAGAATGTTAAATTAACTGATTGGAATCAACGTATCAAAGTCACTTTAAATTTGATTAAAATTCACTCTGTTTTATGTCCGATTTGTTTGAAGACATTCAACTTGAATGAAATACCAGCTCAGTTTGGTGGTTCACTTTGCCAAAATGACGATCGCTTGTATTTCGGCTTCTTACAAATACATGTGAGGATTTCAGGAGTAAACAGTGTATGACGAAAACGTCAAGCCATTTTGAATCATATTACTGTATGTATTACATTAAGGAATAAGATTCAAAATCGTTTACATTTGCGTTGTACAGCACACTGTTTTCTTCTGAAATCTTTTGTTAATTTAAAAATAACTTTAATTGGCGTTGTTTTGACGTTGTGTGGGTGAAACCCAATATTTCCTGGCCATTGCTTTTCGTGGGAATATATTGTTTCTTTTGACGCACACAATTTGAACAAACATTATGCAAAGAATTTTGAATGTTTATTTTAAAATTTCGATGAAAAGTATGATGCATCATCGATAAATAAGTATGTTTTAATCAACGAAGGGAATATAAGGTAAACTTCGTTGAATTCTGCTGAATGAGGATGAAGGCGTTTGTATGCCAGTTGTATGCTCGACACGATGTTCATTGTTTATGTCACAGACGGCAATGATTGGAATTCTGGACTGTAATCGACCGAATGCAAATATCCAAATAAATATCATCTTGCATCGATATATATTGAGTGTGTGGCAATTTGAAATTTGAATTGCATTGCATATTCCCAACGTCGCTCCTAATAAACATCAATTTATTTGCGGTAACTGTTTTAAGAATAATCGAAACTAGTGTCGAGTTGGTGATTCAGCATTGAATTTACCTTTCCTGCATTTTGTGCGTGCTTCTTTAATAGCAATTTGATATTTGATAACACGCTCTTATAATTCCCGTTATCCATTAAATCGAGCATTGCCATACGTCTTTACGGTTTCGTTCATTTTTGTTTGCTTCTCACTAAATATTCTTATTGAATGAATGCTTTCGGCTATTGTTAGTTTTCCAGCCATATTTCACGTAATATCATTACTATCAAGAGAGCGAGCGTTCCATATATTCTTGGTGTATTGCTCTGCTACTTTGTCTTGCAATGCGCTGTGAGGGCTGTCCTGAATGTGGCTGTGTCTGTATCTCTATGTGCATTAAATAAATTGCTAGCGTGAAACGCAAACACGTCGAACGAGGTCACTGTTGTAGATGAATCGAAAACGGCTGCTTTGAGATGTTGCTCGAACTATTCATCACTGGCATTTGCGTTGTACCTTGCTCTCGCTCTCTTTCGGTTTTAGCGCAAGCCATGCAATATGATATGAACATAAACAACTTATTGGATTTATCGAATTAGTGGTTTTGGTGCATATTTGTTGGTAATGTTTTGCTATCCAATAAATTTGCACCGAAAATTTCTCATTTCTCTCTCTCTCTCTCTCGTTTTGATAATGATGCTTGCGTCCAGTCAATGACTTCTTGGATGGATGCGTCAAACATATATTTACTTTTGATGATTGGTATTGCCTAAATGAGTGAATCGAACAAACTGTTGCAAACGACGTTGTGCTCAAAATGGTGCGAATTGATCCAAGTCTATGCCCAAATTCGAATCGACCGAGAGATGAGTTGTGAAACATCGGTATTCATAGCACGAATTATCTATTTCAATACATAATAATAACGACAATAATAACAATATATTACATAATATTGTTTTAGAAGCGCATTTTCCGTTCTCTCACTTTGCACCCGCTCGCACGCATTTTCCCGGCGTGTTGCATGCGAACGATGTGTTTAGTTGGCGATTTTACTGCCCCGTGTCAAATTCCTTTTCCTTGCAAAAATCCCAACTCCCATTGAAATTGTATTGTACAAAATTCGATTGTCTTTCGCCTAATGGTCTGATGGTGGTAATTTTTTCTTTCGCACGTCGAAGTTCCGTTCAACACGCGCGTTCCGGCACACGTAAGTTAAGCACGTATTCAATATTTTCTGTGCGTAATGTGTTCGGAGAGAAAACACAATTTTCCCTAATGATTTTTTGAGCGAATGAAATCGGCTATCAGATGAATAGAAAAACAAGAGTCTTTCGAATATCCCAGAAAGGTAGAGAGATAGAAGAAGAAATCTGTTGCTGGCAAATTTACCGACGAAACCCAACAAATTGGTATTTGAATAAAAACTTATTTTCGGCGACCTTTTTTTCGCAGCGGACTAAAAGGTAGCCGTTATGCAGAAGATTGGCGACAGGTGGATATTGAAACGTAACAAATAAACGACTTTATTTCATCCATCCAAAAATGAATAGCCACCGATGTCACCGGAACGTTTATATTGCACAATTACTTAGCGTGTATTTGTCGCTTGCTTTTTCTTCTCGCTTGGCTCACCTTTCTGCCAGTTACCAGAAGTGAAATACACGGGCTAAAAATAATATTTCTAATGGGAAAATTCAATTTTTTTTTTTTCATCGGATCAAACAGAGAACGTCGGCGTTGCAAATTACGTTACGTTGCAAGCGAATGTGGGAATTCGACTTGCTCAATTTTAAGAAGCGCACAATTTTAAATAAATTCTAATTCAATCAAATTGATAGAAATGTTTCGAATTAGATCGAATTTTGTGAGAATCGCCCACTTCTTTGAACTTGGAGAATTCCTGCAATTAACCACCAACTTTGAGTCCTAAATCAAGAAAACTTTTTTATTCCATTCCAATTAGTAATGAAATGGGATCCAGAAAAAGACGAGTCCGATTTGATTGAATTGAATATGGTATTTTTACTTGGGACAAACAAAAACCGGGAATGTTGTCGTAGATTTCAGTCGTTAACAGATTATTTATAAAATCGAATTGATTAATACAGCAATTAGACGTGAATAAATCGACGAGACGGTATTGTGTTCGATTTCATTCAGCCATTTTTTCATTTGAAATAAAATCAGCATTTTTGTAGCTTCCTATAGCCCTCACAATATTCGTCCATTGTCAATGAACATGCAAGAGAGACAGAGCTTGAAAATGGTTGTGCGAACGGGTTCAATGTACATTTATCGTATCGCATCGCATGGATTGGACGTTGTGACATAAGTTGAACAGTTCGATGCGATAAGCCGATTAAATCAAAAGTATTTGGCTTAAATGAACTAGTTGCTGAGATTTTCAAAATTTATGGATTTAATTCGCAATTCTTGTCCGAGAATTCATCTGTTCCTCCAAAAGCCGCCTTTTTCTGCATGCGCAACAGTAACAAATCGACTAAAACAATGTCACACTCAAAGTTCCATGTTTTTATTGATTTTCCTTGTTGAATTGTGTTCATTGTGCGACACATTTTTGCTCGAGCCAAGCATTATCCAAATTAGTGCTTTAAACCGAATGTATGTTTTTTTTGGCGCCGGCACACATTTTGTGATAAACGATAGCTCAATCTTGTGAAGTTTTTGTGGCTGGTAATCAACATACTTGTCGACATCCAAAAGAGGCCAAGTGAGTTTTTCCGTCGCGGAAATGGGCATTTTCAAATGGGCGCATGAAAGTGTGTGCGGTAATGGAAAATCCAGACGAAACTTTATGATTTATTTGAACCTTAAACTTTTGCTATAAATTACTTATTCAACTTTCGAAGGACAGCCAGCGTAGCCGCATATTTGACTCGAATGAAGCAAATCGAACATCGTAACGAGCAGACACTATGTGTGTGTATTTGTGAGCTGCTCACACAAATGAATTACAACAAAACGAGTGAAAGTATAAAGGGATTTAATTTGTCTCGAGCCAAATCGAAATTAAC
Organism: Obolodiplosis robiniae; assembly: GCA_028476595.1. Taxonomy (NCBI): domain Eukaryota; kingdom Metazoa; phylum Arthropoda; class Insecta; order Diptera; family Cecidomyiidae; genus Obolodiplosis; species Obolodiplosis robiniae. Next base: position 49,828,529 of record CM052014.1, on the reverse strand, counting down.
CGCAAAAATTTTGTGTGGATTTTTAATCCATTTTGAATAATTGCCCATTTGAGAAGTTGGGTGTAGCCACTGCTGAAATGACGATAAAAACCGATATGTTTCGAGGCAAAGATTATGCTTTTTTTTTCAGCTGCGATGATGGTTTGACCGAATTTCAGGGCCGAACAGTTCAAAATACTTAACTTTCGAAATGAGTTGACTCTTAATAAAACGTTCTTATTACTATCAAAGAAATGACTTTGTTACAAATAGAGTCGATGCAATTTGGAGATGTGCCACAAAAAGCACGGATATTTTTTTTCTTCTCTTCTGTAATGAAATGAGTCTTTCATCTCCCCGATGAGTTGGGAGAGCCGAATGTGTTTGTTGTAATTGGGACAGATCAGAGGCTTTGCATATATGAAATCGCATTTTGTCATTACGGCAGACGATGATGGTTCTCATGTAAATTGTGTAAATTATCAAAGAAAGAGAGAGAGAGAAAAAGTGAGCCATTTGAATCGTCTGTGCTTGATGCGACATCCATTTTTCCATTTAGTATGAGAAAAAAAATTGCTTGTCGTTGGATTGTGAGTGCCGATATGTGTCTCTTTTTCATTCGCAATGAAAGTTGTGTGAATTTCGGATAAAAGTCATGTAGTATTCATTAAATGCCTTACACGATTCGCTGTCATTGCTGTCGACTCCCTACACATTATGATGTCGTTGTCAAATCAAGAGGTCAATTCCCAAATGTACGACCAGCAAGCCCATTTGCCCAAGAGCTTGCTCTCGAAAATTTTCTAATGGATTTTGTAAATTGAATTTAATCAAATTATGTGCGTGTATTAAATATTTGTGTCGATGTGTAAGCGCCCGTGTGTGTGCTTTTGTGTTGGATTGGAGATTTGCATGCAGAGAATTCATGTTGATGCCGCTGGATTAGTTTGAATGTGTTGTTAACTGGAAATAATGAAACGTACGTATATAATTCACTTCTGATTAGCCTTGATGTTCGCTGTAAGCAATCGTTTTCCGGGCAAGGAAGAAAGGGTCCATTGTTTTTAGTTTGAAGCTAGTTCTACAGCTTTCATTATGGTTTTGTTGTTGGTTTTACACTCAAATCCGATAAAACACAACATTGTGTGTGGTGTGTGGTGCGGGGGTTGGAATTGGTCGTTTGTCGTTCGTCGTTCGTCGTCGCTGCTATATTTCTTTCTCATTTCACACGATCCATTTTGCAAGTTTCGAATGTTAGCATTTTAAAATGTTTTCGATTTAATTAAAAACTTTTTGAAACAACCACTTTGCAACAATTAACTTAGAACTTATCTCTTGAAATACAATTGTGATTGTTGAAATGCATGGCCAGACATTAAATTATGAACGGCATGGAATGTGAGAGTGTCGGGATTTTTTGTGGTTTGCTGTGTAACAATTGTGATTACGATTTAGATGTTTTCTAATTGCCACATTGTGTGTGAGTGAATGGACATGGTATACTCTTGATTACATTAGCCAACGGATTTGCATTTGGCACTTGAATATTCCCCGTAATTGCATTGAATCCGTTGCCGTCCGAGACAACACACTTTTCGTTCACTAGCAAATAATTACATCACACACACACACACACATCAACAGCAGATATGGAACAAGCGAAAAAGGATTTTTCAGAGTGTCATCATTGCTATTCGTTTCCGGAACACTACATAGTCCTGAAGAATGCCAAGTATTTGCTATTCGGCATATTTTATTGTTCGGCGCTGGTGATAATGTTCCATCTCAAGACAAGAGCCACTTCCATTTACAAGTTAGGTTAATGGCCGATTTGCCCATTGTTTTCCGCATTTTTATTGCGCCTTAGATCGTTGATATCATTTGGCCAAGATGAGAGAGAGAGAGAGAGAGAGAGTGTGTGTAAGTCGAGCGAGTGCGCGCTTTGTTGACACATTTATGGTCTAATTTTAGATAAATTTAATTACTTTGCAAGCACGCAATTAGTTTTGGCGGAAGACAAACTGTATAGCGCTTGATGCTCAAATGCATGAGCATATACATAAACGCATGCAAAAGACAACAAAAAATACATAAAAATAGTGACGAACAAAACGTTTATCAATTAGTTAAGCTCAAGTTCATACGGAGAATCACCCACTTTGTATACCGATTATTGTATGGAACAATGGCTTACATCCAAACAACTTTGTGGCGGTCCAAAGTTCTTTCTTTTGTCGTGTGCTGTTTGTTATTGCCACCATCGAAGTATTTATTTGATGGAATCAAATGCCGGCCAAAATACCAAAGATTCTCTCCACGGATTCATTGTTAAAACAGTAAACGTGAACAAACAGCAGCCACCAAACCAATAAAAGATGGAGTAGAATTTATGAATTTTTCAAGGTACCAAGAGAAGAGAGAGGAAAAAGAGAGAGAGAGAGAGAGAGAGAGAGAGAGAGCTGCCATTTGGGAGTGTGTGTGTGGTGTTTGGACGTTCCATTAGGATGGGATTAATAACAATAAAGCGAAATTACGGGATTCCTTAATAACAATCTCACGTTTTCATTTAACTGCTTTGCCATTGCCGGGTTATCCGTTCCGCTCTCTGGTCGCCGCTCATTTCATTTCGGTGGCCATTGTACATTCGTTTACCTGTGTGCGATTGTAAGTGTGTGTGTGTGAAAGATGTGCACAATTGAGAGATGCCATTATTTTGTGTGTTGCCATTAAACTTTTGTGTGCGCTTGTTTCATTTCTCGTTTTGTTCATCTCTTATTCTACGTTCGGATAACGGTCGCTTCCATGGTTGCCATGGCATGTGCTGATCACCTCATCGTGCTCATTTCACGAAATAATTTGGTGGAAACATAATCGTAAATTGCAACTTTTTCCACAATATTTTTATGTATGCGTGCACGAGAAAGAAGGTTTTGCTTTGTTTTTTTTTTTTCGATTCCGCTTTTGAGTGCGCACTGCGAGTCAACCCGCTCACACCTTTCCCGCTTGACTTCAACAAGCTGACAAATTTCTTTGTTGTTTAGCGCTTTTATTTTGCTTTATTTTATTTAGCCATTATTACTTATACGTTTACGACTAGAGTGGCCAATGAAGAAAGGATGATTTCTGTTCGGGAATTGAGCGTATTTACTTTATTATTTTTATACGTGATATTATAATATCTGTAAAATGCTTTGTTTTGATGCCGATTTGAAGCATACACTTAAGATGGTCAGCACACTCTCGAAATGGTCTCAAGCAATTGCATTGAACTTTGATTTAGCATTCCGCACTGCATAAACTGGTTGCTTTCTTTGCGAAGCTATGAATATTTGAATGACTTTGTGAAAAATTAAATCCTTGTGCAAATCGCACCTATTTTTTTTGCAATGTAATTCTTTTGACATTACACAGATATTCTCAGTGTCCCGAAGACAAATTGCTGTGCGCGAAAACAAATTTCAATATTTCGTCTCTCGAGATAAATTTGGGTGGAGAAACGATGAAGCAGCAGCATTCAAATCCAACGATTCGGTAGATGAAGCATCGGGGCAAAAGGTCACGCAACCGAAACCACGAAAACCACTTTGAACTTTGAACATCCATTTGAGAATTCATAGACTTTCGCACGTCTGCGATATCGGTACGAAAGCAAGCCGCGAGAAAACAGGTGTAGTGAAATGAACGCAACAGCGCAACATCCACAAACCAAAAGCAATATTCATTTGAAGCGAAAAAAATAATAATAAATCACTTTGATTTAAAGCCAAGTCAAACTTTGAAATCAAAACGTATTCAAAGTTTTATTTTCCATTCTATGGCTTCAGTTTGCCGAGCTCTCTTGCCGTCACTCGCCCGCGCACTATCTATATTTCTTTCTCTTTCTACTCTTTCTCTCTCCCTATCTCTCTCTCTCTCTCTCTCTCTCTTTCTCTCTTTCTCGCTTTCTCGCTTTCTCAATTTAATCATCGACTGTCCCAGAACTCATAAACTGCAGATACATTGAGTCAACATGGAAATTCTAAACAAATTTAATATGTATATTCAAATGTCTTTGGGATATTTACAGGAGCACTGAATGTGCAAACGTGAATTTAGAAACAGCCATTATTTGTTGAACATGAAATATGTCATCTTTCTGAAATCTATACGATGAACTCCTGCAGGAGCAAACCTTGCCATGAATTAGTCCCCTACAATAAATATAATTTTCACTCTAAACATTTATCAATTTGGCCAATTTGTAAATAACAACGATAATAATTGTAAGGTCTGAAATATTGATGGTTTTTCGAAAAACAAATACATTCGGAAGAAATGGATGTTGCGCATCGATAATTGGATCGGATGTCAGCCATTACAAATGATTACAATCAACAATTTGCAACAAAGCAAATAACATTTTGAATAAAAAATCATTTTTTGGGACGGATATTTTCAGTTTAACATTGTATTTCTGCGTATATTATTGACTTCGACTCAAAAAGACCCATGAGTTTCATTTGTCCTCTTGAATCCGTTCATATCGCGTCCATCCATTATGGAGGCTCATAGCTTTTTGATGTGCTCAATTCGAATTAATAGTAACGATTCAAAAAGTCCTTCAAGCAAAATAAAATAAAATTAGACACTTCAAACAAAGTATAGGCTCGATCGTTGATGTTTGTCGGTGGCATTTCGTTATTTCAAAGTGATGACGTGAAAAATATTTTCGTTAAATTGCTGTACTTACGCTTGGTGTTCTTCATTTCAATTTATGCTGTAAATTGAGTTTCATAATGTTGATTAAATATTTTGTTTATTTTAAATTAGTAGCGCTCGAACTTTGTGTACAAACAAAGCGGATTTATTTCTACGGTGAGGATTTTTCGGGAGGAGATTGTATTTGGCAAAGTGTACAAGTTTTCATTCGGCTAACGAACTTTTCAGCTGCCTGTGATTTCAAATTACATTTCAATTTTTAATTATGTTAACAAACGTGAACCCTGAATTTGTTTGTTGATACACACACACACATATACCTACAGAGTAAGTGCTCGGCTGCAACTTTCTTATTATTTCTTCAACAAAATCATATTTGCATACAACATTTTAGCATTTCATTGTTGAAACTCGCAATTGGTGTATGCATATGAAAATGTTCAGAGAGAAAAAAAATATCCCTGTCACAAATAGCAATAAGGATGTTAAACAACTGCACGGCAACATTAAATCAACACACTTCGCAGAAAATAGCGAATGTTGTGTTGATTTTTATGTATGAGTTATTCAAATATTGTGGCTATTAGCGAATTCAAATTGTGGCGCATTCTGAAGCATTTAATTCCCTCAAGTCTTTGAGTTGAATGCCAAAATCACACATTTCAATTAAGTTGCTTCGTGCATAAACCGAATCGAATTGAATTCAAACGCGCGGAAGCGAGAGTAAAAGAAATGCGACAATATATTTGAATGATTTCGGTGCAATTCACATTTGTTTAAAGTAATGAGCAAAAATAAACAAACATGATATAACGTGAACATAATAGCTGCTTGCGTTTGCGAGAAAAAATATGGACATTTTTTTTTTGTCAAATGTGCGAGCGTGAATGATCACGATGGGAAAATTAAATAAAAATCATAAATACAATTTATATGCAGTTAATGGATTTGTGCAAACACTTCAAAATTGCGTCGTCTAGATCATCAATACAAAAAAATTGCTCGGTGGATTGAAACTCGATGAATTTCGATAATGGTCTGACGAAGAGAATCATTATGTGCTTGTCATAACCACAGCCACATACGATTTGAACATACACAAGAAAAAGAACGCAGTCGGTTATTTTTTGTCGGCAAAATATGATGCTGATTTTGCGTATCGTTCTCGTTATGTTCATTGCAATGCATGTCAAATCCATTTGATACTCGCATTCGACATTCTTGAGACTTTCGTTCTGCTCAGTGACGTTGACATCAACATTGAGATACACAAAAGCTACGTGAAATTTCAAGAAGCATTTTAATGACGCCAAAACCGAACTTACTTACAATTTATTGCCGAAAATTCGTTTTGAATTTGCTACAAGTGCCTAGAATACCAAATACATCATCTCCACACTTTTTCTATATAGATGGGCGCAGCCACTGAACATTGTCACTGCATGAGTCCTTCTTGGTGTATGTGCGTAATTGGTGAATCTTTGGATCTCATCATCCGAGCAAAAAAAACGCGCGAAGTGCTTGAAAATTCAAAGCTATTTGGAGCGCTTGATATGCAATGAAATAGCATTTGATGCGAAGGAAGTGCCATAAAACGAGCTACCACATTAAGATCTACTCCGATGGTTTTTTCTCACTTCAAGATAAAAATCGAACTTTTTTCTATGTCTATCTTTGTTTCTTTAACGCTGTCGCTCTCTCTCTCTCTTGCGTCGAACTTAGTTTTGATCCATATTCCGAAGCACTCTCTGAATATTCAACTCAATCATTTGATCATAAAATTGTGAGCATTTCGTTGAATCCAGTGGCCGTTTAGTTGAGCTGCTTTCGAATAAAATAAAATAAAATAAAAAACAAACTACGAATCGTTATTGATTCGCATCAAAAACATACTAAAAAGAATCATGACATTCGGGAAGTTGCTTTTGAACTTTTTCTTCGAGAAGAGACATAGAAAAGGATAAAAACCGATTGCCAAAAGAACTATCGAAAATGTCAGAGAAAGCGAGAGAGCCAGAAACGAAGAGTGTAAAAAATGCCAACGAGTAAACGAATTACATGCTTTTCATTTTCATTTTGGCCCGGAACAAGCGCAACAAACGAGGAAGCATGTTAAAGAGAAGCAAATATGTATTAGATTATTATGTGATCGTGTAGATTTTGCGTTTTCCAATTCTTGTCACGAGCATTTACTTGCGAAAAATTTATACAATTTATTTTATGTGTGTGTGGATTCGACTTTTTCTGTTGTCAATCGACTTTTTCGAAAGATGTTATCTTGTGTCGCTTACTCTCCCACCCTTTTTCTTCGTTCCTCACTTGTTCGAATTCGACGCTGGCCTAAGACATACAACGAAAACATTTTCATGTGTCATTTTGTGGGCTGACATTGTGCTTGAATCTCAACTAAACCTCAAGCATTATGTTTATGACAATTGTGTAATGTGCTCTAGTTTTGATTTTACGTGCTATCTTTATGTTTGCAACATTTTGAACTAAAACACATATGAGAGCGAGAGAGAGTTGTTTACCTCAGTGTGACGACGGCCACAGGCGTCAGCACTTGATTTCATTTCAACACATACTTGCTAATGCCATTTCTATCTATCTCTTCTATCTCTCTCTCTCTCTCTCTCTCTCTCTCTCTCTCTCTCTCTTTCTCTTGTTGGGATTGAGATTTATTTCGTACACAAGCTATGTTTTCGGATTAATAAAATTTAAAAGGAACATTGAGAACAGAACTAAACCGGAATTCCCCACCGGGAAAAAAGCAGCAACAGCATGTAATTTGAATTACGTCGATTGGATCAAATGATTTCCGGAATTATCCGAATTCACTGACAAAGTAAAGGAATGAAGTAATTTAAGATAGAACTGGATTCGATTGAATGTCCTCGAAACCCGATCATCTCGTACCAGCCCCAGCTTTTAGCTGAGCAAAAATGCACCAAGAACTTGATATTCAGCCACATTATTATGTAGCCACTGCTACATTCACCAAAATATAATATTAATTTCTTGTCCGAGAGACTAAACAAGAGATGAGATGTTTCAATGAGACAATAGTTGGGAGAGCGGATTTGCTTTTTCCTGCTGGCCACACAACGCCACCACAGTCTCTCACCGATGGAAAATTAATAATCAATACGTTCAAAGTAAGCTTACGAATAACTTCAATGACAACATACGATACATTTCTTTTGTTTGATTTTTTTGTCGTAGAGTTTGTGTGTCGTCTTTCGAAGCAATTCTATAGAATATTTTTGCTTATGAGGGAGAGAGAACAATATTGAATTGCAAGAATGACTACCATATGAGACTCGGTTTTTTAGAAAATCCACACAAAAGATTTGCTTTCGATTTGTGTAAATAAGTTGGGGCAAACTAACAGCTCTCCTATTGCAAGTTTTGTTCGAACATTTCGATTATCCTTGGTGCTGGTTTCGCCTGGATTGAAATTGCAAAGGAAATTGAAACATGTGAAATTTAATTTATTCGAATTGTTTCATAAACCGCACCGGAAACTTGACAAACGTACCTGATTCCAAAACTAAATCAGTATTTTGCTCTTGCTCCCATTTCGTTCTCTACAAAAGATGGGGCGACCTATTATTTCATTTGTCGGCGTTGGCCAACACAATACAACTTTCTCTGCACAAACCCAAAATATTGCTCCCGTCTAAGTGAATATAATACACTGGTAACGTCGATGCTACACAGTACGTAAATATTCTTGTGAAAACTGGTTTAAAGTCAACTAAGTCGATGCCGCATCCATATATATGGCCGTGTCATATCCCCCAACCGCCGCCACTCGAGTATTCCAAAGTTTATCGAATAACTTCGATTTCACACAAGACACATAATTCATATCTGGAATGTGTGTGCGAGTGTATTTCAAATGATCGCACACATAAATTCACTTAATCGAATCCGTGCTCTCATTCGTTTCAGGTCTTTAAGCAAAGCGACTAATGAAATCTGCTTCGGAGTGCAGAGGTCGCAGTTCGGCATCTACGTCGCACATACACGTACGGTGCATCCTTAATGTTTTATGTGATTTTAAATGAGTTCGATTAGATTGCGGTGTAATATTGTTGCATTTGCTATCGATAGCGAAATTCCAAGGCAATCATGTCTCACACTCTTGCTCTCGTTTCTTATTCATATATAATTCAATTTTTGGCCACACAACTTTTGAACACAAAATAATAATGTTGTGTCATTCATGGAAACGCAAGCGATACAAAATCGATTTGCACGTTGAATTCGGAAGATTTGTTTTCATTGCACGAATCGAAGATCGATTTACAATTTGCAGCATCGGCGAAGTTTTCCATTTGAAACGATAAAATCTCACATGTCAACTGAAATAATTTTCCTTGCTAGCGAATTAAAATTTGGTTCACGAAACCGCCTCTCACTCTCATTCGACCTCATTTTTCCACGTGCCAACTTTGCTGAACTGAACTCTTTATCATTCGCACTGCATTCGACTTGATAACATATTTTGCACGTGAATGCACCAATTTCAAACGTAAAATCACTTTTCCGCATAAAGTGAGTACACAATGTCATTCGTCTTATTCGCGTTCCAAAAGCAAACAAATTAATGTGCATTTAATGATAAACATATTTATTCTCTGCAATTTCCCAACTTTTTTGTTAATGCGTTGTCTCGTTTGTTTTTGCCCGCTTTCATCCGCAGCATGCCTTCTTAATGTTAATGACAATGTGCAATAAAGAAATTTAATGCTTCAGCCAAAGAAAGAAAAAAAATACGGTGTGAAAAAAGCCGAGAAGTTCCGACTGAATTTGCGAGACATGAAAATTATACAGAGAGTATTTATGGTACAATTTGTATCTGCAGAAAAGTTTTCCTTCGTTGCCATCATCCTTAGAGCGTATTTTCCGCTCCAGCCAGAAATAGATAGATAGAACTTTGCTCTTTTTCTTCTTTCAAGGAACGAAAGAAATGCATAAAACTATTTGACGATGAAGACGTGTTAAAGAAAAACAACCAAAATTATACCAACCAAATTTGCACACAATCATTTATTCGACATTGTGTTTTTTTTTTTGTATGGGGTTTTAAATATAGAGATTGTGGTGCAAGAGAGAAATCGAGAAGAAGAAAGTGAATGAGAGAGTGCATTTGTGAACTTTATCGGATACTTTTGCCGGCAAAAGCCCGAAAAAAGTATGCAATTTCTGTATTCTGGCCGCTGTTTATACTTCAAATATTTTGAGCATTTTTTTCATCGCTAGCCCATAAATTCGAGAAGTGTATAAAGCGATTTGTTGTTTGAGTAAACAGGCGATTGGTTTAAACATCGTCGTTGCTTTACGACAATTTGGTTCTTGTTAAACTTGGAAATTACGAATACTGGCAATTCAGTTTTAATTCCACTGACATTTCTAGAGCTGAAAAGTGAGTCAACTGAATCGCAGTGTTTTCGAATATGACAAATTCAAATGTTTTGAACATAAATATACCAAATCACACAATGTTGTAGCAAATTTATATGGTTGAAATAAATTGAAAACATCATGAATTCTTGAATTTAGAACGATCAAATTCTGCTAAATTCACGTATGAACCAATTCCATTAACAAAACAAGTGTCTTTGAATGCACCTTTATTATCTGTCATGTAAAGTGCCATTCAATTTCGTCCGAATATAAAACCGAGTTCAAATCTCGACATTGTTCGGACTCTATCGACCGTCGATAATATTTACATATTCCAAATATAATACCATGCGTACAATGAATAAATAATCGCAGATCCGCTGTCCAATCGAATGCAATCTGAAAAACGACGATTATTACTTAAATATTTCATACATTTCAGGTAATTGCACATTTATATCATGAAAAACACAATGAAATACTTGTCGTCGAAGTGCGGTGAAATGGCAATTCATGTAAAATTCACATTAAAATGGTGTTCAGATGGATATTGAGAGCTGTATATGATAGACTGTTTATTATGTTTAATTGTTATTTTTGAAAGAGCCATGTTATGACTTGTCACTACGGATAAATCAACATATTTTGACTGGACTCTGTCAAGTACACGGCACTTAAATTAAGTTGTTCCTGAGCTGTATGACAGTTATGCGTGTTGCTTTTCAGCGTTTGTCATTTCTATGTTTGTTTTAAATGAAATGCTCTTGAAATATTAATGATTTTTTTAGCAATTTAAAATGGCTGTTGATCAATTTGTGCTGATGTGGCAATGCCCCACAGTTTATTGAACGTCGAAAATAATGTAAGCAAAATATTATTTGTTTTATTTTTACTTTCCGGTTTTCAATGTGATTGGCACGACACAAAGTGGTGCTATTCAGAAAATCGATGCGAATTGAAACACGAAGACAAGCAAAGGAATGAAACCCATCGTTGTAATCAAACTCCATTTGAAATGTAAATTGACACTTATTGCCATAGTGAAAACGACGAGCATTAAAAACAAAAAAGCGGTCGTGATATTGTAAAATTTTACATGAATTTCTCATGCTTGATAAAATGATAATCGACATGCAAATGAACTTTATTACAAGAGATTAACAAGAAATGTGTTGCTACAAAATCACACAAACGAAACGATCTCTAACGAATCGATTCATGTAAGAGTGTTTGATATTCATCGACTCTGGACAAGGCGATTCGTGTTATCAAGATGAATCTATTTGACACCCTCTCTCATACTGATTAACCGCACCGAGATCGAAGACACTCTTCTTACGTGGGCGCGCACCCGCTACCACTACCGCTGTTGACCACAGACGATTTCAACTAATACATAGACAGCCGCATGAATATTCAATGCCAAAGTTCGAAGCGTTGCTATTTTTCGAAAATGCTCAGCAGCTGTGTCAATTTGGGCACCGAACAATTTTTAAACAACAATAAATTTTATTGTTTTTTCCGCTTAAATTTGTGACTTTTGCATCGTCATTGCCGATTAACGGCTTCCGTCTTCTGTTTTAGGCGACACAGCCGGCATCACTTTCGTTCTTAAACAAAAATAAATTTTGGCTTACAATAAGAATCAACGAGTGTTTGTTTATCTCTTTCCAACGAATGTAACACAAACACTATTCAAATGACCGAAACTGTCGACCGACCCTTTGGCAGCAAGCGCGCACAAACAGATACTCCCGCAAGTAGGAAGAAAGTGTGAGAAAAAATACATATTTTTCACCAATTATTTGTGTTTTGCGTGCCAAAATTTAATCAGCTAAATGAGTCACATTTCGTTGCATGACTTCAACTTGGACGGTACTCGTTGCGAAATTTTGGTGCTTGCGGTTTTTGTAATTCAACGTTTTGTTTTTGGTACACGGCATTTCCAAGCATTTTATAAGTTTGTTTATTTAACTCGATTCATTTTATTTTCTTATCAATGTTTTTGTTTTTAATACGGTTAATTTTCTCAATTTTGCAATTTTGGCACGTTTTACATTTGTCTTATCTTTTTGATTATTTCGAAATTTAGAGATTCGTTATTTGTTTGTTCGCTTGCAAATTCACCGTTGGGCCATCGCAATCGGGAAGAGAATCACGCACACATAGAAAGAGAGAGAGAGAGAGAGAGAGAACGAACGAAGGAACGAACGAAAGAGAACAAAATCGAAATTCAATATGGAACCAGAAAAATGTATGCCGACGCCACCAAAACGAGTTGGGCGCGAATTTGTTCGGCAATATTATACGATTATGAATAAGTCGCCGGAAAATTTGTATTGCTTCTATACGGATGGGGCGAGTTTTATTCACGATGACATTGATCCGACCGAAAGGCAAACAATTACAGCAAACGGGAAAATGGCCATTCGCGATATAATGTTTGAGCGAACACCCAAATACAAACACACCTACACAAAAATCACCACCGTTGACACATTCGAAACACTCTATGATGGTTTAATTATTCAAATTTGCGGCGAAATTTCGTTTAATGAACAATTACTGCGGCCATTCAGTCAAAGCTTTATTTTGATACAGAAGTCACCATTCAATTATTTCGTTCAAAATGACATTTTCCGATTCAGTGACTTTGAAATGGATGGCGTTATCAGTCGCAGCACATCGATTTCCAGTCAAACGATGCCGGTACAAGAAGATTGGGGAACGCAATGCGAAGAATACATTGACCCATTCGATGATGGTGATGATGAAGGAACAACTGAATTGCAACAGCATCAATATCAGCCACGTGCTGATGTGTTGACCGATGTAAATGAGGTTAAGTTGGATACAAGTGACAGTGGTCTTTCAAGCGATGCCGAAAAAGCAATTATGGATATTCAATCACTGAATCTCAAATGCATGCTGCAAGAGTCGCGATCGATTACTAAGGAAATGGTCATGAAACGTGTCCCAACACCGCCAGCATCCGAACCAATTGAACCAGAGCCGAAATCAAATGAAGAAATTACGCCAAATCAAAGCCAATTGTTCCGCGATTCATGCATTCTAACGATTGGAAACGTTATTAATCCGAATATTGAATTTGATGATGTAAAACCGGCGGAAATTGCGACCGCTGAACTATCGGAAAATGATAAGATTCATGGAAGCGTTGATACGTTAAGTAGTTCGAACAGAGATGAAAATAGCGGCACCAAAAGCAGACATCGCAAGCGAAACCGACGCAAGTCCAAGTCTGAATATGTAAAGGAGAAAAGTTTGAATGAGCCGAGAGAAGAAATAGAGCCTAACTCAAACAAAGATATCGAAATGGAATCGAGTGAAGATAATGGAAATGCCCTCAAATTTCCATCTGAAGTTTCACACGAAAATCCATATGAGCGAGAACCACCAAAATTGCCCGAAGAACACCCATTGAAATCGTCTGAAGAAGATGAATCGTCGAAATCACCTCAGCAAGAGACACAAACGGCATTTTCCGAAACAAAAACGTATGCTGATTTAGCAAAGGCTGGCAATGACGAGTGGATCGATGAGCTGGCCGTTCGACGCAATTCCAATAGCAATTCAAATAGCAATTCCAATTTCAACCCATCTGCAACGAAATCACGCCGCCGAAGCAGTCGAAGTGAAAAAGTCACATCACCAAATGGCAAGACAATTGATATGTTATTTTAATCTGGAGTCCAGCATACCTTATTGGCGGCTCCATTTTAATTTTGTACAGATTTTCAAAACATATATTATTTTTTATTTTTTTGGATATTATTCATTAACAGATGGAGGAGCCTTCAACAACAAGCCTTCACCCAATAATGATCTTCTGCAAGTATTTATCGGAAACATTCCGCATACAGCCAGTGAGGAAGGCATTCGCAAAATGTTCTCCCGTTTCGGTTATTTGACCCGAGTCCGCCTACATTCAAATCCACGCAAAGAATGGCTCCCACGCTACGCATTCATCAGCTACGAAAACACACAATCGGTTCGACAGTGCTTATTGAAAAAGGTAAGTTTATACTTGCATATGTCACAAATGTGGACTGTTTTTATCGAAGCATTGAATCTAATCTTTCAATTTCAGAACACATTTTATTGGCCAGAAAATTCACCCGACGGACATAAATTGAACGTAAATGGAGATCCATCGATTGATGTTTGGGAAGAAATGAGCCAGCGAAAGCGAAGCACTGGAAAATTCCGTGAATTGAAGCAATTCCAACGAAACTTCATATTGAACACAAAAGACAACAAACGATCGCCCGACTCCGACTCGAAAATTGCTGATGCTGTGAAGAGCGAACGCCGCAAAGGTTCTACTCGAGCTTAAAATGTGCTCACACATATTTTCCAAACAATCTAGTAAATTTAAGAATTTATCAATTGCTATTATCTAATTTTTTGCAGTTTAAACGCTTTCTAAACACATAAAATTACTTTCATTTTTTACATAAATATGATTCTGTTGCCGTAAGAAAAGCAAAACAAATGAACTGAAATCCTATTGATTACAAAAATATACCGAACACAAAGGGAATTTATTATATTGTAATTTACGAAAAGATTTACCTCCTCAAAATTTAATCAAAACTCGAAGAATATAAATTAAAAGAAACGAAATATTATATAAAGAAATAAGTTTTTAATAAAGCTGAGTGAAATTAAGAGATACAAATTAATGCCAAATATTTAGGCTCACGGTTGTTTAATAACGGTTCGCAGATTGCTCAGTTTTTGCAGTGCTTTCCAAAAGATAAAATCTAGATTCTTGAAAAATAGGATTTCAAAATGCTGATGGCAATAGCGATCGTTGATTGTAAAAGCCCTTTATTTAATAATAGCCTTATGATAAAATCTTAAGACTAATAATGCCTGAGCACATGAAAGAGATCAAATGCATAGCAAAAAATGCTATAACAAAAAAGTGGATTGATTAAAAGGGTGAGTGTGGGTCCTGTTGAGCGGGCATCACTTAGAGCACGCGTATCTATAGAGCTACATTTGAAGCATGCTAAGAATGTTCTTCAATAACTTAATCACTTAGGCTCGAAGTAGCTTATGAGAAGAAAATATGTGAGTAAATTGTTCTCACTTTGGTAAGTCTTTTGTAAAATGTATTGGAAAATATGCTTGTTGATGCGCCGATAGGCGGTGAAGAAGTCGTGGAGCCAATGTTTCGCATGCACATCGCATTTATTTGCGTTGATTATTTACACTTCTTTTACACGCATCCCGAAATCAAGTGCCAATAATGAAATTAGAATTTTATTCCGTTTCCCTTGTGCATCCTGTTTACAAGTACCTTTTCGAGCAAGCAAAAAAAAAAAGAAAATAACGGCAAAATTTTATAAGACAGAACCCGTCGATAGCATCATCAAGCGATAATAAGTGTGTTACATTTTTGAACGGCACCGCGCTCGAATGCTGAGCATCACCGCACCTTTTTTGCATATCCTTCGATTTCACCAGAAATCCTGCGCAAAATCTATTTAAACGTATTTATCTAAAGACACATTTACGGCCTGCTATTTTCGTACGAAATCATTTATTGTTTCTGCAGATCGTGGAATCGGATGTGCGATGAGCGAGCGGACCGGAGGAAATGGCAGACGTCGAACAAAATGACAACAACAAAATTGGCGAAATCGTTGAAGCAACAAATCGAACGAATGAAAGTTACACTGGTTTGAACACGCAGCGCACCGGCTGTTTGTAAGAAGAAGCAAGAGAATAAATTTAATAATGAAACAATAACCTGAAGGTAAAATAAACCGTTCAGATATAAGCAAGCATTTTTCACCATTCGGTGTATTGACTGCTGTGTTGGGCCTGTTTATCATGCAAACGAATCACAATTCTCTCTCTCTGCACATCTCCGTCTCTCAATCTCCGATTCGATTTCACCTCGCATTCGGTCGCTTTCGAACAATCGAATATGACTTTTTTCTTTCTGCCAAACGGAACAATACAGAAATCGGATAAATGGCGACGCAAAAATAAAAAAAAAATAACAGACATAATAAATGTATGGAAATTGCTTAGCATTGAGCACAGTCTCTCGCTGTCTGACAAACTAAATCAAACATACAAAAATAAAGGAATCGCTTCGGTCGATTGGTACGAGCAAAATTTATTAAAATCGGAATTCCTTCATAAAATAAGACACACAAATGTTTTACTTCATTCATATCCGTCGTTTTGTGCCAAGCGAAATACAGATCACTTGAACGATTACAAACATTTATTCATTTTATTTGTGATTTTATTGCTCGCAGAGTTATGTTTCTTACGTGTACTATTGATTTTTTCCCCCACGATTCCTCAATTGCGTACCAGTCGAAAAGATTGCTCATTTCCAATGCCGCATTCGATATGATTGCCATTAATTTTGTGAAATGTCAAATTTATTGATTGCAAATGTGAAATAAATATGTAATGATGTGAAAATGCGATTTATTGCTCTCACAAATTCGGTTTCATTCGAACCGTGAATTTAAAGTAGGTATGCTTATTGAAGTTCATCTGGTTAAAAAAGAATCCGATGTATTCCGCAAACCGATTCTTCGGAATCAGCTAATTTTTCGGCTTTGGTAGAATTTCCGAGAAATAAACTTTTACTTTTATTATATATAGCTTCATAAAATCTGCTGAAGATTTCCAAGTGTCACATTTTCAAATGACATGTTTCGTGGAATCGCCTATTTATAATGGATTTTGCATGCGATTACATCGACAAATGAATGCCAAAAATTTGGGAGGATGTGCCACCAAGCTGTCATTACTTCACAGAAAATGCCATTCCATTTGTATCGATTGCCTTTTAGTCAAAATCGCATTTCTTTCGCGGATACATTCGAATATTACATGATTTTGGAATTTGCAATGATTGTTCCGCTTCCGTTTCAAAGCACACGGCTTCGAGAAGCGCTGAATACATGTATCGAGTAATATTTGTCTGCAGTGGCTGGATAATTTTTGACCTAGTTACGGAAACGTTGTCGAAAGGCGCTCATATTTTCACAGCAAATCATCGTATTTTAATGGTACATATTCTCCAGATCTATGGTGAGATTTCCATTTTTCAATGGCAGGAACTCCGCTTCGAGAAAAAATTTTAATTGACAAGATCTAAGACATAATGCGACATGATTATCATACGACTCGTATGATACGAGTCAACTTTTTTTTCCTAACAACCACTTGCGTTGCAGCTGTCAATTGGAACTCGCAACGCATGACGTCTAATCAATTCACTTTGAATTTTGGTTTTATTTTCCTAAGTACGGAATTATTTTAAATCTTTTCCTGATTTTCGCTATGACAATCCGTGTGTGCGTATTTCGGAATGTGTCTTCTTAGCACGCACTTTACAATGTATGCTTGCATGTGCGGATACCCAACATGATATAGCTCTATTGCAAATTTCCGCCTTGTACATGGAAAACAGAAGAAATCGTTTAGCTAATAAGCCTAAAGAGCCCACATGGGAAATTCCGAGTAGATGCTTTGCATACGGAAAACTTCAGCGCGCACCGAACAAAACACCCAGCAAATGGCTAGCAAAAAAACAAAAACAGAGAGAAAAACTTTAGATGATATTTTTTTTCTTTTATTACGATAAAACAATCATGTGTGTTTGCTCGAGACTGACGAATAGCGCGGCCGACACCAATAACGTGCTTCTTTTTCATTTCAAAGTTTCGCTTTTGAGCAATTTTCGTGCAAAATTAAAGTCTCAAGTTGACTTGCACTTACGATTCATAGGTATTGAGAGCAGAACCTACCTTGTTTTCTATGAACTACAAAAAAGCAATAAAATGAAGAATTTTTTCAAGCATAAGTTAACGCGTTGCTATTTCCACCGTCTTTCATATACACAATACAGAATACACCACACACGAATGAGGAATGCATATCATCAATCGAAATCTATACCGTATAATCGCTTTTGTATGCATATCAGAAAGAAGAAAAAGTGCATCACTTTGCTGCCGCAAACATTGAACATTGACTTCGTAGCGCTAGAAGCATAGTTTCAAATAGAAACATCGAAAAAGAACGTCAAAAGAAAATTTTACCGAACAAACGGAGAAAAAAATGATGTACAACAAACAAAAACAAACACCATAAAGAAAAGTTTCAAATAAGATAAAAAATTTATGCATTCAGAAAAAAAAGTTTTTTTAAGATTAGCATATCGCGTTTGGTAGATACAATGGAGCTTGACAGCGGTTTTCGCTGAATAAAATGTGATGGTAAATATTCGCAGACAATTCAAAAATTTTGAACACCTCGCTGTAACGCTTCCCAAACGATGGCACACAGTTTTATGGGCTGACTAAAATCCACTCAGCGTCTCTATTCGACAATAATTGGATCGTTCAATTTGGATAATTGTCATCGAGGGCTTCATTTGTCTTCTTATTTATGCAAATCCGCTTCAATTTCTCGCTCGCTTGGAAATGCACCAAGTTTTATACAATATAATCATATTTTTAAATTTGGAAAAAATTATAGTGAAATGTTTGTCAGGATTTGAATGGAGGAAATGGGTTTCGGAAGGGATCTATGAATTTTTTCTTCGAATATTTTTTTTTTATGAATTGTGAATGCGAAATTTGGCCGAAAATGATAAAAATAAATAAATTTGAAAATCAATTGTTGGTTTTATTCAAGATCGAAATTCAGCATTACTTGAATATAAATTATATCTAGATTTAAAATTGCAATTTAGACTCTCATGTTTTGAATTCTTCAGATTGTAGTTCTCTATTAAAATTTGAAAGGTTCTTCTCGTATTTTTTTCTTCATGGAAATGCTCAACATTCGCATTTTGGCACAAGAATAACACAGCGTTAAAAAAGAGAAGTAAAAAACATCTGTTTTTTGCTGATCAAAATGATTCAGTGAAATCCAATTATTGAATTGGATGCTACAAGAAATGCATGGTAAATTCAAGGCGTGATAATATGAAATAATGGTTTTTTCTGTCAAATTTAATGTTTTCAGTTTTTATGAAAAATATTCGCGTTCTTAGTTGTTCATTCCTCATTTCTAATTGAACGTATTGATTGAAGGTCGCAGTAAAAATATAGTTTTTCATGTGAATATCATGTTCGTTTGGTTGATGGTTTTGTGCTAACTTGCTAGAGAGTCGGAGTCGACGCATGGCAATAGCGAAACAATTCTGATTAATGAATTAATTTCCTTTTTTTCTTTGAAAAAATATTATGCACCATTTTTTTTATTCCCTTTCCATATGTTGGTAGCATCGTTGTCGCGAAGAATCGTTTCATAGCCAGCTGACTTATGAGGTCGTGTATTCGAAAAGTGTGTCTTCATGGTTTTTTTCCATTTCGTTTCAAATGGACAGCGTTTGCACTTGTAGATTGTGAATTGAACCGGATGAAATTCTTTGTAGTGTCGGATGAGACTTGTCGCATTTCTAAAAAAATTGTTATGCCGGCACAGCTGACAAGCCTTCTCCATTGCTGGACGTTTGAAGCCTTGAATACCTTACGAAAGTAATTGAACAAACAAATTATTGAAATATTATTACTCCTTGAATTGAAGGATTCTAAAATTAAAATTTAGAAAGAATTAGAACTCGTAAATAATAATTGATTGACCATTGCTTACAGCGATTTCCATGTTTCAATTTAGTTTTGACATCCGCAAAACGTCGATCACAATATGTACACTCAAACGGAAATTGCTCGAAGTGATGTTTGGAATGCCTCCGGACAGACTTTTTATGCTTAAAATACATTGCACAAAATGCGCATTTGAAAAGTTTATCTCTGGAGTGTACTTTTGAATGATCTCTTCTTCCTCTTTCAGTGATAAATCGCTTGGAGCATACAGAACATTTGAAGAGTATGCCGCCGCCATGCTGGTGCATATGATGCTTTAATAAGCGAAGCTCATTCGTTGAATAATCACACATAAAACATTCGTATCGACGCCGTTTGCATGATCGCATATGCGATTCCATTGCACCAGCTTCAGCAAAACGTTGATCGCACATCCAACAGAAATATGGCAGTTCTCGGTGAGTTCGCATATGAATCGGAAGATGATACTTTTGTTTAAATGTCATAGTGCAATGGTTACAGCTGATCGATTTCTTGTTGCTGTGAGTCTTCAAATGACTTTTAAGTTTGTCTTTGCGATTAAAACTTTTTTCGCAAACGTCGCAATGATATGGCTTTTGATTGCTGTGTATCAAAAAATGTTTAGATAAAGTTTGTTTGGTCTTCAAGATCTTACCACAAATGTTACAGTTGAATTCCATGGACGCACTTGGCGTTTGAGACGAATTGTGTGTTTGACCATTTTTTTGGCATTCCTCGCTTCGCTGTTTTTCCATCTTAATACGGAAATCACTGAAGTCATCGTCGAGCATACTCGGCATGTTGGCGAGCTCCGTTTCTCGAACATTTGAATCAACAATTGATTGACGACGATCAACCAGCCTCACTTCTTCACTCGTTTCATTTTTGATATATTCCAGTTTGGCAAATTCTCGGTTGATACAGTCTTCATTGTAATCGCCACAGGTTTCCGTCTCTTCTTCCGGTAATTCTCTTTTCAACGAAATGTTCATTTTCCTTAATTATTGTTGAACTGAACCCTGAAATGCTATAAAATCACAAAAATGTGCATTGAATGAATGCAATATTTTCTTTAAACTAAAAATATGTACCGAAATGAAAATGTTCATAATCACAATGAATAATTTCCAAGAATTTCGTTTTGCTTCTAAATGAACGGATCTTAGTTTGTGAACAGTATAAAATATCAGCACAGAATGAAATATAGGAGTGAAGTGTAAGAAACGTGGGTGCGATACGGTTGTTGTAATCCAGAGCATGCTTTCTTAATCTTCTACCGAAATTAGTGTTATTCTCACCACCACAATCACACCGAACAATATTGAGCGTTAACCCCATAAAAAAATTGAGATATTGTTTTATAAATAACGTTGTCAAACGATGTGAACACTTCACAGTTATGAGAATTCAGCATTGGATATAAATGACAGATTCATTCTCGAATTGTTTAACCAACAACAACAAATGAATGCCAAAATATTCATGTGGTCTTCTCGAATGTTTCATTCTTGTGAATTTTTTTTTCAGTTGTGATATTGAAAATTTGTATTCTCAGTTTCAGTAATGCGTGTATCTTTTCTACGCTTCAGACTTCCATGTTGGAAAGATTTAAGTCGTTATTTTTCTCAGGAATTCAAATATATATTTCACTGGATCGAAGTCAACTAACGGAAGCGTAAGATTATTGCCGCTTACGCACGACAATAGCATTTGCACATGTATTAGTTATTCAAAAACTGGTGAATCGTTGTTTTTCTGTGCTGATTCATTTGAAAAAAATCGAAGTATGACACCTACGATGCACTGTACATAGAAAGACGGGAAAAAAATTGAATGGAATTTATGTTCAGTTAATTTCTCCTCTGCTTAGTACTGAGCATGAAAAGAAAGTGAATGACCCTCTGAAAAAATCGCTGAATTGAAATTACTGAATGAGTTTTACTACTTGTGTTTGATTAATCTGATTTGGAGTTTTGTAAGATTGGTACCTTATCTAGAATAAGACGTTGGAAAAGCAAAATTGATTCGAATCCGATTGCAGCAGCACATATTCAAATCACATTTTATACCTAGTTCTTCATGCACATGAAGTTGGTATCATTTATAGAAGGCAATAAAGATTTCTAATAGGTCTAACAGAGGATTTGTTTCTCTCTCGTTTCCGTGTGCCGCAAAGAAAGATTTGCGCCAAAACAGCTACAGAAACCGTTGGAGCAAACGGGATGAAACAAAAAAAAACACACACACCCATTGATTTATTACATAATATTTTTCGTACGTGTTCTCGTAGCGATTTTTATTTCTCTTGGTTTTAGTGCGACGCTTTTTGGTGTCCATTTTTCTCTTTTTTTATTGTTGTTTTATATTATGCACATGAAAAATGGAATGCGAAACTCAATACACTCTCGGTAGAAGCGGGGTGAAAATTGAAAAGTGTACTGCTTAGGGGCCAGTCGTACACATTCAATGAGCGATCCGGCCGAAGTCAATAACTCAACTCAATGTATAACGTGTTCATTCTTTCTCATTTACTTCATCCAGTCGACGTTTCTTTTTTCATATCGTGAAGTCGATGTCCTCTTTCTCTGAAACTATTTTATTTGTTATTTCTTTCATAAAATGCCTTAAATAAATCGCTAAGGAATCGTTTCCACTCTCTGTGTGTAGATAAAAAAACGTGTGCTAGTTTACGTGCGCGCGAAACGCAATCCAGCATTCCAAATACTTTATCAAGTTGTTGGTTAATTCACAAGTTGCAAAAGAAGGAGATTTACAAGAGAAAAGCGATGCAACTCCGGGATTTTGTTTTACGACAATATGAATTATGTGCTTGTTCTTCAGCTGCACGGAATGTGAGAGCAAGTTTGTAAATATGTACCAAGTGTCATAGGTGTATTAACACATTGCGTTGGTTTTCGTTTGGCGTGTTGTTATTTGTTTGTGCCAATCTGTTTTCCATTTAGTTTTGAGCCATTCTTTCAATCGTCGACAGCTTCTCATATCGGGGACCGAATTATACGCAAAGCGTTTACGTGTGCTGACGCAAAAATGAAGAAGATGATGAAACCAACATGAGCACAAATAAAGCAGATATGAACGTTTTACATTTAACAAGTGACTGAACATAAAATATTGCTGAAGACGGACACATATGAAGCGTGTATTAACCGGAAAACATTTTATTTTCTCTATATGAATGACAAAATAATTCATTCACCGTGGAGAAGAACCGTTCGCCCATTCGAAGCGAAGAGATTCTTTTATCTTGTCTGCGTGTAATGAAATATTGCATGTTTTCGGGGGTTTGTTGGTGCTGCTGTTTTCGTCATCCGGGCGATATAAATCCTGTACCGAAAAGGAAGTTACGAATAACAACACGAATATGTCACATTGATGATGACACACAAACACATATTTTAATATTTTTCCAAACCAAAATTGATTGCATATATGTAAGGCGATGAATGCGTAGACAGATTCCGATGATGGCAGGTATATTGGTTGAATCCGATTACATTTCTCTGTAGCGGAAAAAACCAACCAATCTCTGATTATTTTCGTATTTGTTTTCGCTGCGGGTGATTTCCGAAATATGTTCGAAGGAAAATAAATTGAATTCTACTTGTAAACAAGATTGAAACTCCAAGACCACATCCCTTTCCGATAAAATATGACAACAAAATCATCTAAATTTTGCAGCAAGTGAATAAATCAAATGAACGCACATGTTAACACTCACAATAATAGGGCCGAGACATATTTACATGCGACAAACGTACGCAATTAAATAAACGTTCACAGAATATCAAAACGAACCATAGAAAAATAGACATTGTTGTAATTTTTCCGCGGAGATTGCAGAAATAGAAAATAATAGCGATGTGAAATCGAAATGACAGTGACAAAACAATCGAACGCATTTGAAAATATCTGTCACTGAAGCATACGTGAGTTTTTCTGTTTAAAACATATGACAAAAAATGTCGACAATGAATATATAGATCATTCGGTTTGTCATTGAACAAAACGGGGAAAATACTTGAAATATCTAACCAAAGCGACAGAAGGCGAACGCAAAAACACACACATGAAATTCATGTTGACAATGTTCGCATTTGCGATTCTACCGATGACGACACTTTCCAATCAATGAACTCTCCGATTTGAACAAATACCGAATTGTTTGCGAATATCATGTTATCTGAATCGTTGGAATTCGGAATGAAAAATGGAAAATGTGTGCTCCAATTTCGCTATTCGATCGATATTCGCGATTTGTTCATTTCTATTCAAACGGAAATGATCCAAATCATTCGAATAGATGATTTGATATGCTGTCACACATCATTGGAGTGTATTTGCTTTTATCATTCGAGAAGTAGTGTTGTCACATCAAAGAAATGCTACTTCTAGTTTCAATAACAAATTGCCAGCGATAAGAAATTACGAATGTTCTTGAGTCCACTTTTGGGTACACAACACTTACTCATCAAGTCATGCTCAAAATAACTTGAAATTATAGTTTTGCTCACAATCCTAAGTCGTAATTTCTCGTGGCCACACAACAAACACTTGTTACGCCACAATTCATCAGCGGTGACAAACACACCGACGAAAAGCACGATTTTACCTTTATGCAAAATAGTTCCATTGGAAATATCCAAGTGGACGATGCAGAATTGAATTTTGACACATAGCTTGACAGCAGCGCCCTCTGTACCATTCGTCTATGGATGGTAAACATTTTTTCCCCTTCTTCAAACAATGACAGCAAAGATGCGGAGCCTGTCAAACTCGCTGTTTGAAGAAGGGGAAGGCGGGGAAGGTGTGAAATGTTGAAGCGTTTAGTACAATCGTTTAGGTAGAGATGGCGCGGTCCAACGACATTCACTACCCCTTTACATAGGAGAAGATACAAAGCATCGTCCGCTTGGAAATATCATACCGAAGATGCATATTATTGGAGTGAGTGACAGAAAACACTCTGCAAAAGATTTATTAATCATATTTTAAGGTATCATATATTTTATCGGTAATTCTTGGCAGATCCGAAACATCCATATGAATTCGAATATCCGACGTGAAATGTGATGCGGAAGTGACTTTACGCAATAAGAAAACAAGCATGACGAGTCAACAAGGTAATGGATACGATTGTACGGCCGACATTCCACAACCACTTTACAACTATAGCTCTTTCCTTTATCCATCGGAGCCTTCATAAAAGCATTCAACAAGAGCTATTTATGACTGATGAATATTTGGAGAAATTTTAATGAACTACGAAAGAAGGAACATGAGAAAGCTAAAATTACCTTCCCGATTTAAGAGATGAGGTTTCTATTGAAGTTGGATTTCAATTCAAAATGGATGAAACCGAATGAAAGATGGGGATATTCAGGTTTACACCGAAATTATTCAACATTGAAAGGAATTTTCATTCTCATTACTCATATTCCTTGAGCCGGTCAATTTTATGATGTATACTGTATATCTAATGGTTTCCTATTTCTTCGTTTTACCGCCTTTGATGACCACGAAATGTTGATGAGGTCATTTATTTTGATCCAAACCAAGTTCCAAGCTACATCAGAGCTCATTGTGCATTGCAGCTGTCGAATCAAAACCATTCCTATCTTGAATGTTAGAGTGTTCAACATTCGGGTTTACAGAGAATTTCAGCGAAATGTAAATAACGAACACAAAGTAAATAAACACAAAACTTATTTGAATTCACCGCATATATTTATATGCATTGCATTTGATATTCATGTTCGATTTGCGCACTTTCGAATTGAGACCATAAATCTGGCCTATCTATTTTCAAAATGTTTTTCATTTCATTCTCGCAATCTCTTGGTATGTGTGAGGCAAAGTTTTAAAATCGAATCGCAATGTTTGTGCACCAAAAGTTCTACATCTTTGACAATTGTTTTTCGCTTCTTTTTTGTTTAGACACCTCCGAACATTATTCTTCAATGTTTGGGTTTTTATCTTGTGTGCTTGTGTGTGTGCGTTGTAGTTTTGTAACCTTTCGCGATTTTTTGGTACTTGTAGAGTTCAGCTATCGCTGGATTTGTCTGGAAGCGAAAACGATATGAAATTGCGAACGCTTATTTTGGCCAATGCAAATGTGTATCGAGCGAAGAACAACAAAACATCTGAATTTAAGATAAATGATGAACCATTACAGAGACAAAGATTAATGTCATTGTGCTTTGGGTGCGTGTTGTGTTCATTCGAATCCAATTCACAAACTGACAACTTGGACTAAGTGAGCACCATAAATGTGCATTTATTCTATATTAAGAAGCTACTGAAAATAATAGCCAGGTGAAGCACGAATCAAATGACCAATTTACGAGTAGAATGAACAATTGTTAACTCGCTAATGATTAGTTAGAAGCGACGTTTTTTTGTTCATCTATCGTCCATCAGAAGTCTGTTTTGATTGTCGAGTGCATAAATACAGTCAAACTCATTCGAACTGTTTAAATAGTTTTAAATGAATAAAAATGACCTAGAAAATTCGGAACAAATAAGAACAGTTAAAAGAATTAGAGCAAAAGAAGTTGTCTAATGAACTTATTCGGAATTTAATGTGAAAAATTCGAAACCTTTAATTACATTCTTGTAATGAATCCGAGATTCTCATTCGAGCTTTATTTTCATTGGTTTTTCTACAGTTTGTCTAGATAAAATTGCTACATTATTGTTTGCTTCCTTCTTTCATGCCGGATCGAAAACTTGGGTCCGTTAACGCTTGATTTGAAACTTTTCACATAAATTTCAGCTATGGCCAACTATTTTCAGTCGCTAACTATACTTAAATCTATATTTTTTCCAGAATTTAGTGTTTGTATTTTTTTCCATTTTTGTCCATTCGTTAATTACTGCGTGTTTTTTTTTAATGTTTTCAATGGCTATGTGTTGTTTATAAAGCAAGGGATAATTTTTTGAAATATTCAGCTGTAATTTAAGGTATGATCAAAATGTGAAAATACTTGAAATTGATTTATAAGTAATAATTTTACGAATTTAAACTCTCAATGATTATTTCCAAAAAAAATGATGAAATAGTTAAGGATAACTTATTAAAAATCACAGCCTGGCACCATCTTCTTTAATAATTAATCGCCCTGAAAACAACGTTTCTACTACGGTTTGGCTCAATGTTAAATACAAAATAAAATGGTTAGTTAGACAAATTGTTATTGACCATTTTTTTCCGAAACGTTCTTTGCATTAGCAAAAAAATGTCTCTGAAGAGTCAATATGCATGAACAAATTCACAAAACAACTTAAGTAATCGCTCATTTCAATCCAAAATTAAAATTTTACAAAAAGCCAGTTTGTGTCTTTGCTGCAGTCAAACGAAATATAATCAAGCCGTTCAAATTTATGATCAGCAATTGCAATTATTATATTTGAACGGCATGATGTGAACGCATTGTTTTAATTTTCCGGCCTCGGTTCCGTTTGCATTGCAGGCAAGAACAAATGACTTCAACGCTCCCGGTAATTACAAATTACTTGAACATGCAGCTCTTCAAATGGGCCTTACCTCTGGCAACCATTGCAACTCAATTTCACTCTATCTGTTGTGCTATTGGCAAGTGATTGCTGATGGTGAGTCTCGGTCCGCATTTAAAAAACGGTTTGGAACGTTTCCAAGCCGTTAAATTATCGACATTTGTTGCATACTTGTTTGTTGCACACCAGTTTCGATGGGACACCGGCAAAAATGCACCATTTCATTTCTTCATTTCTCTCTTCATCCCTCGCGCTATTTGTGTATGTAGGTACGTCGTGACATAGAAAATCGCAGACCTTGGTTGTGTGTGCACACCACCTTGACTATGTCGTCAAATAGCAATTTGATCTTGTTTGCAATCCAATTACAATTCCAATGTAATTGCATACAACCGAATTTGTTTGCACACACACACACCTAATAATTGACGTCAAATATTAACCCATTCGAAGCGATGAATTGGGGGAGCATGAGGAAAAAAGTGAGTTGTTTTGGGCCGACTGACCGTAAACGTATTATTTACCGTTTTGTCTAAATTAAAACTTTTTCATCGCTGACAATGCAGTCTCGTAAAAGCCCCAAAGTGCAAACAAAAACCAAAAAAGAATGGGTTATTATTATTTATGCGCCCGCAACTTGTCCACACAAACGCTTTCATTAGACACGGGAAAATAATAGAAAAACAAAACATTTGCCCCGTTGCCGCCGCTGCTTATGTTATTTAAAACGCAAAAAATGGACAACACGAAAAACAATGAGCGCTTGCTTTATTGCGCCTACAACACATTTTGTACATGCATGCGGCCACTTTGTGACAATAAGCACATACGAGATTATGTAATCTTTGATATATCCCTGCATTGATACCGTCGTCGTTGTCGTTGTCGTAATCGCCCTGAAATCCGTTACTGTCGCTGTGCTGCATGCCTTTTTTTCGCCAGATTTGTTTTTAAGCTTACTTTTTATTCGGTTGCAGCTCATGCATGTGCTTCTTTCGCTTGCTCTCTGGTCAAGTGACATTCTCCACAATTACATTTTATGAATATTGTTTATAATTTTCCGTGTGTACGCGAGGCGACATTCGCTGCCGCTGCTGCTGCTACAGAAATGCTTTTTGCATCAACTGATATGCAGCGTATAGAAGATTTATGGCACAGATAAACGTCATACTCATTTTTCATTCGATATTATGCACAAGCAAAGAGCGACATCGAATGCGATACATTGTTGAAAACCTCATATGCGGATAACTACAACTACTATACACCGATTGAAGCATGCTTGTGCCACTCCGTGTGAAATATTGGCGCTAGTTTTTCTCTCACGTTTGCTGAAATGACTACATCTCAGAATAAATTCAATAAGCATTTCCAACTGATTGACTTTGAAGCAGTCATTTGTGCAACGCAGGGATCTTTGAAACGATGGCCATTGAAATTATTCCGGTTTTGATCAATTCCGTGAGATTGCTGAATGGATCAAATAAAATGCAACTAATTTCAATTCTGAATGATGAAAATTTATCCGAATAAATTTCAAATAAAAAGTTTGTATCTACTCGAAAAACTTGGAAATGTCTGTATTTGTTGAAGGAAGACTCAACTGCAATTTGGAGGTGGATTATTGCATATTTTTCTGAGATAATTGCATACGTTTGATGTATATTTTTGGGACGAAACAAGACAGTCTGTTCCTAGTTGAGCTATTTTAATTCAAAAAAATTCATAGAATTTCACCATGTTTCAAAGATAACGCAAATGATGTTTAGATCCGGATTAACGTGCTTATATGAAGCTGTGTGAGGCTCTAATCAGTAAACTCCCTTTTTGTTTTCTTTCTTCATCAGACAAACATCTTTTGAACTTTTCGGTATATTTTTGACTTGAGCTTAGCTGAGTATAAGTAAATCGTTTAATTTTCGATATATGGTATATACATTACGTACATTGGAACTTCAAGTAATAAACACTTTTTCAAAACGTTCCTATCGAAGCCCTCAAAATCGATTGGTGTAAGTTAAAAGCAAAATATTTTGAAATTAAACAGCATCGAAAGATTCCGTTCAATTTAATTATCATCAATTTTATCAAATATTATCCGAGCAAAATCTCTTTGCGGGCATTCACTTCTTTTAAGTTAAAATTTAAACTTTTGAAACAAATAAGAAAAGTGTTTTCTTTTTGGGCCAAAAACCATCAATTGTTGCAAAGCTTTTCAATATACTTTACTGATTTCCAAATTCAGTACAAATTATAAAGTGTAACCACCAAAATTACATTTACTCAGCTAAAAATGTAGCAATAATGAAAGTTGTTCGACTTGCGCTTCAGAGATAATTTGAAGTTCGTGACTAAATAATTTATCATTGAAAATGGGTGAAATTTAATTTCTTCACATAAAATTGGGAGAAGAAGACTTGAAATTCGATTGGTTCCTGCTTCTGCAGACAATCCAGAATCGATATCAACAAAAGTAAATGAAACTTATGTGCATTTGGGATAAAATCATTGTGTCTGTCGAAGTGCGAATGTTGTTCACCAAAATATGCAGTAAATCAATTAAAATGTAAGAAAATGGTCGTTATTCGGTTTTGCCGGCTGCTGCTACACAGTCTACGCCGAACGAAAAATAAATGATTGTCTAGTGAATGGAGTAACGAAAATAAATGATCGGAATAAAATTGCGAACAGCTTTAAAGTAGTGGAATTGAAGTGAACGGAGCGACAATAAAGCAACGCAAACTTCTTTTCCAAATTGTTATTTGACTTAATTTAAAGCTAAGGAAAACTTCTGCTAATACACTTTCCGCAAGCAGATGCTGTGCCATGGCACTGCCGTAGTGTCGTTTACATGTTCATTATTCAGGTTTCAGGCAGAACTGAGCATGAAGCTGTAATCACTTCTTGTCGCAAAGCACATAAATACATAACCATATTTGCTTTTTTTTATTTCCTTTTTCGACATTGGTTGCTGGGGCGGAGTGAGAAAATGTAGGTACAATAAACACAATTCGAGACAATATACGGGCAAACGGTTATGGATTAACTTTTACGACAAAGCCTCACTCCTTTGTGTGCAATCAAATAACAGCAATAAACTCAAACAACAAATTGCACTCGTTACAATAATCACACCAGCTATTATAGTGCGCTGCTAACGCACTAGAGCCGTCAGCTCGCATTCATTCGACAATTCGACGTATTATATAGTTCATCCGAAATTATGTATTCCAACCATAAAACAATTCACACTAACAATTAGCACAGTGCACATTATTTGGTTTTCCGAGTTTATGGATTCCGGAGCGAAAAAAGGAAATCAGATATTTAATTAGTTACATTGCCAGTAGCCATTTGTTTGGTTTCTTGTGACTTTCACTTGCATCTTTCGATATATTCAGATTTTTTCCTTCGAAGTTTGAATATTACATGCGAATTGCAAGTGTTTATGCTTTTGTTCATTTAGAATGGGATTATTCTTTAGATTTTAATGAGTCTTAAGCCTTGACAGACGCACTGCTAGATGTCATTGATCTGTATATTCAGTTATCGTAAAAGTCAAAGTATGACACAAAGTTTCATTTGGAATGATTCAATTGCAATTTGGAAATGATCACATGAAAAATCAAAAATGTTCAAAGAATAACAAATCCGTAAATGGGATTCAATTCAATTTCGATGGTTTTCAAAAGAAATATTCGCTAAGAAACAAAAATATCTACATCGATTTTGAGGCACGGATTTCAAATTTTGGCGAAAAACTCAAATATTTCTGAAAATATTCGACATTCGATATTATATTTAAATTGTTGTAAATTTTTCTGCATTCTTCTAAATATCAAGAGTATAGATTGATGAATTGACTTCACACAGACAATTTGAGTACGTGATAGCTAATGTTTTTTTTCAATACACTTTTTTTTAAAAAAAGGACCAAAATTTGCTAAACTCACTTTCTTCAATCTATATTCTAATTTAATTGATAAAACAATTAGAAAAATCCGTTTCAATTGAAGTCTCAAAGTTGATGTATATCTGGGGAATGTTCTATCGGAATGCTTCACGTTTATTTCGATGAATCATGCCGAATGTCTTAATAAGTTGCTACGGTTGCATCATTGTCTCCCCAAAAGTCTGCCGTCTCCTGTCTCGCCATAATGTCTGGGTATACGTTGCCAAAATTCGTTTGAAGTAGAAATAACAGCAAGAAATAAATGGAATTTCATCTGAAGAAATGCACTTTTCCATCGAATTATGCGTCACAATGCAAAGCAAACTGCTATCTTGAATGAATCATTTGCTTTTTTGTATCGTTTAGCGTAAAATATGTTTTATAAACGTTTTTAAAGAGAAAATTTCAACGCAATGCTACTTGATTACATCAGGATTACACAATAAGTTCAGACATTTAATTGCGGAACGAAACGACAGAATAGCAGGATTTATACATTGAAATGGTAACAAAACAGAAATATTTGCTCTGACACCGGTGCAACCGAGATTTGCTGACATACAATGAACATTCATTTATTTATAAATGGGCTTCATTCCCTCGTTTATGCGTCATGGATAACAATGGATCAAGCGGAAGAGCGAGAGAGAGTGAGAGTGAGAGTGAAGTGAAGTGATGTGATTTAAAGAAGACGATTAAATGTGTCGCTATCGGTTGAAAATGTGTTTTACTCGTTGTCGAGCGGGCAATCGAAAGGTACACATGCAAAAAGAGCGCTAGAAATCTGTGTTTTTCATTTTATCTCAAGTGTCTGTAATTCTATTTTCCGGTATTACACTGTGAGAAGGGAATATCATTTGCATTTGACGAGCACACTGCTAAAAAGTACAATCGCAGCGGATTAATAGATCGAAATTTATCTCTGGGGAACTGAGCATTTCCAGAGAATGCAAAATTACTTTGTGAACAATTTGCATTTAATCGATTTAAGCGCGACATCGAATAAAATGTGTATCAGCTGAAGTATGCTTGATGTTCGACAAGTTCAATGCTTAGGAAAAAAATGCGTGAAATTGTGGAAATAGACATCATTTTCATTGTGATTTGAAGTCACAATGAACATTTTCATGGCTTATAGTTGTGCAGTGATAGCGTTGTTTTCTTTTTCAATACTCAGGACGCATTTGATGATATAAAATGCCTCGAGATATGGCATCATTATCAATGAATATCGCTTGAGCCGCCCTAAAACCGAGCTAATGAATGTAAAAGGTTTGTAATGAGGCTTCAAATGCCAGCAATTGTATTGTCAATCTCGAGCATTCTCCGAGTTCGCAGTCAATTAGAATCGATACACGAGGAGGAGCAAGGGAAAATCTCGTTGTCATGCATCAGTGTGATTCGACGGGCGGGTGGCTATGCCAATCCAATCAACGCTTGTCACGTTCGTTGTATTGATTAATTGACAATTTATTTTGTTGTCGTACCTCGGCTAATAAGTCGCTCAGCAATCCAATACAAAGCTGTGGCGGAGGTAGAGTGAAGACATTATCTCACACACGACAAAGAAATAAACATTTAACTCGTGTTCGACTGCCAACGATTCTCTCTATTAACTCATTTCCTTCCGGCGACGCTCATTCCAATTGATTCAATGCGAAATGACACGATTATAGTAAACTCAATCCATTACATGGCATTTCACTTAAAATCGGGAACATGTTTTATCGCCACCTTTTGAATGGTTTCAGAGTTTTTTTGATGAATTTTGCCATTGCCGACAAAAAAAGCCGTTCGAATTGCTATAAATCAACGCGATCGAATGCTCATGGTAATAAAAATTGTCGTTGAGAACAAAAAATCATGATGTGTTTCTCGGTTATGCAATGATTGGAATGTGCTTTTAATTGATTTTTGTATTGGCTTCATTCTATCTGGTGACGCCATAGCAAACTTATCATAAATTACACATTGTTTTTTCACCCCAACGAGAACGGGGTGGTAAGAGAGATGGACATAGTGCGAAAAAAGGAGTAAATAAATAAAAAAGCTATCATAAACAAGAGACCGGTGACTCCTACTGATATTGCAGTTTGTCGTTGATGTGTCGGATACAGGGATATTAGTGCAATATGTGTGAAGTTATAGCTGTTGCTGCTGCGCGCGCGGTTCATTGAGGAGCACTTAAATATACTTAAAAGAAGCATACTGCAAAAAGCATCGAATGGAAATGGAATTTCGTGAAAAGTCGACGCCATATAATGTTTGCCAATAAATTTTTTGAAGGCATGTCCCGATTTTTGAGCCTTTTTCCACAGAAACATTTTGCTGCATCGAACAATCAAAAGCAATAAATAACGATATGATCACAATTCCATAAGCAATTTATTATGTTTATTTTTTCAACGACTTTACTTTTGTCCATTGCATCGAAAAACGGATAAACTAAACCAAAAAATTGAGCGGGTGAGTGGGCACCCGTTCCCACCACAAAAAATGCGCAAAATGTGAAAAATCAAAATTTCACAGCGTATATGTCATCTGCATTTTATGTTGCTTAATATATTCATAGGTTGGCCGTTCCGATTACATGCCAGATCAGTCAATTTTTTTCAATTCTGTTTATGATTTACAAAGAAATGCTTATTCGGGTTGTAGTGCTGGAGATGGTGTAGCTTGATTTTTTTCAATTTTAGGGCAAAATGAATTGTCGATTGTTAATCGAAATGAGAGGTTGAATGTGCTTAAACTTGATTCACAATACCCATGACATTTCTGAAAATATATATTTTCATATTTAATGCATACGTTTTCACTTTCAATCCATTTCGTTCATTTAAATTTGAACGGAGCGTGCTTTGTTTTCAAAATGAAGATCTTTTTAATACAAAACGATCAAAGATTAATTGCAAAGAATAAAAACAGTGGTGAACAATTAAAATATTTTTCAATCCACATTAAATTTAAGCCAGTTTCGAGGTCATAAAAAAATGTGGCTTGTAAAATAGTCAAAATGTTCACAATTTTTCATGTTCTTTGCCACATACCATATGGTTTACATAATATCCGCCCGTCTTTTTCTCTGTGCAGCGCTAAATTTTAAATTGAAAATTGGCAAAGTTTTGAGAGTTTTAGATGTTGAATAGATTTCATATAGCACCGAAAAGCTACGAATAGTATTGTAATACGACAGGAAGCCCATATTTTGTACTCAAGGAATGGGTGCAAACTTTCTTGTCAGCACTGTTATCAGTGAGTGATTTTGTACTTTTTTGGTAGTTTATTACCGAATCTATGCGCTATCGCCATATGTTAATAATATTTAAGGTACAAGATTTTTACAGTGCACATTTTGTTCATATATTTCGTATGCATGAGAATGAGATTTTGAATTGAATAATTGAATGAACATAAGATAAGTAGAAAAAAAACGCGCTCACACACTCAAAAGACGGTGATAAAAAAGCTATTGCTATTGTGATCCAGATTTGATCAAATGCTTTGTGTTTAAAATAACATTGTCCTTCAACAATATTTGCATGTCGAACTGACATTACATTGAAATCAGCCCAATCTGCGTCTCTTTGGGGAGTCAGCCACATACTTTTGAACATTGCATTAAATGAATAATTGCATGTGAATATTTTGCTGTTTGTTCTGTCTCTTTTCATGTATTATTAGTGGTGGCGTTAAGTGTTCTGGAACACATACTCATGTACTTAGTTTGATGAATTGCTCTCGCGCCTTCTTCCAAGTGAAAACAACCAACAATAAAAATTTTGAAAATCCACTACGAATATCAAAACATATGCACATAAACAGCAACGTAATCAATAATAGATGGTTTACTCTGTGCCTAGGGGGAAATGACTATTTTTGTATTCGATTCTATTTGCAAGTATTTGCAAGCATTTGTATTGCGTTTCACAGTGTAATAGTCATCGGGCGGCTGCCAATTTCTGCGCTCCTCTTCTTTTTCTCGTATTTTTGACGTCGCTGTCAACATGTATCAACGTAATATTCAGAATGAGTGCGTTTAATAACGTGATTTGATTTAAATATCGGGGTATCCATGTATGTATTTATATATAGGCTCAAATTACGGAAGCCATCATTTGAGATGTTTGATATATGATGTCAATGACAATATCTATATTGTAAGGGAACCAAATGAAAACTGAAAGTCATCACATGAAATTTCTTCTCAAACGGCTATTCGGAATGAAACGCACTCAATTCAGATTGTGTTGACATTGATTCCTAGTTCGACAAAGTCCTGATGGGGGCGCTGACAGTCTTCAGCGAGAAATTTAATACATATACTTATACATCATAAAGCCGCACGACGGTAATAGTTGTTGTTCTCGTGATGCTCCGTCTCATTGGTCAATGACAGTGGCAAATGCGAATATAGCGTCTAATAACATTTCCACGCATTTGCAGTCATTTCGATAAGTATTCTACACCGCATTTTCCATTTCGCTTATGTGTATTTATTTTGCACTGCGTCGCGCAAAATATACTTAGGATTCGTGTGCATGCAAAGCACGTGTTCCAAAACTGTCGCACTCTCGTCTTCCTGCGTTCATTCAAGCATTTTATTGTTCTATCACATCTCAGCGCGCTTCCCCAACCATTCAACACAAACGCGCAAAACAAGTTGACGCATTGCATTTCATTTCAAATGCATACTAATAGTTGATAGAATTTTTTAAATGCAGTTAGCTGGTTTTACTTTTCGGCTTTTGATGAATTGTATTCAAAGAAATTTTGCGAGAAATTGGTAATGAGCGAATGAAAAATCTAGTGAAAAAAATATACCCAATAAAATTTATCTATCAAGCAGTTGGAATTAAATCACTTTATTCGATTAAGTTTTAATGCTGAACATTTCATAAGCTATTTACATTATTAATTAGACTACGATGAAAAAAAACAAGCGGTTCAAAAGCTTGAATGTTTTTTATTATGATTATTATCCCTGGAAATTGATTCATGGTCTAAACAAATTATATTAAAAAGTATTAAAAGAACAGAATGTCTGACTCAAAATCGCATTTTATTCGGGAAAACAAAAAAAAAAAATAATTTCAGCTTCTCAAGCCACAGTTTTTGTGTATTTATTGAATGAACGCCATCGCACTGCGTTTCAATCCGGAAAAATGCAATTTTGAGGATACACACAAAAACATAGACCGACAAAATTAATTTGTATTCAGATGAAGATGCCATATGATTCATTAGTTCTCGTTTGAAATTTGATAATTGAAATGTTAGGGCATAAGAGACTTCAAACTTCAAACACCAAGTTTGACATCTCATCTGACTAAACATTTATATACTTAATTCACAAATTTTAAATAAAAACAAATCTAATGGCATGTCCATCTTTATACAAATTATAAATGGCATGTACTTCTGAGACTCTGTATTTTGTGTGTGTATGCTATCGAATAAAAAACATCTTTCGAAGTGAATATATGACGGAAATGATTCATACCAAATTTGTCATGAAAATTATTCTTCTAAAATTTAATTTAACGGCATTTGTAAAGAACCGAGGATACACTTTCATCCATTGGGACGTTGCAAATTTGCATCTCTCGTAATAACAAACAAATAATTGCAATTTCAAAGATGCGTATGAATTAAAAATGTATTTCCGTTTGCAAACACATGCAGTAAAAGAAACTCGAATAATTTTCGTCAAAAATTTGATATCAATTATCAAGCGGACCGTGCTTGTACTGGACTAGAGCTATTCGAGAGTATGCCAATTGACCGCGCCATCTTATTTTACATCGGTGAACTCAATTTAGATCCATTGTTATACGTTCAAAATTTTTATTGACACAAATAATAAAAACAAATGAGTCATTGAAACGATTGAAATATCACATCAATGCTACTGCCCAATAGATGGCGCTGGAGAATAGATATGATCAAAATGTTGTCAATTATCTTGTGTTTCGCATTGTGAATTCGTCATTCGGAATTGTTACATTGAAAGTGGATTTTTATCTGATATGTAGATGATACACTGCATTTTTGACATCATTAGGTCTCATGTGTTGTAACGCCAATATTTCTCTTGAATGCAACAAAATCTGTTTCCATTTGTCTTAACATATCCTCTATTTTGCCAAAGAGGTCTCTAATATTCTCATGTCTCTTTTTTACAAATAATTTCATGCCTTCGTCGTACAATTTATTTGCTTTATCTTTTTTGTGTTTTTTCAAACATTTCTTAAAATCTTCTACGTATTCTTTAAGTTTGTTTACTTCTATAGCTACACTTGACATTGATTTGTAAATTTCTACGCGGCGTTCATAAGCAAGTTTGTGCAAAGCTTTACGTGCTTGTTTTAAATGCTGATAATGATCGATAGGGCCAGCATAGTTGGCATCAATATCCGCCATTCTATTTACAAAATCTACATTTTGTATATTAAATTTGTGCAATTCGTGTATTGCAAATCCCAATTTGCCCTTTGTACTAACGGCCTGCATTAGTGAGTTGATAAATGCATTCTTCATTTGTACGTTTCCAAAATTTCCGATCTCCTGCTTTTCAATATACCGTATGAACTCTTTGTCTTTCAATACTTTATACAAGTCAATAGCTGCGCTTTGCAAATCTGCCATGGGTACTGCATAATCTAATTTGCAGCTTTCGCTTTGTGGTGTGTAAAAGTATTCTTTTTCCTGGGTTGTAAAACCCTCAGGCAGTATATTTGAAAGAGCATCTTCGGATACTTGCTCTAAATCATGATCGGTTAATATACCGGTGTAAGCGCCGGAACCGCTGGAGCTGCAAGCAAATGTTGAGTGATCCTGATTTTGTGATAGGAATTGAAGAAGTCATCGAGCTATTAGTATTAATATTATAATTATTAGGTATTATTATACTCTCAAATTCATAAAAGTATGCGTTAGGTGCCCAACGTTTGACAACCAAAAGTTCGTTACAATTTGAATTTTTATTTGAATTGTCATTATCAGCTTATTTCGCACGATATAAAAGTACAGATTTAACTTGAAAGTATGTACGCTTACTTTTATGAATTTAAGAGCTATGACCTATGATTAATAAATTATAATTGATAAAAATAAGATAAATCACAATTTACTCGTTGACTTACAACATTTGCAATGACTGAAACGAAAAGAATAAGTTTAATTAAAGACCGCATTTTGCACAATTGCTAAAATTGACTGGTTGTACATACCAAAGCGTTCGATATTTATACATTTGGATCATTACCGCGATGTGGAATTTCATGAAATTATATTCACAAATTTTCAACGACCCGCATTCCAGTTTATTTTTTTGGCATTTAAATATATGTAAAATTTAAGAAAATGAAAAGATTGTTAATATTCATACAAATTTGTTGACATTGATCACAGAAATTCAAAAGTTCTGGAAAAATATCAAGGAACTCAAACTGAATTTAAATGAAGTTAGAGCTGCCAGCTACAAATGGTCCGCACCGAATATCAATGTATTCACACAGAGAATTATTTGACAGATATTTTCAAATATTGAACCATACTGGTGTAGAAATTTACGCACACCAGTTATGGTCTAAGTATGTATTAGTTTTAACTATATTGGTTCAAATGTCCAATTTGTGAGTTTGACATTTGGCGCGATTACACATAACTGGTGTGAGTAAACATGTGTATGTGCATAGTTCGAATGCGCTTGTCAAACTTGCTGCTTTGAAATTTGCATTTGGTTTGTTTTCGCTGAACTGAGTGTTTTTTTGTGGATTATCAAAATGAATTTTCGATGTAAGCTGAACAATCCACAATGTGGGAAACTATTTTCATCCTTACCAGAAATTATACAACATTTAAAATCATTTCATCATATTAAAGAAAAGACGAATGAATTTCCGTGTCTAGTAAAGAATGATTGCGCCAAGCAATTTTTAAACATTTAAAGTTTGAAAGATCATACAAAAAAGTGTATTGTGAGTCGGTATGTTTTTCTGTGAAACATAAACTATAAAATCAATTGCATTTTTAAAATATGTGTAAGTTTGTATTAGTCGGTGTAATCGCGCCAAATGTCAAACTCACAAATTGGACATTTGAACCAATATAGTTCAAACTAATACATAGTTAGACCATAACTGGTGTGCGTAAATTTCTACACTAGTATGGTTCAATATTTGACAATATCTGTCTAATAATTCTCTGTGTGTTGTTACGTATCATGTAATAGTCAATGCAAAATATTGAACACATCATCCAAAATTGAAGAGAATTATTAGAATTTTTTGATGATGTCGATAATAGAATTTCCAAAGTTCTGAAAAAATATCTAGGAACTCAGACCGAATTTCAATGAAGTAAGAGCTGCCAACTACAATTCTATCGCTGAGATGTAGAATAGAGTATGTAATTATTTCAGTGAAAACTTTAGAAAAGAGGAATATATTATTTATAATTTCCGTACAAGACATTTTCATGAGGGGGCTTGAGGTCTGTCAAACTGACAAGTTGAATTATTTCTTGCTCTCTGCAAAGTGAGTTCGAAATATTAATAAAAAACAATTGTTGAACGAATTTTAACATTAAAATCGTAAAATTTTAATCAGTTTTTGCCATTCTACTTATTTGACTGGAGTTTGCAATATAACTAGTGTACATTTTTTACTTTTCCGCACACACCACCCGTACACTGTCGGGAAATGTGCGGAAAAGACAGTTTTACGCATGTAAGACCATTTATTTTCATTACACAGAAAATAAAGTATCTGTAAAAAGTACAGACATCGGTTGTAAAATCGCATTTTCCAACCATTTTTGTATGAAGGTTGTGAACTTCGCAACATTTTCTGTAAATTGAACTGTCGCGAAATGGTTGGAAAATGCGATTTTACAACCGCTGTCTGTACTTTTTACAGATACTTTATTTTCTGTGTATGATTACGAAACATGTGGGACTATGTTTATTCCATTACGAATCGTTATTAAATTTTTATATTTTGATTTTTCAATGAAAATAATAAGTCACACAAAATTTCACGTCATTACGATGAGATTTAGGATGAGTTCAAACTTCGAATCAGCCGTGCCATGTTCACGGATGTATACGTATTGCTTTTTGTTTCTTACTCACTAGCGAGATCGAAACTATGAGCCATTTTTGATGTTCACTTAAAATTATTAGTTTAGTATTGGAAAACAGTAGTTTTTTTATCGTCGGTGTGTTTAAAAATAAATTCACCGACAACATTAAAAATTTACCAATATGGTTAAGATTTGATGTTTAACACGCAATGACATTGGTTTTACTTAAACTTTTCTGGAAAATAACAAAAAATCTATTTTAAATTGAGGTGTCAAATTATTTGACCCAAATAAAATGTTTTAATTTATTTACCATATATTAATTTCGACTCATTTCGTGGATTGATTTTTCATATCATCTTCATTTCAAAAAATACGAGTATAATATTGTAAAAAGCATGAATTTGGCGATTGACATATATTATGTTGAATTATTGAATTTCATTACTTTTTCCAAATGAAGAAACGATATATGAACATCATTACACCTGAATAGTTTATTTGACGTAATTTCATTCTGTTTGAAAAATAAAATGCTTTGTAATGTGTCTAAAAGCCCATGTTTTAATTAACAACTCAACGACGCATAGGGTGAGCGATAAAAAGCATCAGTTGAGGAGGGCCTATTTGTTCCATTTCCATGAAAGATGCTCATTAGCTCACGGATGTAAGGGCTGATGCTTAAAGTCGGTGTCTTCCTCAATGCCGTTATCATTGTGTCTGCCGTAAATTTTTATTTGAATTCATCGGAAATGTATTTTTCAAGAAAACACCAACTGTTCGATGAAAATCGACAGACGTAAGCGTATTGTCTACAATTCCATAAACTTAATACGAAATAAGTCGTAGCACGTCTTCAAAAGTGACATTAAGATCAATAACAAATCCCAATTGCCTTAACACCTGCTGCGTGCTGCTGCGTTGCGTGTGTGGGGATATCTACAATGTATCCAATATCGTTAACAACGCAGCATAACCTTTGCTCAAATTAAGTATCGGAAAACATCTGATAAAAGTGGACAAAAAATGGGCTGATAGCGGCTTACGTTTAACAATTCCAAATGGCTTCCATATGTGTGTTTTTCATGGGATTTGCTATCGACATTCCATTTAACTTGATAATCGTGAGCAAGGATGCAATTGATTTTGTCATTATTTAATGAGGGCTCAACAAATTCCCCTCGAACGTAAGAATGTTATTAATTGGAGCTTTTTTCATGAAATTAATTGCACTGAAATAACAAAGTCTCACGTTTATTTTCAAAAATGAATTCGCAAATGCGTAGATCTATAGATTTATACAACTTCTAAATCAAAAAGAGTGAAATGCGGTTTTCAAGAAATAATTGTCAAGTTGCTTGTAATTAATTGAGGTTCTAACGACACTTTTCTCAACTGACCATTTTATTTTGATGACATTTTCAATGTTGCAGTCACATGTAAATATCACGCGGTATACCTTTTTCCCATCAACCTCACAAATGTTCGTTGACCATTCAACACATCGCATCAATAAATCAATGAGCGAGCTCGCGCATAAAATCATTAAAAACACATTCGATTAATTATTCTTTAATTTGGATTCATTCAATAGTAATGCACATCGTATGATAGAACGTGACTGCTAGCTTGTGTTTAAAATCATTACATATGAAATTCGCTTCATTACAATTCAATTCGAATTAATTCGTAGAGGGCTAAAAATAGCACGCGCTCTCTTTCGAAACATGCCGAAACTATTTTGAAGAAATTGAAAATTTACTACGATTTTTTTGAAGAAATTGAAAGTTTCAACGCAATGTCACCGTCATGAAATATCATACATGCTTGGGACATGGCCATATTAAGATGTGCCACGGTTAGAATTATGCCATTCTTATATTTTACTAGCTGTTTGTGTGTGTTTTAGCATACGTGGCATGTAAAGGTTGAAAATCATTAGTTAAACTAATTTCAAGTTAATGAGCGCAATTGTTCAAAACAACATTTAGTTTTGCAGAGATTACATATCATTCATTTTCGGAAATATTCGCTCTTTAAAAGTGTTATCGTTTTCTAATAAATAATTTTCCGACCAGCTGTAAAAAAATCAATGATTAACTGGAATCGTTAAATTGGAAATCGAGTTGTGGTGGTGATTTTTCCGGCCAAATGGTGGAGTTAATTAACTGTCACTAGTTGATTACATGGTATTTAATAAAAAATTGAGTCATAGAAACTATGCTACATTAGCATTTCGATAATGGAACAATTTCAGCAGAACGTAAAGCACAATGCAAGGAGTAAATCCACTAGGGTGGTTCAGAATTAAACTAATCAATAGCAGGGGTCAAACTCGATGTTTATTTTTGATGTATTCGAGTTTCATCCATATTGTTACGAATTGGCACAGAAATAATATAGCCAAATCATGTTTAGATGACCCTACATCTGTTTTTAAATTCCATTTTTTGGGGGTAACATATGATAGCAAGATGTAATTCGATTGGTGAATTGAACTGCATTTTGACAAGAAGAAAAGCGCAGAATCTGTAAAAAGAATGTCAGTCTATCCGTAGTTCAATGTCGATTGCATGTTTATAAAATAATTACAAATTAGATGCTGGATATATTCAAGTTCGGCAAGTTCCCATCTAAGCCTCGCTCCTCTCTTGTCCTTTACATCACTGCATCGAAAATCACAGCAAATATTATCCAAAAGCAATGTTTCGAAATGTAGTCATTAATTAGTTCAATCCAAAGCAGTGTCTGTATTTTGTCGCCAAACTATGTAACTACACTCGTTTATTTATTTAATTAATGTACTTGCATGCTCTCAAATTGGTCATTGATCACAATTCTGTTGTAAAATAGAGATAATATCATATGTATGCATTTTTTTGCTGCAAACATTTGTTATTGAAATTTTAATGATACGACGGAAAGAGCGCGCGTGCACAAATGAATCGGTCGATTTATTATTATTATCGCTGGTGTAGATTTCGCCTGCCGTATATTAAAAACATTGTTCGAAATGAAAATTTGAGTGCAGTAAAAAATGTACGGATAATAATAATTTACAGATTGTAAAATAGCGAATTTCCCTATCTAAAAATGTTATGTGGAAATTGACGATAAATCTTGATTACAAATTGAATGGTGAGAGTAGGTTGGAGGACTAATTTGTCGGTGGCGGACACAAAGTACACGTCCGAAAGTCGGAATGTATGTGCGATTTTCCGACTATACAATAAATGTACACGTGAGTTGGAATGAGCCACATAAACGCCGTGTTCCCCAAATATTAAAATAGATTTTCGGCTGAACAAAAAAGCTACCATTCAGTGAAAATGTAAGCATATATTATATACACACCTTCAAATTATTATTCGTACTTTTTGCTACTCAAAATGCATACATTAAATTGTAGAGTCTAGTTTGTTCATACAAACAGTCAATTAAGTACTTATAAATAAAAATAGCAGTGAGATTTTAAACTCTGCTGAATCTTTTCATGGAGTTCGCTATAAATACAATGAATTTCATTCATTTCAATGAATGAAAACGGGACGGTATGAGAAGAATTAGACAAGGCGGTATGAGGAAGTAGGCGCGGCTCAATAAAAGTTTGTTGGATCTAAAATGATATATTTGTGTTCATTT
Organism: Obolodiplosis robiniae; assembly: GCA_028476595.1. Classification (NCBI taxonomy): domain Eukaryota; kingdom Metazoa; phylum Arthropoda; class Insecta; order Diptera; family Cecidomyiidae; genus Obolodiplosis; species Obolodiplosis robiniae. The sequence goes on along the minus strand of CM052014.1, from coordinate 49,784,588 downwards.
CTACGGAAATATGTGGTTTTAATAATCACTTCAATTTGAATCATATGTGTAAGCCTAGTCTTAATGATTATTCAAATATTTTCGGCTCTTACAATATGAGTGAAAGTTTTAAAATCGTTTTCATGTTTTCCATTTTATTCGGTAATTGAGTTCTAAATAAAATAAATTGGGTTCTACATTATTATTATCATTGGCTTACACTTTCCGACCGAATCCATTGCATTGCAGTTCGCAAATTTGCTATGCTTTTTCAATACATGGTATATTTTTGGAAAATGGGGCTTGGTTTCAATCCAAATCCTAACGGATGAGTATTTCCAACAATAAATGCTGAACTTGTGCGAAAAGACCGCTTTAAAAGTATTTCACGCAACCACCATTCTTCCATGCCATTATCTGATGGTCAAGCTGAACTGAAATGGGATTTGGATTAATGGCAACGATGGATGTGCATGGAATTTGGTGCAACCACAAAAGCCACATTATATTTATATGGTCCGAACTGACGCATTTCTATGAATTCGAAACAGATGCGGTACCCAGTAAATAATTTCATGCATTTTATTAACTCTATTTCGAATGTGATGCTAATTCGGCTGTGATATCTGTTCCAACAAAAGATAATTTACTGAAATTCGAATTCCACTTTTGACAAATTCTCTCAAGAAATTTTTTCTTCAATTTGAGCAATCTTTAAAAATATACCGAAAAACCGATTGAAATCATCAGTTTCCAATGAAAACCCATCTCTCTAGTCCAAAGATTAAAACCTTTTATTGATTTGGAGCTATTTGATCAGAAGAGTTCCGTTTAACAACCATAGAATTTAGCATATTTAATTTAAGCATGTTCAGTGCAAGTAAACTCTTTAGATAAATGCATGTCTGGTTCCAATTTAACGTGAATGCTAAAATCCAAGCGTTCCAGTACGCATTCGAGCATGGGGTTGTTCAATAATAGTTGTTATGAATAATAATTTAGGTTCGGAACCAGAAAATTTCCCAAAATGCATTGACACAAATTACATGAAACTTACGGATTCCGTCCATATTCCGATGTGTGTCTTTAATAGCTGCGAATGAAAGCGTTCATGCGGTGCTATTATGGCACCGAGAATAAAGTCCGTACATCATGATTCTTTTATTACATGTATTCCATCGAGTCGCATATTTAACAGTCCATCGAATGCAGCAATAGCATCGTTTCTTGAATCGTTTCTGATCGAAGTGATGCTTAACTAATTCATATTACTTATTGGTCATTGGTGCAAATGTTTTGTGATTGTGGTTTTCTTCGGCTTTTGCATTTTATCGATATGCATCTGAAGTGTGTACAAGCAATAATGTCTACGAAGCATTTAGTATTTACGCATTCTCTTGTCCGAAGTTCGAACATGGCATGTGCTCTATAGACATTTCAAAATTGTGTCATGCATAAATTGATTCGATAGATTCGAACATGTTGCTTCGGGATTTTCTCGGATCTTATCGCATTCAAACGTAATCATTCAACATGAAGAGAGAATAAAGCGGGCGGGTCACTTAATGACCCTACAATTTATAACAAATATTAATTTTTTGGGTTTAATTCCAAACCAAAGAGCAAATTCGCAAATGTTCTTATGAGACATTTTCAACCATAACTGACGTTACAGAAAAACTGTAACCTTTTTCTCGTATATCAATTGCCAGATTTCACATGTATATTAATGTTGTACCAGTATTGTTAAGCAATGCCGTTTTGCTCTATGAGAAGGGGTGTGTATCGCAGAGAACAATGGTTGAACAGGAAAAAGCCGTATTAATCGTATGTTAGGGTACGACGGTCCGGAGCCTAAGATTTGAGTTGGTTTTTGTACGGTTTACTTTAGATTCATTTTGTTATTCATAGACTCAACACAAAAATTAGAGAACGGCATCGAACCATTTTCATTGTCATTGTATTCATTCATATGGGTTAACTTGGGATTTAATTAAATTATGAGGAATTCATTTGATTGGTTCTTCACGATAATTGTCACGTTGAAGAACGTTTTTAACGTCACGTTAATCAGCAAACAAGTTTTCGTGAGTCCAACGGCAGTACTAAGTATTTAAACGATTTTGAATGTATTTTATCAGAAGTTGGAATGGTTTGAAGTTAAGGCCGTTTCTATTCAATAGAAAATTCTTCTCAATTCGAAGTAAAATTGGAAAAATATCGGAGCCGATGGAGGAATTACCTATTGAAAGTTTGACTGAATTTGCATTTTTGATCAACTTTCGTTCCATTTAATATTGATAGTGCTTTAGAAGTTTTGTCCCGTCTCTCGTACTTGCAAGCACATCAATTGCTTTTTATTGACTGATTCTACCTTCCGAAAGTTATGAAATTAAATTGTGCATTTTTAATTGTGTTTTCTAACAATTAATACATCATGGAGTCAAAAGTGTCTTATTCCCGGCAAGAATTTGTCAAGAGAAACTTCTCGTTCGTACTCAAAGCTATTTTAACTAAAAGACCAAATTCGACAATAACATGATCACATCACAGCAGAATGGAACACAAAGCAAAGCAAAGCGAAAAATGGCTTTGAATGTGGGAGAAAAAGGATAAAATGCATTCTAACGGCAAACCCCATTAAAGAATTTTCACACGCTCAACTGAGTGTAAAATTGTTATTTGATTTAATTGCATTGCATTTTTTTGTTGTTGTTAGCGATGCACTCTATTCACATGCATTCGGTTTGATAGCTAGTTTATGTTTGAAATGTAATTGATGTGCATCACACAAAACAAAAAAACACACACACAAATGTACATCAATAAAATGTGGCATTGTTTTTCATTGCAAAGTCGAAGCTTGCTTTTTCCGAATGAAGCTTTCCGTTTGAGTTTTCATTTTTTACTAAAAAGGCTTCTTTTTTTGCGTGCATAAATATTGTGCGCGATTCGAAAGGATGCATTCAGCAAATTGCACACAAACATTCCATAATAATTTGAGCAAATCGCAAACGATATTTTCATTGCCCAAAATCACTCAAGATACATCGTTTGTATGAAATAATTCTGCTGTACGATAATTCTGTAGCGAGATTAATCAAATTATACATTTGAATTGTGTCTAATGAATAAGAAGTTGATGCTTTTCCCAGCTGCTGTTGCTGCTGTCGCTGCAACTGGAAAACGAAATTAACCTTTATGACTTTCTCAATTGCCATCATAACTTAAGTTTATGCAGATGAATTTTCATCTCGATTCTTGCATTTATTTGCCGGTGTAGATCAACGAATGGGGCGGCGCGCATTTGGATAAAACTTCACAATTTACGTCAAAAGTTTAAATGACTTCTCATTTTTAGAAGCCAATTTATTCGGGTTTTTTATTCGTTCACCGGCGTCAAATGTACTTCAGTATCATTTGCTTTTTTGAGCATTTGAATATATGGGTATTTTCCAGGTGTTATTGTTGCCGTTTCTCTATCTCTCTGCTCTTTTTAGTTCTGTTTGCGGTGATTCCGAATATGAACTTTGACAAATGGAGCTTGAACAGAGTGGTCGAATGATTAAACCAGAGGCGACATTACGATACATTTTACTCGAAATATACATCAAGATAAATGATTAATTTTGTTATTACGAGTACATAAAGACGACTAAAGCTACAATTGCGGGATAATTGACATGAACTTTCATTCATTCAGCTGCACGACCTTCATAAAACAGACCGACGGAATGTGAGATGATTTCAAAATCATTTATAATTTTCCCGGGTACTAATTGTTACCACTTCGCAAAGTCGGTTCATTGGCTGCGCCAAGCGGATGCTCGACGAAACACCCTTGGTTCAATAATTCGTCGAAATGTGAAAATAAAATTGCTAACTTTTCGTAAACAAACTATTTCAGATTCGATCCAATTCAAAAGCTGCTGTGCTCGGGTGCAAAAATTATGTCAAAAGTAATTTGCTCGGCGTTGAATTTTGCAAATGATCATTTGACCATATCTTTCGAATAGTTGACTCAAAACCTTCTTTAATGCTTTTTTGTTGCGCTTTCTCCCTCCCTCTCTCCTTCTCTCTCTCTCTCTCTCTCTCTCTCTTTCTCTCTCTCTCTCCCTCTCTCTTGCCACCGTCGACCACAAGAAGTACAAATTATTGCTTAAATGTTTGCAATTAAAATATTTCGGTGGCATATTCAGGAGTCGAAAAATGGCATAAAGAAAATGATCTGGGTTTGCATTTTTGAAAATATTATTGCAGGTGTGGGTGATACGAAGAAGGAATGTGAAAGAGATTGCGAACAACCGAAGGAAAAAAATAACAAATGACTTAATATTCAATGGAGAATTGAGTGAATAATCGGGCAGCGGATGTGTTTGTCCACTGTCATGCTGATTTTGATGGCGAGTAAAAGGAGGGCGAAAAAAATCATGATTTATGCATTTCCTTTCATTTCCACAGTCTGAATAACTCAACTATACAATGCTAATGAATGTGCAGAAAATTATGCAAACCACAGCGTACGCGCAATTCGTCATCTCACTCTCTGTGTCTCTCACTCGCGCACTCTCAACCTGAGTAATAAGGTGACGTTGCGGAGAATGAAAAGATTTGAATGACAGACACAAAATTCAGCAGCGCCGGTACACGTCGAATAAATAGCTTCGCTACATCATCCATTTGGTAAGTGAGCATTTGTAAACAAATGCCATCCACATTACGGAAACAAATGAATGACAAATTCTTAAAGATTTTTATCATAAATCATCTTCGCCTATGGAGACTTTCATTTCAATTTTCAAATGATCGGTGGATGTCATTGAAATCGGGGAAACGAGAAGTGATGCACTGCGCGGCTGAATGGAAAAAAAACAGCAGTAGCAGCATCCAGATTACATTTTGAAAAGTAAACGATATCAAAAGACAACATGAAAAGTAATCGAGGTTTTGAAAATGATGTCGAAAAAAGTGGATGATATTCGAACAATGAAAAGGTGCAGACAATGGACGTAAAAGTGGGATGAAGTAAGATTTCTAAAAGAGCAATAATCAACACAGACAAGAAGGGAAACAAATTACGGAAAATATAAACATAAATTATAACGAAGCTTTTTAAAGGACTTGAAGCCTCTCATCTTTTGCTGTAAAGTACCCGAAACAATGACCGACAAGGCGACACTCAAACGAAACACGAAGCGAACATAAAGAACGAAATCAGGTGCGAGTGAGAGTGTCAGATAATAGATTATATTCACCGCAGCACCCCCCCTACACACACACACACACACACATGCAAACACACAATCACGAGCAGAAGCAAAAATCAAATAGCAAGGAATAGCTGGTAACTGGAAGATTTTTCATACGAATCAAGCCGACATTCGCATCAGGTATGAAAATATGCGAAGCCGAGAGAATCCAGTACATGTTCAATCAATTTGTTGTTGTTTTTGTTGTATTGTCAATTTCACCAGGCGCTTTATTTATTCTCACTTCCTCTTTGAATAAATACTGATTTTGAGTGGTTCATCGACATGGATTCGCCCGAACAAATGAAGGCTTATCTTTGTGCCCCATTAAAAAAATGCATCCATAATTTTCTAATTCTTATTTGTTTGGCAACGAAAGAAATATGTTTATTTCACTGCAAAAACGGTTTGTTCTACGTGCATAATGCGCTGGGCGCATTATCGTCAGTCAAACTCGCTCGTGCTACACAATGTGCGCCGCTTCCAACTTAAAATTTTTATTCTGGCTCAAAGAGGAAAAAAGCTTCTTTCTTTCATATGTTAAAAAATTCCATAAAAACAAAAGAAAAATAAGTTTAAAGCATCGTCACCGTCGTCGTCGTTGCCATCCACGCATACATACATTTCTTTCGTGCGTGCCAACTCATTGTATCTGTGAACATTTTTTATATAAAAAGTAAAGTCTCACATTTCGCCCCCATTAAAAGTTTTCACTTTGCTCTAATATTTGCTTTGTTAGCGGCTTTTTGTTGCTCCATCTCTCTCTCTCTCTCTCTCTCTCTCTCGCTCCCTCTCCCTCACATGCTTCTTTCCTGTGGTGATGTTGCAGGTTATATTCTTCACTGGTGTGATGTTGTTATGCTCATGTCTTGCATTAATTTTTTTTTTGTGTTCGCCGAGCCTTTGTTGTGCTCTCTTTCGTGAAAATAGGCTTTCTGAAAACATCAAAAACATTTGTTTCGTACAAACATAATAATGTATCATCTTGAATATCTGACGAGAGATGCTGATCACACAAACATTATCAGTCCGCGTCAAAAGATTTCGACGTATTTGCAACAGCAGCACATTGGAACGCACAACATTCCTCTTTTATAGCTTAACATCATTTTCAAACAAACCATTTGAAAGAACACAAATGTATTTTTCAGCTTCCAGACATTTTTGATGTGTAGCTATTTATACGTATTGACAGAGGCTTTTGACTACGCTGAATTTTCCAAATTATGGCTTAAGTTTGACGATGCTCGACAAAAAAAGTCTCATACACAATTATGACGAAGTGTCTATCAATGCGAAAATTCGATTTGTTGGATAATTTTGAAAGAGAATTTTAAAATTTTGAATTGAAGAAGCACTGAAAAATGTATCAACCGCTGATTTGTGAATCCATCTGTGAAATGATTTAAATACGTTTAAACGTTGCAGCTTATTGTAAAAGGTAATGTTCATATCTAGAAACTCCTAAGTCACTACCAAATGACTCGTACACTTTCATAGTTTTTGGTAAAACACCAGATCGTCTCACAAAAGAATGCATTCAAAATGCGAATACTGGCATTATGAATAGATATAGTGATTTACAATGAAATACCACATCTGAAAATACAGTTGTCAAAGATAATTCTGCCTTTTTCTAAGCTTTTATTAGCATTTTCCGTTTCAAAGCTATTTTCCAATATATCAAGTTCTCATTACAATGTCAAGAAAATAGGACTTAATGAATTTTTTGACTTCAAATCAAATCATAGGAATCAATTGATCGATAGAAAAAAATATTTTGATTATTTCAACTTTCAAATTAAACCTTTGTTGCGATCTATTGAGTAAACATTCATAAATTTCAACATGAGTTCTTAAGAAAGCTTAAGCATTGCAAACTATGAAGAGATGTTAACCTCTATTCTTATGAGTTTTTTCCAAACATAAATCCTTTTTCTGCAGAACATTAGAGTTCCTTGAGCTCCTTAATTTATTTTCAATTGACAAAAACGTGTGCTCATTTTAAGAAACGAGTAAGCTGTTGCAAAAATACTTAATACTTGCCGGTAGAAATAGAATTATTCAAAGTATTTACATTTGCGCCAATAAAAAATTTATTTCCAGAGAAACACATGTTTTTTTTTCAGCAAATTGCTGGAAAATCTCATTTATAAAATTATACCTCTCTTTGCTGCAGCATCATGATTGCTGACGTCAATTAAAAATTTCTCGTGTTGATGCACGATGCCATGGTGAAAGTTGAATAACGTAAATTATTTTCAATAATTTACTCACGCCAATCGCCAATAATATAGATGATTCATTACTCTAGATTTATGTAAGAGTTATATAAAACCTAATGCTTTGACGAATTCAAAGTCAACGTTCCTGTGAACACTATTCAGAAGTATTTTGTTTCCATTTTGTTTGTAACACACGTCATTTTCATTAGAGTGTAATGTTTTCTTCAATTTCACCTCAGCAGAAAAAGCAACTCAACGTCGTAATGTGCATTCTCAGTCAGGGAAAGACTTAAGAAATCACAGCGAACGCGTTTACACGCAGTTCATTGATCAAGTACGAATAAACGGCCCACCCTAACGATTTTATTAATCGGCATGAATAAATAAGTCATCTAAAGGTGAAGAAATTTCCGTATGCAATTAGTGAAAATGAAAAGTTGATGTCATGTTTTTGTTCAGTCAAACGATTCTACGCAATTTCAATAATTTTAAAATTCTAAGAATACAAGTGTGACGTATTATTAAAATGTTGTATCGCTGTTACTAGTATAAAACCCCGATGCATTTTCTGCATCAATCAATTCTAGTTCGGTTCTCATACAAGAAACATCTAACTATATTAAGAGTTCGAGGCGATTTTTTGTCATCGGTCTTTTTCTTCATATTCTGAGATAGAAGTGCGGAGCAAATAAAAAAAAAATACAAAATCATACTGCAGCGTTGAAAGCGAATCGTTGAGTGACGTTTAGGAAAACAGTTTGAATTAACCAAAATATTAAAAGGAATAAGTGAAACAAGACAACAATAAGGCGAATAAGATTATATTGTATCTTATTCCTCTTTCTGTGTAATATTTAATTGAATTTTACTTGATTCGATTAAAACTCATTTTAGAACGCTATTAATTAGCCGAAGTGTAAGTACTTATTTCGTGTTTAACAAAGAGTTCAATCGAATTCCATGTGCCCAAAATGTTCATTAATAAAATGATCTTTCTTTAATCTTCAGAAAATGTCTACATACACCATGCTTATCTTGATTACATCACTGCTGATGGCTAGGTTTATAGGGAATATTCAAGGTACAGCCTTGCTTCCAGCTTCAACACTGTCGCCAAGCTCAACCGAAATCATCGAAACAGATCAGCCATCAGACGAAACGGTAAAGGAATACTCAATATATTTTACTTACGGCACTTTCGTGTGTCTTTGATTTATTTTTTTTCATACTCATTTTTTCTTATTCCCAATATTTTTTAGGAAAATGTAACTGAATCCGTATCTGACGAGAGTGTCGATCCAGAAAATGTCGATCCAGAAAATGTCGATAGGCCAAAAGTTGAAATCGAACATGGCTCAACGACAAATCGGAATATAATTTCCACGCTAGCACCCGTTATTTCATCGCCAGCACCACCGAAAACCTTAAATGGCCGATTGGAAAAATCAAGAGTTAAAAGCTTAGGTAATTGAAAATTATTTGCACGTTGAATAACTTTTTTCTAACTGACCCTTTTCCCGTTTATTTTTAAAGATATGCATTTGTGCTTCTTCAAGATCTGTAACATAGTAAGATCGCCAGATTGGACATAAGCCTGCAAATTACAGTACACCTTGATGTTTTCGAATTGGATTAATTTGTTTCGTTTAATTTCTATAAAAAAAGTTCAAAACATGATCAGCAATTTAATAGTGAGAATGAAGTGAAACAATAATTGTATTGTTAACATTCCATGTTACAGATTTCGGTGTTGTATTATTATATAAAATGGACGTCGAATTAGAATAGGCCAAGAAAATAAGTTAGAATTGTTTTAGAAGAATTTGTTAAATATGTATATATTTTTATGGTTACATTGAAAGTGTATCAAATATGTTTAAACCAAATTGTCCATTCGGTTGTATTGAAAAATCAAATAAATGTGATATTCTATAGAAAACGAATCCAATTAAAATCATTTTGAAGATACCGCATTGATTGGAAACTATTTGCTCATTTGTGAGCAAAGTTCGAGCTAAACTTGAACATAAATTCAACGAATTTCGCCAGTGATTTAAACTCGGCGACATTGCATTGCCTTGAAAAGTTTGGGACCAAAAAAAAGTTTGTTGCTTGAATCAAAGTACGTGTATATTTAGTGCATACAATTCATGTGCCATCAATATCGTGTATCACTCATATCGTGCAGATTTTCAGTAATTCCATGTTACAGATTTCGGTGTTGTATATCAAGTTGACGTCAAAACCGCACGCATACAAATCCTTTGAATTTATTTGGCATGGCACTTGACAAACTTTGCTTAACACATCCTTACTTCAGATTCAAACACAAATATTTACTTGGGAACAACTCTTTGCACATTTTGTTACTTTTGTTCTACCGTTGCTGGTATATGTTGGGTGCAGTGACGAGTCTCTTTGTGTGTATGCTATTCGTTTGGGGAAAAGTTTTTAATTTTAATGTATCCAAATATTTTCTACGGGCAAATATCAAACAAAGCAAACACAAAATGAAAAAGTTGACGCAAAAGCTCAAATGAAATTGAGAAATGCCATGGAATTTGATTGATTTCAGTGTTTGCGTTAACAATACGAATGTATGGCAGAGAGAAAATGTTACACCTGAATTGACTGGATGCTCACTTTTCTAACCGAAACGAAATCAGATGAACTAGTTGATAAGTCTTTCGAAAAATACATTGTGAGTTACATTAAATGCCGTTAGAAACGGCGAAGGCAAAAAGAAAAGATAATTGAATTAGGATGGTGCTTTAAAAGCAGAATCATTATTATTGCTGAAATAGTATTTTGGCGATAAGTCGTATCCGTTGCTTCTAAGCTGAAGCAGTACCCATGAATAACATATAAGAGACTACGTCAGCTTCCTAAAGGTATTCTCTTTGAATTAAAATGATCGAAAATGAAACGTTTATTAGAAAGATAAGTTTTCAAAACTCTTAATGATACACTCTTTCATTATCCAATTATTATGAGTATCTGCTTGGCATCATAATATCGAAATGAAATTATTGATTAATGAATTAATCCATATTATGATGCTATACATAGACTCTTCCAAGAAGTCTGTCGACGAAAGACACAACCCCCTAAAACATGCTCGGTTGTTATTTTTATGGATTTCCGTAGCTCATCTTTAATCAGGCTCAAATTTCCATCCAAACAGACATATCGTAGAAACAAACAATGAAACTCGGAAGCCATACATCCTTAACATGGGGGTGCTTTTCGCAGCTAATCTGTTCATACGATACACCGATTGATGGGAAACACATGGATCAAAGCCATGGCTTAAGCAACCTGAAACTTTGCCAATGAAATGGAGAAAAAATTGTCAACAAGTTTCTGCATTGGTTTTTCTTCGTGTTTCGCATGTGAAGAATGGCGGGCTGAATGATTTTACTGGAATATTCACAACTTTCCTTTTAATCCACCTGAAATTCGTAATCGATACGCAATAGGTAGCAACCCTGACCAAACTCAACTCGTCTACAGTTAAGTGTATTTTGTCACGCCACAAAATATCGAAAATGGTAGCTTAATATTCGTTGTTACATCCGAAAAATATTATTTCGAATAGCCGATTGGTGGCTTTGGCATTGAGCCCTTCGACCGCTAATTTTGATTATACTATTCAAAAATCCTCATGGCAAAAAACCTTTTTCATTGTGCATTCATATTTTAAATAATTTTTTTCGTCGTTATTTCAACTTGAATGAGGAAAAAAATTGGAATGCGACAATCGGTTGAATTGATTTTCAATTGGAAAACGATGGCTGATATCAGCATGCCGCATAAAACTGAATTCACGGTTTTTGTGTCGCGACCGTAAAAGTTGAGGTAAAAAATGTTAAGAGACCATTATGCAAAATTCAATTGTTCGAGTATTTTCAGTCGATTGGATTCTCTCTATAAACGATGGCTGATTGATTCAAATTTGTTCAATGTTTATTACGATATATGTTTTGCATCTATATTTTTCGTTGCACCGAAAAAATAGCGCGCATCCGGTAATGATTGCGAAAATCCTTGCACTGAAAATTAATGGCATCGAATTGATTCGAAGAGCCAAATAAAAATCGTGAGCAATGCAATTTCTTTGTGACCTCATCCCGCATTTATTATTGTGCGTAATATTTAATCTCGCGAATGTGTTCCGCTTTTAAAATACAAGTTTTACCAGAGGAAGTGTGCACATTTTAAATGTAAATTGGGTGCATTTCAATTACAAATTTAATACTCACCGCCGAATAATTGAAATCTCAAGAGCTTACGTTTCGAAATGCGCGGCCTATAAAATTCTAGATGAAACCAATTCACAAAAATACATCTTTTTTCGTAAGATTTTCATTTAATTTATTCGTTGCCTAACTATTTTTTCCATCATTACAAACTAAAAACATGCACTTATTTTCTCCTTCGCAAAACCTAACAACTAAACGAAAATTTGCCCGGCTTTTGCCCGGCTTTTGCCCGGCTTTTGCCCGGCTTTTGCCCGCTGTCTTGTGTTTCAGTGCGGTGTTTTCACCAGCATGAATTGGGCGGTCAAGCTTCACATCATCCGAACCCGCTTAATCCTATTATGTGTAAAACGAAAATTTTTGATCGCTACTTCTATAAATTGGTTTGTATTATTTCTTGATAAGATGAAAATGCTTAAATTGTTAGAGGTTCTTAAGATATAATAGAGAAAATGATTACTATAGCTGTGTTGAAATAATCCGGTAATTTTGACAATGTGATACTATTTGAGACATTTTAATCATATCTATTCTCCAGCGCCATCTATTGGGCAGTAGTATTGATGTGATATTTCAATCGTAATTTTCTTTACGTATGCATGGAGAGTAATAATTTTGTTCGTATTAAAATGGATCTAAATTGAGTTCACCGATGTAAAATAAGATGGCGCGGTCAATTGGCATACTCTCGAATAGCTCTCCAATCCCATACAAGCACGGTCCGCTTGACATACACTCGATTGGCTCGACCCAGCCATTTTTCAACGTCGATTAAATTATAAATACATCAATTGATTTAAATACAAATCAATTTATAAATTGACTCTCTTAGAATTACCTCTTCGTATGTTAAATATTTATTAATGTTGAGTGGTTAAATTCTATAAAATCTATATATCAACGAAGTCACTTCGACTGAGCTGAGATTTACACAATCGATACTCTTCATTATTGGAATGTTTTAGCATTGATTGATGTGTAATAAATTAAATTTATAGTTTGACACTTTATCGCTATTTTCTGGCTGCGATTGTGGCTCGGAAGCAAAACATTTCATATTTTTCTTCAGTCTCGGCATCGATTCCGATCAAATTTTACGTTTAATTTCTTAACGTTTACCGTTTGATAAGACAGAAAATCTGGAAACGTGATTGAATATATGCCATGATAGCATGTATTCATGTGGTAGAGAAAAATTGTTGTAAATGACTCGGGTATTTGCATGTGATTGGGGAATGAATGTAGTTCTTAGACTTGTGCAAGTTATGAAATTGATGGCAAGTATCACAGATTTGTTGTTTGTTTCATTATACTTTCGAATAGCGATCGGGACTTTTTCTGTATGAGAAAACCTAGAGGTGAGCTTATCTATAAACGAACCATTATCGACGTCCTATTCAATGACTCAATCGTTACGTTAACTAGAACAATATTATTGAATGAAACTTTTGTCGAAAATATACTGCAATTCCGAACGATTTCTGAAAATAATTTGCTCAAAAATTGTTATATATCACAGACTTTAGCTAGTAAACTGAAATTTAAATTATATTTTTGTCATTTATTGTTAGGTTGACTTATGTGAAGTAAAATTGGGATTTTATGAAGTGAAATGGCCCATTATTAAAGTAAAGTGGCTTTAAAACTACACAACATGACCTCATAAATTAAATGTCAGCCATTTCTGACGCGACAAACAGAGTTGTGTTGACTTTGTCAAAACCATCGACTTTTTGCACCGGCCTTTTAATATTGAATTCAATCAAAAAACTATACAAATAATCAAAATCATCCAACTTATCGAAATTCGTACAGAAAATTTACACTATTAGAAATAACTTAGTGGAAAATACTTCGAATCTTTGAATTTCTAAAAATATTTCTCCACATTAACCTATTAAAAAAATATTCGTAAGAAATGCCAACGAAAATTACGGACGAATGACACCCAACTGGCCATATAATTAGACATATGTTGGCGTTTCGCCTCGATGCAATGTGCTTTGGATGAGAAAATTACTGGCATTTTGTAAACTGGGCGTATAATAATCGCGAGAGAAGTCGACATACGAACCAGTAATCGATTGATTCGTTGAATCCGTGAAACCTTCGGCTATATGTCCTGAATACCTGCAATTGAACCATACCATTTTCCATGGATTTTTATTACGCTTTATGCATTATTTGTGGATGTTTATCGTCCTATGACCCCGGCAATAAGCATTCAAGTTTGGTGTCATTCGAAACGCAAACCGTTTTCAATGATAAACGGATTTGCAAAGAGCATTGATTCTCTTAGATAATGACCTACCTGATGGTTGGTGGGATTGACAACATTTTACTGCCAATTAAATCGTTTTTATTCATTGAAAGTGTGGTCGTTGTGCTATACGAGCCGGAGTTGCTTTCTTGGTATTCGGGCTCGATTGTCACGGCGGCAGGTATTTCCGTTTTTGATAAGTCTTTTTTCTTCAGCGAATTTGTTTTGACCTTAGTCGGTTGGTTCACCTATTTGGATTTTAAGGATTGTAAATGTTATATTATAATTCTACGAAGCATATCTTCATGTAAGAATCGAATTGCAAAGAATGTGCATCGAGATGTGTAAATCATATTGAAGTAATTCTCACAGCTAAAAGAACTCATATCGAACTGAGAATGATAGAACTCTCAACTTTTATAGTGGAAAATATAAAAAAAACTTGGTATCAATTTTAAAACTATAAAAGAAATAAAAATTAAAATCATGTCATTAAAAAAACTAGAAATATTCATAAAAATGTGTCTATTTGCAAGAAGAAAGAATAAAAAAACTCAAACCTTTGGAATTATATCGGCAGGTGGAAGTTCCCGTTTTTTGCTCCCTCTTATGCAGCAGCACATGACCAAACAAATGGCAATGATTAGCAGCGAAATAGCAAACGATCCGGATGCAATAATGATAATCGGCAATTTTTCTGTGAAATGGATTTAAACCCGCATCAGATTAGTGCCGTTTCGGATTTTTTTTTCCGTTGTTAGAGTTCAAGGTAAATTTTATCTTTTTTTTAATGAATGTTCACCAAAGTGATGGACACCATGGTATTTTTAAGATTTACTGTTGAATAAAATCCAAATGGAAATGATTCCAATGAACATTTTATTCAATCAGATATAAATTGATTGTGTTACTTTCAATCAATATCAATTAAGTGAAACTTTTTTCCTGGTTTTTCATCGTTTTTTGGTCATTTTGTTTTTTTTTTTTGCATCGAGTGTATTTGATTTTGTTCTTTTATCAAATTTTCACCAATTTTTTCTACCATTGTTGTCCATCCCCTTTGCGTTTTGGACGTTAACTCACTTCGTTCGCTGAACACAATATCAAGTGTATCGGATCCGTATTTATTGATGACCGTGCAGCTGTACGTTCCAAAGTGTTTGCGATGATTCTCTTCGATGCGTAACGTTGATTTAATGCGATCGTACATTTCATCTTGTCGTCGTGAGAATCCCAAATCTTTGTCAGCATCGATTAAAATGCCGTTAAATGCCCATGAAACATGTTTTGCTCGTGGCACCGCAATGGCAACGCATTCAATTTCGTACGTATCACCATCCAGCGGATGCTGTTGATCGCGTGAAATTATTTTCGGTGGTCCTTTCAGTATGACTAATGCTTCGGAACTAATCTCTGGAAAGCCACTGCTATGGGCTTTGCAATAATACCGGCCAGCCGTTTCACTGGAAGCAATTAAATGGAGCGTTGACGAAGTACCCACAACTCGCGGTTGAAAATTAATCTAAAATGCCAATGAGAAGGAACGCAAGCAGCGAAATCGTTTTGATTATTAATGAATCTGAGCACGCAATTTCATTCGGAAGAGATAGAAAAATGTGCAACTCACGCGATCGATGGGATCAAACACCCAAATGATGTCAGCCTTTGGATTTGAATCAACCAGACAATTCATCGCAATATTTTCGCCCATCTCCGATTCAACGTTCTCCGGGCGCTGTATGAAACTTGGTGGATCTGTGCGCAACGTATGCATAATTTTTATGAAAGAAACCACATGTGGGCACAAGGCATGAAACGAAAACAACGGTTTTAAAAAGCAGAACATCAGCGAGCAAAAAACATAGAAAAATGCTTAAAGTCATAAATATTCGTTAATTCGCATATAATGTGAGTGAATGAGGGTTGAAAAATAACAGTGAATAAAATGGCAAAGTACATACAGATTACATCTAATGTGTCGGTGGCAGCACTTAATCCAACTACGTTTTGCGCTTCACATTTAACGACATAATTTTGATGCTTTCGCGTAACGCTCGTTATTTCCTGGTGACGCGAGGAAAAGAGAGAAGATAAAATGGATAGAATAAATGAATTTTGCTATAAAATTGGCACGTTTATTATATTGGCGGTCGAAGAAGCAATTTCGCGCGATCCATAAGTGATAAGGAAGCATATTGCTCGTGCTTCTTCGATTTCGCTCAATTTCAGCTATGATAAAGTGTATAGTTACCAGTTCGTTCGATGTTGCATCGATAATCATCACATCGTTTATGTACCACTGATATGTCACTTCGTTTGGATGCGCATCGGCATTGCATCGCAGTCGAACCGTATTATCCACTGGAATCCTGCCAGTATCCAGCGCTCCTTCCACAATTGTGATCGTCACTTTTGGCGCATATTTCACCTACAACGGAAAAATAATATCGTTATTTTAATATATATTTATTTATTTCACAACGAACACGTTTTCTGTCATCTTTTTATCGATAAGTTTCCATTTATCCGCTTGAACTGGGGATTATCTATCTTTATTTGATAGTTCAATGAATATAAACTATGGAAATGATTCAATCCCCAGCTCGAAACATGAATTGAATCGTACATCTATATATGCTTTTATTTGATAAGACTGGGAAAACTGTCTGGAATGCCAACGATGTGGAACATTGGATAATGCAATGTACTCACCTCTAATCGGATGCTTGCCGAACGATATGTCTTGTCAGCACTATTTTGTGCTTGACAGTGAATCGTTTTGTTGTGAAGCGCTTTGTTTGCTTTCAGTTTCAGAATGGATTTGGCTGTTTGGAGGCGATCATCAGGTGATGGCTCCTTTCGATATTCAACGCCTGTTGTCAAAACGTTTCCCAAACCATCAATCCATGTAATCTGTATTTGCATGTGGGTGCCGTAACATCGCCCAAACAAGAAAGCATGAAATGTATTAGAATATAATTGATAGCTTCGTCTATCGTCAAAGACTTGGAAAAAAGGTGGGTGTTTTCATTGAAAACATTTGAAAAAGCCAATGGATTGTTGAAAAAATAAATCGAATTGAATGGCGAAGAAATCGTTTGGTACGTGATGTCTTGAGTGAAATGTATCAAAAAAGAAAATCTATCAAATCGTGCTTAAAATGCGAATCAATTTGAATTTGCCAGCTTTATTCAACCAACCGCATTTTTAATGACGATGAGAAGATAATTGATATTTGCGAAGGAATTACTACCAACGCGTGCTGCCAAAGAGTTTACCACGTTTTCAACTCAAGAACCCACGTCTCAAATTATTTTTATGTGTATTTCTAACGGGCAGATATATAATATTTTGATGCATGTGACACCAAATGTTTGGTATACAATTCAAGAAAATGAAAAATGTGTGTGTGTACCTCAGCTGCAGGTTTTCCATTTTCCGATACGCATTCCAATTCAATTTCACGGTCTTCACTTGTCACCATATAATCTCCTTGCAATATTTTCGGTGGATCAGGTGATTTTAAAACAGTCAATGTGGCGTAGTTGGAACGAAGACCCGCTTCACCTAACCCATTTTTCGAGAAGAAAATGAAAAAAAAAGAGGAGAAAATAAGAGAGACACCAATGCATATAATGGATACATCGAGACCAATTTACAGCCATGATAGAAATGAATGGCATTTTTCGCCTCTTTTACACATAATTCATTCGTTTCAACATTCGCATTTGTTCACATTTACGGTATTTTATTGGCGAGAAAAAAAAGTAATCCCGATGGCTTAAAATATCGCTTTTCATCACAATATTTCGATATTACATTTACTGTCATGGAATGTTTGTGGTGCAATCGAAAATTCATTTAGAATTGTGTCGAACATACCTTTTTGGGCAGGACTGACTTGGCTATGTGTGTATTTAACGAGAGAGAGAGAGAGAGAGAGAGAAAGAAAGGATGAAATTAGTTTTTATTCTAAAGATATCTTAGATTCGATGTCGGCAAATTACCATTGAAATTTGGCATCGTCCTCGAGCGTCACCGGGCTTATATTCAACGAATAGTCCCCTTCTTCGTCGCTTCCAATCATTGAGTAGCGTTCGAACGCAGACAAACGACGTCGTGTGCCCAAACCAAAATCGTCTTTCGTCCATTGCAGCACTCCCTTTTTGTTGAGCACTCGACATGGCAGAATGACACGTGCACCGACAACTGCCACTTGATCCTGTGGTTCCATCGCAAATTGCTGCTGTTCCATGAGATGCGTCGTATATGGGCTGGCACATGATATAATGAGCAGTAGCCCAAATAATTCCATGCAAATGTGCTGACTCAACGAAATTGACATTATCATTTTCTTTTCAGATTCATTGGCTGCCGTACATTGAATCTGATAAAATAGCACGCCTTACAATATGTTCGTTAAGCCTCTACACGTGTTTTCTTCCTTCGGTTTTATCTTTTGAATCTGAAACGAGGCAACACAAACAAATTATAGCGATTATTATGTAGAACTTTTGTTAAAAAAGAAATAATTGGCTAAAAAAATAACTCAGAAAAACATCTTTATGTTCGCAGAATGTTCTATTCTAAGAAGTAAGTCAGCTTGTTAATTTGACTTCAAAACACATTCCATTCGGCTAATTACTCGAGTGGAATTGTTGTTGTTACAAACGTGTTGCAATTGTCTTCATCTCCTGGGAATTCAGAAAGAGAAACATTCTTCGAGCATGTTTTTTTACATAGATCGACTCTGGACAATAATTAGAGAATGGAAAACCATTTGATACGTTTTTTCTTTCTTCCGCTCAATATGTGTTGTGCGAAACTTTGCGTTTACTAGCATAAATGGCAATCCGATAAAATCCTAATATGCAACACCACGAGAATCTGTTTCAGTTTGTTTATTCATTTGATTTGGCCGACAAATGTAATAATAACCATACAAGCGACTAATTAAAAGCTATTTGCATTATTATTTATTTATTTTATTGTTCAGACATTTCTTTCTCTTATTCTCTCATTCTCGGCTTTTGTATCGCCTTGAATTCAAGCGACTTTTGTAGTGCCAACCACAGAAGTATTCCGATGCAATTCATAGCAATTACGCATTTAGTAAAACAATGTTTTCAATGTTGAAAATATTTCTTGTCTGCACGCTGTTCGTGCTTCTCTGGTTCGATGCCATTTGTGGCGAGACCAGTGTGTGATGAAACACCGGTGGACTGCGCGCGTTTGTTGATTTATGTTGGCGAATTGGTTTCATATGGAATGCGAGCAACCAACATACTCTAAGGTCATAGTCATTGACCAACCAACACATTCGAGCGTGATGCGGCAAAGAATTTCATTGTATTTGTGAGATTTTGAAGTGAACGAATTCAATGGATCGCTTTTCTACCGACAATAATTGAGAAAAAATATATTTTTGAACGTCAATTGATTTTGCGTGAACAAAAATCAATCGATTATAAAAATCGGTTCATATTTCCTTATAAAATTGTAAATTGGCATACTTTTGTCCAATTGGCGCACATTTTATCGAAATTTAATTCAGAAAAAAGGCCAGAAAACTAATAGAGACAAAAAATGTTAGGTAATGATAGTCAAAAATTATTTATAGAATAAGGAAAAATTAAAATACGTAGAAAAAATAAAATGTAAAAAAGGAGAAACTAGAAAAAAAGAACAGAAGAAAGGACGAAAATAGAAAAAAGGGAAAGAGACGAAAAGGAGAATAGTGGCAAAAAATTCAAATTAAATCTACAGAAAAAAATCTGCAAGGCAAAAAAAAACTAGAAGCAAATTTAATGAAATATTGAAAGCACCGACGAAATAAGTGCAATAAAAGGCACACTGAGCGAATGAACTAGATGAACAAAAGGAAACAAGTGCATAATGCAAATTCGATTGCTTCGCTAACAATAGCTTGGATTCAAAGCAGGTGCACTTTTGGAAATTGCATTTTTATGCTATTGCTCACAACGATTGCGAACAGCCGGGTGCAATTCACACATACACGCTCTATAATCAATGCAACAAACAGGGTAATTTTGAATTCAAATGTTTAAAGCCCTTTTTTTATTGGTTCGGTTGTGCTGAATTCTTTTTTTCAAAAATAAAACAATGTTTTGGTCGGTTATTTGTGCAAAAGCGTGCAATGGCTGGATTATAAGCGGTTAAAATGCATTTGCTGCGCTAGCGGTGATTGAACAATGGCCAGGCAGCTCTTTAGCGGCACTAAATTTAACACGCTCCATGGTAATGACTCGGATTCAATTAGATTTGCAAACAATCGGTTGCATAAAAAAACCCAATCAACCAAATTGAAATCAGTCTGTCGAAATAAGACATTGAAAGCACTTCATAAAACTTACTTTTTAATTTCAACTCATAAAAGAAATTCATTGGATGACATCCAAATTGGCTATTGATTGAATCGTAAAAAATGGCATTGTGAAAGTAATTTAAACTATATGTTGTTTGTGACACACCATCAATCATCGCTCCGCGATTCGTATATAAAACCAATCATCACGAAAATTTCGTAAGTGGCATTGTTTTGTGTTGTAAATGTATTGTTTTTCTTAATGAAATGAACAATAAAACTAAAATATCAATGAATCGCAGCAATAAAACGTAATGATAGAATGCAAGTAGAAGGAGGAAGGGAAATTAATAAACGATGGAATCATTTAACAATCATAATTTCGTGAATGCAGCGCAATACAACGACGATGGCAAAAAAAAAGTTGCGAAGAAGAAGAAAAAAACCCATATAATTACCGAAAAAAAAATGCATGAAACGGGAACAACGATTCAAAATCATTTATAGTGCTCTCGACCGAAAGTTATGTACACGAGTCACGCATCGAACATAAGAGCCTTTATGTTTTCAGTTTGTATATTTATGATTGCGATATTTGTATTCTTGTGCCATATTAGATGTGTTTATGTTGATATTTATGTTCAAACGTGTCGGTCGCTATACATTATGCCTATTTCGCCTCCGGCCAAATAGCAACAGTCATTTCTTTTCCTCGTTCCCCCAACAAATGCCTTGTCGTCGATCATTCAAACCATGTTTATTGAAAACAAAAAATACTCCCAGCTTGTTCGTATTTACTCCAGTTATTATCTTTAATTTGAATGAACTGCAATAATGGCGCTAGCTGTCATCATATTAGTCATAACACATATTGAAGAAAAAAACAACGAATCGAAAATTGAAAAACATTGACATTAAACAGAACCTCTTACATGCACAGAATATGTACATTTATGAGTCAAATAAAATGAATCATTTACCTCGAGAAGCGTGTTTCATTCATGACAGAAAACACATTTTTAACCGCAATTTTCTGATCCGATTAAATATTAAAGGCAAATAAACCCAGAGGATTTAGGCGAATAACTCCGTTATTCTTTTGAATTAAACCGAATTTTGATAATTGGAATTGTGATGTGTTCTTTTTTGGGCCAACGGCGTGAGTCAATCGCTGAGTCATTCGAATTGCTCATTGAATTCCCCGAAGAAAAATCTAGTTGGAAGTTCAATTTTCATTCTTAGTGCAATTCAAAGACATTTTAGCGCGATTGCACGAGCAGGTAAAAAGTGTGTTTATGCACCGAAAGATACAACAACTATAGGTAATGTTTTTATCATCAACCGAGCAGAACAGCCGCTCACGTACGCACGCACGCACTTTCAAGTCCACGAATTTCGTAGACTTACCTATCATTGTGAACATGAAAAAGCCTTTGTTTCGCCTCAAAATGCCCAACGATAACGTGTATTTTACTTCCGGAGTCGTTTGCATTTTCCCCCCATTTTAGTCATCAATTTCCAATGTAATAATACAAAATGAATGTGCTCAACATACTCGCCGTAAAATTCATTACAGGTACGTGTTATTAATGATATTTTTTTTTGCTAGTCGTTTAGTAATCATTTTAAATAGTATTTGACGACATATCGTATTTTTCCCTAGAAATTATCGAAAAAAAAATGCAGTCAGTCGATGACGTAAAACAAACATTGAGGGAAATGAGTCATGAATGACGCTGGAACACGAGAAGGTGAAAAATTGAGAAGCTCTGAATGGCTCTTATTTCTAAACACACATGCATAGATTCGTCGAATAGCTCTCGCCTGTCGTGGGCATGATATGTTGTGTGTGCGAACATGAATAGCGTCGAACGCAATTTGCAGTATTGATTTTTTTGTCCATGACATTCAAACGACACCCTTGCACTTTATCAACTTATTATATGCTAATAAAAAAGCGTGGTGTAGTAAATTTTAATGATCGCTACAAAATGAATTATTATTCACGATATTTTGCAGTTAAGAGGTTTTCCTTTTCGGTTGAGGGGGTATTGTTTTCATAAAATATGATTCATGCACACATAGGTTTTATATTTCAAAGCGAAATGCATTGAAATAATAGAATGACAGAGAGCATTTTTTGTCACCGACTTTCATTTTGGTGAAACTGGAATTATTAAATGCCAGATTGACGTGAGGAACGGAATAAAAAATTGGCGAGCAATTAGTGCCCGAATTGTACTATTCGATCTCAACGAAAGGAGCACAAAGCGAGAACTGAAATGACAGCAAAACACACACACACACACACAATACAAATAAGTCGAGTGGAAAAGTTTGTATGTGAAAAACAAAAGAGAACTGAGAAACCCTTTACAAGAGGACCGAAAGCAGTACGATAAATGCGTGGCAAAAATGAAATATGCACGCGTCTCGTCATGCCAAAAGCACTACTAGAAAAAGTCATTCACTTTAATTCCAATTGATAAAAAGGATACAGCAAAAATATTGCTATGGGACGATAGGACAATATGACTTTTGCACGCCTCTCTCTCTCTCTCTCTCTCTCTTTCAAATTTTCAATTGTTTGTTGCTTTGTCGAATGACACCGACCGTGTCGGTGCTACTAACGGAGCCTCTTTGTTCGCATTTTTGGGGCCTTAGAATGATGTTTCTGCCAACAAGCCGTGTTCGTGTGGGTGTTTTGTCTATTCGCCTTCATTTTTTCGCTTCTTTCTGGCACAAAATAAAAACAAATTCATCAAGCACATACGCAATTTTAAAGCAATGCATGCATTAAAAGCGCCAGAAAGTGAACGGCACGTGGTAATGTTACCACGAATTGTAATTCAACCATTTTTACGTGAAATGAAATGGAACGACACAATGAAACCATTAGCAGTTTATTCGGAATATTCCGTATAACATTCGATTGAGGATATTCATATGGAAATGCTGTCATTTGCGCTGAGTTGACAAAGTTGACTTGGGCAGCAATTTTCGGTGCGTGCACCAAAATAGAATTAGTCACAGCAATGGAAAAGAATTAAAATAACATTTTGAGCAATAGGGCAGAATGGTTGATACGTCCACCAAAATTCCATTTTAGCATAGAATTCCGGATTATTTGTGTGTAGCAGGATCTAACATAATGGATGTACTGCAAATGAGTAAATGACTTGGAATGTGATTCTCAGAAGCCCATATGGTTGCGAGCGCTCGTCTATTGTCAAAGGCTCGCACACACTCTATCTGGTAGTAAGAGAATGCCTTTGTCATTCTCACGAATGTTTGTTTTCGCAGAGAAAAATGGCGATCCAACATTGAAATTTCGTCCGTGAAAGGCGTGCTTTTCTTGGAAATGACAAAAAAAATTAATTAATCTTGAACAATTTATTTGAATTTTTAGCGAAAAAAAACACACATCGTATGGAGTTTTTGGGTAAACAAACTGCTATCCCATTTTTAGGCACATCATAGACACTCATCATGCTGCGGCGTCCATCAAATTGTGCCCATTTTATTTTTTCCGTCCGGGGCTATCGTCATTAGTATTTCTCACCGAAAAATTTGTGCATGCGAAAATTCCTCAAAGCAGAAAAAAACCACTTGTTTTCGTCGTCATTTTTTATTCCATTTCGGTTCAGTTCAGTGGCTTCAGAAGCGAAATACTCGGGCCGTCATTAATTTTTATTATTCTTTTAATTAATCTCGAAGAGTCACAAAAATACCATTCGAGAGAAAAAAACGACCAAAGTTAAAGAGAGCGATATGTTTATGAAAGAAGCGTGGCAAAAATGTCTTATGCGTGCCGAATAGAGTGAAGACTATGATAAATTTTAAGATCCATAGCGCACGGGATTATGCCGTTGATGTAACGCTCCTGGCTCATTGACTGACTAATCTGCCAGCGATCTGTTTATTTGTTTGTATTTGGCACGTCTTTAAGGAACTCATTTCAAATAGTATTTAACAATGAAATGAGCGTTCAGATGGTGGTGGCAGCATTAAAAGAAATATGCGGCTTTTATTGCGGGCTGTGTGTGTTGACTTTTCAGCTATTTTTATGATGTTCCATGAAAGCTTCACAATTTTGCCATGAAATATGGAGTGGCTCCACCGAATCTAAGGCATTAATTCGCACACAGATAAAGTTTTCATTGACAGAAAAATGATTGCCGACACGAGAAAATGTATGTACGTTCATTCATGTTCGAACGTTGAGTTATGTATATGGCGAATGGTTTTGATTTCGTCGAAATGCCATATCGAGTAGAAAATTGGGTGAAATTCTTGGATTGTTGGCAAGAATTTCAACGAAATTATGGCGCAAATGTGTGCTTCTCTAAAATAAATAAATTAATGAAAGTGAAGAAGTAGATAAAGCGGAGGAATGGAGATAAAGTTCAAATAGACTATGAAGTAAATGGAATTCGGTCGCGTTTTATACAAGTAACTAGTATTTGACAGAAGACAGTTATCGCGCTTGACAACCGAACAGCGCATTTTGACATGTCGCAATACCGAGAGAACATTAACCAAAGAATGCGCAATCGAATTCCGAACAACAATAATTCCCTGGAGCATCACAATCTGTTATTATAGCACGAAGGCATCGCGGTATTTTGAAAACTTTTAAGATTGATCCCTGAAATTGAATATACATGGCTTATGAAGTCGCATTAGGTTCACCAATTTCAACACAGAGTAAGACCATCCACCGAAAACTGATACCGCAAGTGAAAACTTTAGTTTTCCCACTGAAATTCATTTCACGAATTTCAATTTCGAATCTGCGAAAGATTTTACGACCGCCGAAAGACAATTTCATACGCTTTGCAATTTCACAGCGCACTTTTTTCCAGCTCAGAGTAGTTCGGTGGAACACAACTATCCGGAGCAAGCGAACTTTATGTCTGGCTTTGAAAAATTTGTTTATTTAAGCACCTTGTAATCACAATTCCAAAGCGCAAAATGCAACCGCCGAAAAACTATTCGTACCACTTTGCCTGTAATTTTTCACACATTGAACTCACGGAATAAAATGCCGTTTCAATAATATGGAACGGAAAATCATTGAAAATTGTTCCACGTAGCTTATATGAAAGAAAAAGAAAGTTTGGGCTGCCTTCGAAAACTCCGTCTGCGTACAAGAGTCATGCATTTTTAACCGTCCTTCAATTGAAAGACGATTCTGAAATTCGAGGAACACTCGTTTCAATTTGAGTCGTCCTCTCTCTCTCTCTCTCTCCCTTTCTCAATCTCTCACGCCGGACGTGGAAATATGTGACATTGGAGCAGCACAATCGTACTTCAAGCAGCCCGGAATTCAATGCTGCGTTCAAGGTATGGACGGTTTTTTCTGCAATTTTATAAATTTTTTGTTGTTTTTGGTATTGTTCCAATCGTGTCTCAACAATTTGCTTAAGACTTCGGCTCACACATGAGCTTTGCCCCCGAAGGAAATGGTAATAAAGCACCTGAGAATGAGATCGGTTGTAAAAACTCCAAAGCTTTCGAACGTCTGACCCGAACTGTTTGCTTCTCTCAAATGGAGCTTTATTTTGGCATTTTATTGGTTGCTCGATTTAATGGCCGACAAATTAAATGGAAAGGTGAACAAAGCAGATATTGATCCAAACACGCTGGTGCTAAACGAAACCGAATTCAAAAAAACCAAAAAAACCAAAAAAACAAACAGTTCCATATTCAATTGGCTCGCGTGCAGTGATTTTGTTGCAATTCATTCACATTAGCCGAGACTGCTGCAGCAACAGCCATCCAGCATCATCCGAAAAAAAGCATCAAGCTTAAAATTTCGATCAACGCATCTTCACCACGAACTCAATTTATTATTCTATAAATCGTTGTGAAGTCTCTCCAGAGGCTATCACGTGATTTGGATTCAGTTAAATACACAAAAGGTTATTCGTGTTAGCGTTTGCAATATGTTTCATCAACTAAAAATAGTTTAACCCTGTGTTATTTTAATGGCAAAGACTGGTTGATGTGAACGAAAAAAACCAAAGCACGTTTTCCCTAAAGCCAATAAATTGCTCTGTATGCATTGCTTTTCAGAAGCGAAATATACATATTTATTGCCACTTTACTTGATTTGTTTTTCCCAAATTCCATTTATAAAATTTTGGGAAATCGACCAAGTTGTTTCTCTCCATTCACACCCATCTCTCTTTCGCTCTTTGTTTTTAATTTAAAACGTTGCAAAACGTATAATTTACACAAATTGTTCCGTTTTTGATTTTGTTTTATCAACATTTCATCAGAAGTGACACATAACATCGGATAAAAACAGCCAGTCGATAGGAGGCGAGTTTTTCTTGATTGATGCATGTATGTGCAAAGTTTAAATTGCTGTAATTAAAACCTGAAATCGGCTTTTTGATTTCACATACAATCCGAGTTTTGGTTTGTGCTTTAATTGTGCTGGCTTGAACGCGCAAAACAAAGCGATATAACGCTACGTTCAAAATGACAACGGCTTGAAAATAACGAATTTGTATCTCCGGTTTTGGTCACAAAAAAGACAATAAACAAAAATGCATTAAATTTTATGCACGCCAAATCGATATTGAGCGGCTGCATTCTAACAAAATGGAACAAAACCATTGAAACCGCATCCATCTATTTCGATCTGGACCGAATCTAGTTTTGGGTTTCCTCTCCAATAAAAATCCAATACAAATGAATGCGGTTTTGGTGGAAATTTAAAAGTTGAAATGCATATTGAAGCGGATTTCATTTGACCGCGTGTTGGGTTTATCGCTTTCCAACTGCAAATGCTCGATTGCTTCGGCATTTTCCGTTTGAGTCGCTCCACACCACCTTTGTCGCTCTTGTAGCCAGTGTGTCATCGTGCATCCTATAAATTGGCTTATTTATTCTTTTTGCTTGAATCGAAAGCAGCATAAACTATGCGTTAACATTGTTCCCATATGCTTCTTATTTGCTGCATGAAAATTTGGCCAATCGCATCGATTGCAATTGGGTGAAATATAAAAAAAAAACTTTTAATAAAACAATTGTATTCCATCACTTTTTCCTGTCACAGTTTTTTCGCAGCCCATTGCTCGGATTACAATTGCGATTTGTGTTTTTTTCTCTGCTTCGATGCGATTTGCATTTGTAATGGAAAACTTTTCCATTTCATTTTGATTGAGCTTCTACTGGCTTGCAATCGATATGCCACAATAAAAATGCAGGCCACACAAAAAAACTATGTTGGCTAATTTTTAAATTAAACAAAATGAAATGTCGCTTCTGCAATAATCGAAAACGAGCACATTGTGTTATTAAAATTTGGATATCGAGTGTTTGTGAGGGGGGAGAGAGAGAGAGAGAGAGAGACCTTGCCTACCCGCCTATCTTAATGATTTTCCTCTCCTGTTTCCATCGTATCTGTTCATTTTGACGGTATATACTCAACACTATGATAACCAAATTCGAGTCTTCTTCAATGACAGCTAATCATTTGACTCAAATGTTACCTTGTAACTCATTATCTCAAAATTGAATTTTAGTTAGTAATCGATGATTTCGGACGGACGGACGGACAAGCATTTGTCCATTGACATCTTTATTAACGGTATGTGTTTCATCAATAATTTTGTTTTTAGTGTTTTTCTGTTCCCATTTTTAACCTCTAACTATTGTGAAAATTAGCGCATATATGCTAATAAATAATAAGTATTATTCAAATAATATGGTGATTTCTGCAGATAACGCTTAAGAAAAAACTTGTTATAAACATCAGCATAGCTTCTTTTTTGGGCAATGAGAGAGGGAGAGACGGAAACGAATTGCGAATTAAATAGAAAAAGCTTTAATTAATGCAATTATCGAGTTAAATTAATTGAATGAGTGAAAGAAAGTTGGTAATATCCATCGATTTGGAAATTGAAATCACGCAGATTTGACCGTATTCTTGAGCTGTTATTCACCACCTTCGCCAAGGGAAAACCTAATGAGAACCGCAGACCAAAATACGAAAAAAAACAGCATTAATCAAAAAAGTCGAAAGTATTCCTGAACTCGAATCTTTGAGTTTCGTGCAACTTTGCGTTGAGAAGAAAACAAAAATGTTTGAAAATAACATCATGGATTTCCTCTGTGCTCATTTTCTTGGATTCTGCATCTGGCGCCAATTGTGTTTGGGATTCATCATATGATAAAATGAATCTTACGTTCCCAAACGCACAGGCCCCAAAACTTATGCTTCATCCAACCGAACTAAAAATTATAATAATGGTTTTCATGAATAATCTCCTCGAGTTTAATTAAAACGCAAAAGCTAAGATAAGTTAATGAACTTTTAAATCGTATCTTCCTTAGTCTATCACCATAATGATTTTTCCGATTTAGCCGCTGCGCTGCGTTTGCCTGATTCCGGTTAATCTCTTTGCTTATTTGCATACTCGATGTTTTGATAATGAAGTCCGGAAAAACATGGGTCATATTTCGCGTTGGCGCAAGTGGTCCCGTCACTTCAACGAGATTTTACAACTTAACACCATTTGATACCGCCATTTAAAAGTCAGCCGCTCAACAGCGTCTTGCTTTTTTTGATGGTTTGTCTTGGTACTTTTTCGCATTCGGCGCGCTGAAACACACAGACGAAAGAAAGCATACACTGTCTAAATGGCATCTCTCTCAAAATAAATTAGCATCTTCCCTTTTCTTATTGGTGCCAATCATTGCGAACATTTTCACTGACACTTTTAGCCACTTGTAATGCTGCTATCTTTCATTTATCTAAGTGTTTCTTTTTCGTTGTGATGATAAATTCTGTGCATTCGCTAGGGAAGGAGAGGTGAATGTACGTGGTAAATATTTCATGTTTCAAGTGAATGTCTCAAGAAGTACACAAATTGTTAAAATCACAAAGATATTGTTTAGTAATTCGTGTCGTTTTCGAAGCATAAGGCCACTGTCAACAGTGAACAAGGTGATTTTCGTACTCATCCATTGTCGATTCAATTATGCTGCGCATTTAAAATAGTCCAGATGTAACACACGTATCAAAATATGTACGTGAAATTATTATCGTTGTCAATGTGGAAATTGTCAGAAGCTTCAAACTTGATTAGTCTCAATGTCGATTTATATTTGATTTGAGTTTAAGTAAGCCGACGGTGATAATATCTCCTCGTTCACATTCAAAACAGTCTTTTGTAATGCCATTGAACACTCAAATACGATATCGAATGCTTACGCAGCACTTTGACTCTCTCCACAGCGGAAAATGCGTATTTACAATGCTAGTAGATAAAATCATTTCCGTTTCGCATAGTTCAAATCGGTCCCATGCGACAAATCACTCAGTTTATTATTCTTAGCCCTGAAACAAGGCACAAAAGAATGCCATTTCCAAAAATCACAAAGAAAATCGGTAAAGCGCAAATCGAAAATCGGCAACCATTACGGATTGCAAAGTGTGCGTAGCATTTTTTGCGCCTTATCTCAACAATAAATGCCATAAATTTAAAAGAAATATAGTTCACATAATGCGATTACGACACACTCAAATCTCGCTCAAGTTGCATGTAATTTTTCAACAAGACCGCATTCATTTAGGACTCCAAATCTTGGTCGATAAACAAGTTAAACGCAAAATTCCGGTGGCACAGCACACATTCGAGGAATTTTCACCACGTTGGGGTAAAATAAGAGTGAGGGAAGAAAATGAGAAATCGTTTCGTGTTTATTGGTCAGATGGCGAGCACTTAGCGCTACAAACATAAGAATGTCAGGATTATAAATAATATTTCCGTTGTTTTCTTTCCTCTTACGGGTTGCACACACACAAATACAATCGTAATGCATTACAAAAGTCATATTTAAAATAGAAATTAACTTAAAATGAATCACTTGTTCTTTCCTCTAGTTCCTTCTCTTCCCTTTTCCGTCACTTTCTCTCTCTCTCTCTCTCTCTCTCTCTCTTTCAACATTTCTCTGCTTTTTACTTTCTCATGCTTCGTCTTTCTCTCTCACTCTCTTTCTATTTTCGTCGGGTCGATAGTTAAACTTTGGAATTCCAGATAACATTATACATATTATAAATGGCACTAATAGCAGGAATGAAAACAAAAACTAAATGCATATACAGCTCTAATATGCATAAAAGTTATTTCATGTCAAGCAAAAACGGCCAATGGAAAAAAAGTCACGTTATCATGTTGGTGGAGAGTAGAAATGGAGAGCCATGCACAGAAAATATGCAACGCAATTTATCACATTTATTTTTATTGTTAACACACACATATACATGGTTCGAAATAAACAGTGGCCGAGTGAACAGCTAAGTATTTGAGCAAATAAATCTAGCGAAAATGCGAGTGCATTCAATGCAATGTAGCAGCCTCAAGATGTGCAATATATTCTTGTCCCACACTTTTCAGCTGTGGCAATTGCGAAACGAGGGAGATCAGAAGCCACCCTCTGGTAATCTCTTCGGCAAATGTTATGCTAAACACGCAACGCTGAAACCAACTCAAATAAAGCAGAGTTGTTATGTCACAGAATAACAAAAGTCTTTTTCAAACGTTCGCTCGCTCGCGCACACACACAGAAACCAATATTTTCTTGAGCAGCACATCGATCGATGCTGATTCTTCGATTCCACTTGATTTTTCATTCGGCCAACCACTTCATCTACATAAAACAAAGTTTTCTTTTTCTGTCTGTGCTCAACTCCAAAGTCGCATAGAATTCACGGTCTTTTGTTTGATTTGGGATTTAAACTTGCAGTTGCTGCAATAGCACAGTAATTTAAAATTCGCATTTGCCCTTATTTTTATTATCTCGTTCGCTTATTTATTGTCGTTTACATGCCAATTTGCAACCGTACAAGATTATCGATTTTCGTTCGAGATATACGAATACGCACACACACACAACTCTCTCTCTCTCTCAAAACTACTGCATTTCAAAGAATTTCGCCCTCATGGAATATCCAAATTGATGTCGCTGTTGTTATTTTTTTTTTTTTTTTCTTGGTATACATTTTAGTTTGTTTGCATCTGTTTTCAACTTTACTCACAACTTGTCATTTCGTCGAAAATTCAGTTCAGCGATAAGATAATTGCGGTTGCCATTCACCCTTCGCTCTGCCACTGACAATTTTCCGGCAGAAAATCGAAATTGCATAAATGTTTATGATGCGGTCTTTCGAAGTTTTAAAGGGAACATGATGGTTTTCGGTAATGTCTTAAAATTTCAAATGTATTTTGTAAATGGGCATCATGAATGAAACCTCCTCTTTGTGCTATCTCACATGCATTCAGTTTGATCTTAATTTGTGCCGAAGACGAAGAAGGCGTTGGAAAGGGGAGCGATTGCTGTTTTCGACACAATCAGCATTTTCCGTGCATTTTACACAAAGAATGTTTTTTTTTCTCCCTTAAATGACTTTGAAAAGTTCATGCGTTACAAAGACAATTTTCGGTTTCTTTGTTGCGCTTACGAAATCCCGAGCGATAATTTCTCAAAGATTAATTCATCAACACAACGATAAATGGCATTTTCCGGGCGGGAAATGACAAATTTTAGATAAAATCGGTCGTGTGTATGTGGATGTGGAAGATTGAACGGGCGTCGCATGGCATTTCTTGTAATATTGATGCGATTCATTGTCATTTAACTTTGAACATATGATTTACGAGTCTAATAATTGCCATAAATTCTTCGTTGAATCATTGTGCGCACAAGAATGTGCAAACCACATGCAAACGCCAACTGTATGAATGATTTCGATTTGTAAAATGGATTTCATGAATGAAAATATCGTGATAAAACTGTGTTTTTTTTTTTTTTTTTGATTCGGGTAAATCGTTTGAAATGACTACATGTCATCATCAGTGTCAAACAAGCATACTCTTGGCATTTATTGTTGGGGAATATGAGTTCGTGGTTGCGGCACAGCACTCGCTCGCTCGCCGGCAAAAACCCTACTTATTACTGAACTGAATTTAATTAAGCAGAAAATAAGTAGTGTTTCCGTCGTTTTTGTGTACGTTGGCGGCAGCGTTGGTGGAACACGCGCACACGTCGTCGCATTCTGGAAAATACTTTCACGCGAAAAGAAATGCTGCTACCCCCGATGGAATTATGTAATGCGCTTGGCGCATTCTTTTGTTAACAACAATGTGGAAAAAGGATTCACTTGTAAATTATGAGTCATACAGCATTCGCTGCCACTGCTTTTCATTGTTCGACGACAAAGCGAATCAATGTCTTTGACTCAGCCATGCTATGGACAGTGGAACAAAAAAAATACACGTTTGGAATTGTAAAATACAAATCATGGAGGGCATTGCAACGGTGGAAAGGAAAGATACCGTTTTGAAAACGCTCCTTTTTATTCGAATGAAATGAAATAAAACAAATGAACATCAACAATGAATTCTATCATCGGCAAAAGGAAGATAAGAACATTTGAAAACCGGCGTAGATTTTATCCGCACCGAAACAGAAATGATATTTGCTAAAATTCTCTTGTTTGTCTCAGTGATAAAAATGGAAGATCCGATCCGAATGAGTCATGGTGACGGTACGTTTTGAACTGGTCGAAGCCTGCTATTACGAGAATATGTAATTTTTATCGATTCCTCTTTTTTTCCAAACTATCCAGACACAAGGCAAACACAATCGATGCGACAGAAAACATGTAGTCAAATGTCATGGCTGCTAAATGAGTTTATCGAATATGAAATAAAAACTTCATTTAAATTTCATATGTTGCCATGTGAAGGGCAAAAAAACTAGAGCGGCAGTCAGAGCATTTGGTCATAATTCCCAATGTAATAATGCTGATTTTTGTGTGTCCATTATCGTTGGATCGTTTAATGGCTGCATTTGAAATTTATGATGTACAGTGCGCCATATTTGGTTTCGTAAGTCGCAGCAATGCCATAAAATTTGATTACACTGCACATAGAAATTATTATCTCCGTGTTCAGATCTGTGTGATCAAAATTGAATATTTTTCCTTGTATTCTTTGGGGCGCGTGTAATGCAGCAATTTTCCATATTTTTCTTTTCTCAGCCTTAATGCATTGAAATGGGTCGGTTTGTGGAACATGCGACATAACGCTACACTCTGACTTCAGTGCATGCACTCGAAATTGTCGTCATGCCGAAATCTCGCAATGCGCTTACTTTTTGCCGCCCTATTCTTACACTGTTGATCCTTCCGTTGTAATCATTGCATATTTACACACATGGCAAATATGCTGGCAGCACGAGACAGTTTCATGCAATTGAAATATACTCAGTTTATTCATTTGGCCTATTCTTTTGTTTGTCGCTTGCGCTCTTTATAATATTCATCAAATAATTTTCTCTTGTTCGTTTCCCATCTCTTTTTCGGCGAATCAGCTTGCAAAAGTCATACGATTTTGTATTGCACACATATCAAAATGCGTACTACGGACGCCACGCGTGCGTTAGATTCTTTGCGCGCGCTCACTTCGTTTAAAGTCGTTAATTTCTATTATGTTCCAAACAATATTTTAATAAATGATGTTGATTCAGATAATTAAAACAGAAAGACATACATTTCGGTCTATCGTCCGGTTGAGCGAATAGTTGGCTGTCGCATTTGTCTCCTCGCAGCTATTGCCGTTGTTCAGTTAATTGTGCGATAGCAGAAATTATGAAAGCAAATAATGCTGAATGAATATCCCGTTAAATATTTTGAGAGTGAATGTGAGACAGAGAGAGAGAGAAGAATGAGATAGAACATTGAACAGTGCATGAAGCAGCGGCACACAGTTTAAGCAGATTATGATGAAGCGAGCGTTCGAGTGTATTACAAACGTTTGTTTTTATAAAGTCAATTTAAGTTCATTGAAGTGAAGTTTTAATTAAGCAATAAACAATTCATAAGCGTTGTTCAGCCGTTTCAAATTAGCCGGGCTATCTCTCGCGTACGCGCACGCTCGAATAAAAGCTGAAAGGCGTGTAAGTCAATAATTGTTAAACTAGAGTGAACGTTGCTCTATATTCTACATTGTCACACGAATTATCATGCAACATGAGGCACACGCATCCGCAAAAAATGATATTTGCTTCTTAACCAACCAGATAGAGTCAGTTTTACCCGAAACAAAATGCGTATGCATGTTAAATATGATGACACGAATATTTTTTCTGCCGCAATAATAAAATGTTTCGTAGCAACAATGCGTTTTTTGGAGCTATTCCGATTTTTTTTTTGGGCCATCAGATGGTTAATTTCCAAGCAAAAGCGGCTCCTTCCTACTCGAGAAATATAAATCTGCAATACAATTTCGAACGATTTGTTTGACATTTAACATTTTGTTTGCTAAACATGCGCAAAACATTAGCGGGTGAATTGAAAAAAGGCCGCAATTGATATGTTCTTCTTCCATTTGGAAATGGGCGAAATCCATCGATGACGAATCAACTTGAAATCTGTTGATTTCAGTTTTATGATTTTTTTATTATATCGTAGCGCAACAAAATGCAGACAAAAGAAACATGCAGATTGTTGTGGGACAGCAATAAAAATATCGCGCAATCTAATGGAAAATAATAAAGACTGGCTGAATCACCAAATTGTTGGGGAGAAATTTGATTGACAGTAAAAGTTATAGATGATGGTGTTTTATCGAAGAATGGTTCATTGTTCGTCTTCGCCTGCCTCTTTCGGCCAACACGGCAAAATTGTTGAATTTTCTTCAATAATGTGCTTTCCCTAAATGCGCCATTTCACACAAAAGAGCATAATATTCAAAAGAAGGCAAATAATAATAAATATTTGTTGCATAACTTTCAAGAGTTTCTTGTTCTCTTCGAGATCGTTGTTGCAAGGCCTTTGTTTTGTCTCAAATCGAATCTCATCCTCTCGGCAATATCCTAGAATCTGGCATACGAAATCACAATGTCATTCACCCTGTGTGTGACTTTGCGATTGCCTGACATAAATACATATTTTCGGTACAAAGTAATGCGTGGCCACCCCACACATCTAATAATGTTGGATTGATGGCGAGTTTGAAGGGAGACACACACCAGAAGAGAGGAAGAATGCATCGCAATCACGAAACTTCTGTGCGACTTCCGTTTCTAACGACGTTACTTTGTTTGACGAGCAATTGACGCATCGCACAACGAAACAGTAATCTTTTTAATAACATTTTATTTTTTCCTCAATCCAGACTTTTTCCTTACGTCAAAATAGGACGCGCAGTCAGTCAGAGGGTAGCAACAGCTTCATTTAGTAGATAGAAACTTTTTTTTCGTTCGTTCGAAAGAAAACAACAAGAACAAAAAGTGAGCAGAGAAAAAAATCAATGTTTCGCTTATCATCTATCATGTAGTATAATCGCATGGTGTTTTGCTTGAAAAATTGCTCAACATACTTCATTTGGCATTATGTTCGTCGATGTAGCACTTGCCCACACGCTAAAACTTATGCCATACGCTTTCGTATTTGTATATATGCGTGTTTCCCGGGTGAAACATAACAATAAAATAATCGCATCGTTTTATTTCACGATACTGTGTTCTTTTTATCGTTTCGTTCGTTCGGCGTTGGGCGCATTTCGATGCCCTCGCACTAAAGGCAAGTGTCGCATTCAGTTCGATGAGCGAAAAAGTGGAGAAAATTCGATAAGATTGGAATAAATATATTGATAAACAATATTTATTGGAATAAAATGCAGCGATGTGGAACGGCGCCTCAAAACATGCACTCCATTTCAATACATGCATGGCTTTTTTGGAATACAAAAAATCAATCCGTCGATTCCGAAGCATGAATTTCTTTCAGTGCATTCTCTCAAATTGGAAATAATTTGGGAGCAATGAACGCAAGGGCGCAAGAAAAACCCATTTAATTGGGAGCTTTCTGGTGTTTCTCGTACAGATGATTCACTTTATAGTCGAGCATAAAACGAATATGACTTCAATATTCATCAAAATTTACATGCACTTTTCCGAATAATAGTATTCCATGCAAAGTAATGAAAATTACATCTCTATGATTAAAATAACACAAAATTGAATATTAAAAAACTGATCCATTGAATGGGTTTTGGAGTGAATGCGAGCTATTTCTACATCATTTTATGTCATATTCTGAGCCATAAAAGTCTTTTAAAGGTATTCCATTTGCAGAATCCTTTCACTCAGCTTCATACAAAAGAAAAAGTGTTTTTCTTACAGAAATCGAAAGATTACTGAAATGTCGTCACAATAAAAGGCTGAATCATAAAGAACAAAAGGATTGCGTATCATTCACAATGAAAATTCTAAAACATTCGCTGCAAAAAGAACATCAAACGAGCGAAATGGCTTATTGAATCATTTTGTCGTCTCGATTTGCTTCAGCCACCATACTGGCCATTGGCAAATATTTATTCTGTTTCCCTTCCAAAATCCTCTGGATTTACATATTGTTTAGCGTAATCATGGAGCCAGAACCGAGCCGTCAGTCAACGAAATGATTCATTATTCCTTTGGAGAACTTGTTCAATGAATCATTTTGGAAGAGAATGAAGTGAGAGTGTTTCAAGTGTGCCGTGTCAACATGACATATAAAATACTGAATGAATTATATCCACAAATTATTTGGAATGTTTTTGTCTGTGTCTTTTTATTTACAAATACAATAACCATGTTTGCCTGCTATTGATCTGCCTTCTCCAATTTTCAAAGCCACTTTCTGTTTCTTCAATTTTTCAATTCTTTTTCTGTTTTGTCACTTTACTACGGCAATAGTGATGAATTGTGTCATTAACGAATCGATTCAAATTATTCAATAAATAAACTCATATTGAGATTGATTTTTCCACGAATTGAATAATTTATGCCTGGCTTTTTGTTTGCGATAAATTGTTTTGCGAATTTCCCTTCTGAAATCGGTAGATTGAATTCGATGAATAAGCGTTGAGCTTCGAAACATCGTATTTAAATTCACGTTTTATTTCTTGCGCATAGATTTGGTTAATTTTGGGATTCGCACCGCAAAACCGTTCACATTATATTTTTATTTCGTTGGCAAAGTTTTTCGGCAAACATTCATTTGGGTTTTTGACGCGATCCTCTGCAGATTTCAGCTCGCTGTTTTCTTTCATTCACATCGTCACGTCGAATTTCAAGTGTCTCGATGAGCTGCACATTATCCATATTTGATGTATCTCTTCAAATTTTGGCGCCTGGCAGCTAAAATGCGCGAGCGAGAAACAAAAGCACTCATTCGCTTTTGTCAAAAAATTAAAATTCTTTTCATCCACACCGACCGGCTGTTGTTGTCGTGTTGTTTTTATTCTTCCATGATTCAACTTATTATTTATTCGGTAAGATATTTTTTAACGGTGCATTTCAAAGTTAGTCCCTTCATTCCACTTGGCAGGCGCCACTTCACCGAAGGTTCGTCGGTATGGCACGCGAGGCATACTTGAATTATTTTCTCGCGAGTCAATTAGATTCGGAAAAAGGGATGAGCGACAGCAGCAAGTCTATTGAATAATTTTATTTTCGAATAACGAACAAGGCGAGCGAATGGGCGCAAAAAAAGAAAAGACAAACAGTAATTTTGTAAATGTGCTTCGCGACACGTTGTTTTGCCGATTTGATGCGGCATTCATCGTGTGTTCATTCTTTTCACGTTTTCAAATTTATTCATAATCGAGCCCAATTAGAATTACCCCCACCACCCTCTCCTATTGATTTGAGCTGCTGATGTCTCTCTTTCGGTTGTTGCTGTTTGTCTTTGTCGACGAACTCGAATGGCAATCAGTGACCATTTTTGGCTTTCATAAACTGCGGTGAAACAACTTCATTTGATGAATTTATGAAGTAACTCAATCAAATGGCTTCATTCAATTATGCCATTTTTGAAATGGCCCGAAGGGTTTGTACACGGCACTTGACTTCACCGGACAAGGCACGAAAATTGCACTTGGAATCCAATCGAGCACGGCGCAGCAAGTGTTGCTTAAACAAACACTAGCTGCCAACAAAATAATTGGCACAACAGCCTGGTGTTGCAGCTGGGCGGCCAGAGAGCATGAGAAAGGGGAGTGAGTCGAATGTCAGTGCTGCACAGTGAATGTGCGATAAATAAATATTTTCCCGACAAATATGTAGAATGCGACACAAATTTTAAATGAAATCCAAACAATTTTCATGTATGTTATTTTGTGTTGCAATCGGGCTGCTTTTTTGGCTTATATTAAAGCCGATGTTTGTTTGTATGCTGTTTGGTTTGACACTTGTGCGTGTGTGAGTGTTACACATTTCGTGTAAGCACCACTTGCCATTTTTTGGGAAAATATTGGAATTGTGTGTCCGCTCGACGTGTCCGCAATTTGCAATAAAAATGCGAACATTTACTTAAATCGGCATCAGCTTTTCCAAATGATCGACACCATCCAGCGGTGCGCAGTGTGCAGTGCCGGCCGCCAGTGTGGGCTAACAGCCAAATATCCATCAACGCATAAATGTATTCTATTGGCTCTCGCCAAAACGATTTATAGTATTGCTAAATGAGGAGCGAAATATATGTATTATGCTAAATTGTATACCCGAAACGAACACACAGAAAAAAAAAAAGAAAGAGAAACGGAAAGAAACCGCCCTGCATCACGATCTTCCAACGTTCTGTTTGTTCAAGGCAATTTTCACCTTTTTTCTTTGATCGCACTTCGAAAAAGTATTTTACAAATATCAACGCAGATGCTACTAATGAATTAAGTGATACAGATGAGCAATTGATAAGGACAAAAGGACCAATTGTTCGTTGGTGCAGATAAACTCAGGCTTTTTTCTAATACTTTAACAAACTCAAATTCCTGTAAATAATCTCATTTATTCTTCAATTTTGTAATTCGATTTTCTTTTGAACAGTCCTTTTTCAATTGTTTGTGTTTAAGAATAAAGTGTGAAAAGAATACGAACAAAATAAAAGAACTTGAAAAATAAAAGCAATACCTTTTGTTTGTGCTGGCGCTTCAGGTGACCAATCTATTTATTCAATTGAACAGGTCGCTTCTTCCAACTGAGAAACAAATCAATCCAATAAATAAGTCAATTGATGTTGATCTGAGCACTTAAAGTGTGACTGGGTCGCCAATTGATATTGATCACTCTCTTTGTCTCTTTCTGATTTTCTCAACAGCACTTGAAATCTATTTTGATTGTTTGATTTTACATTGAATTTCTGCGCCACTTTGTACCACTCTTTCTAATACATGCACAAACTCTCTCACAATTACTTTATGCTTGGAGCTCTCGCAACTCCAACCGAACGTTTGCTTTAATTGAAGTGCTCTTATTCTCTTATCATATTCTTGAAACAATTAGTCGATTGAATCATTGCTCAATACGCATGCCATATTTCATTCAAAACATGCAGCAAACCTAATCTTTATGGATTTGCTTTTTAACCAAAGTTGTACCATGCAATCTGGAACATATGTTGTTAGTTTTTGTTTTTATGGGCTCATTGTTTGTTTTCGGTTGTGCCTATGTTACTCGATGTTCCCTCTCAATGCGTGTTTCATCCACAATCTTAAAAACAGTTTCGATGTCGAAAATTTCTCTCTCTCTCTCTCTTTCTAGATCAATACTTTAATCCTCGGAACCCGAGCCTGTGTTCTATATATCATTTAATTTGTTATTCAATAAACATTTGGTCCGAATTTTGTTTGTAGTGTGCTCGAAACTACGATTGGATTTTATTGAATTTATTCTAGCTTGATTTTATTATAATTTCAATTTTACTCAAGTCTCAATTTTTTCGATTTAATCACAAATAGTTTGAGAAATGTGATTTTTTCGTTGGTTGCATGTTTCCAAGACTCAATCCTAATTATATATCAATGTCAATCAACCGCGACTCAAGAAGTGTTCGTTGTCACGATAAATCTATTAGATGATGGAAAAAACGCACACTGTGTTAACAACGTATTTTATTCATCTGCTTGAAAATTTCATTTGCCATTTATTCAACAAATCCATCGAATGGCTTATTTTCAACTTTCAACATGCAGTTTTTGCTATGATTATTCACTTTTCTCAACACATACCTTTTAAGCTGATGATAAATTTATTTATATTTCTCTTTGCTGTTTTATTTAAAATAATCAATGGTTTTAGTTGTGACTAAAAAAGGCCAATTTTCCCGACAATTCGCTTTTCAAAAGCACAATAAACTCGAATTTATTTCTCGGATTGCAACCGTTCTATTCGAATCCCGCACATTCAGCACTTTTTTTCAAATCGCTTTATCGCTCACAAATAATTTACGCGAAAAAAATATTGAACTGAGAAGCTCATGAATGTTCAATACATGCACCGCCACATTTACAATTCACACAAATTTCTTTCGGACTGTTTGCACATTTTGTTGTTGTTTGCAGCGATTTTCACACGGATCGCGTTGATTTAGTGTGGCAGCGTATCGTTTTGTATGAATTTGCTTCCCGTAAAAAGACAACAACGATAGATAAGCGCATCGATGAATGTGCACGCCAAACACACCGGTATGGATGATACCTGTCTTTCGCTCTTGCGATGTGCGTGTTTTTGTTTCGGTTCTTTTTTTATCCGTTTCCTTGCGAATTTGTTTGTTCGTTTTTCTCTTGAGTTTGATTTCGAGTTTGGTTTTCCTGCCACTTTTTGCGGTGTAACGGTAGATGGGAATTTCTTGTTTTTAACGATTTGATTTGCGCAAGTCACACACAAAACCCATTTCGCGCTCTCCTCTATGCCAAACGAAATTCTCTCTAGATTTAATTTTGCTGCTGGTTTTTCTGTGACAGTTCACACGTTCCAATTTCCAGCTATATCGGAATGTTCGAAGTGAATCAGATGATACAAATTTCGCGTCTCCTCGATTTATGTGTACCGCACACGAATATTAAGAGCAAGGCTTCACAACTCGAATCAAATTGTGATTTGTTCACGCGAGGAAACCGAATGACATAGACGAATGAAACGATAAAAAAAATATCCGTTCGAACTGTACAGGAAATGTTTTCTTTTCACTTGATTTTTATTCACACAACGAATAAATTTGCCTGAATTAATTTATTCCGTTATTTTAACATGGATTTTATGTTGGCCGAAATTTTTCGCCAATTTTAAATGCAAAAGTCTTCTTCGATATGCCAATATATACATTTATTTCACACTCGTTTTTCACTCCAGCCCATAGACGGTTTTTTCATTGCGCTGATTTGCCGATGCAAATGAAATGATTTCGAACAAATTCGTTGTTTTCCGCAACGGTTCTAATGAGAATGATGAATAAAAGGAAAAAATGCGCCTGTCCTGCTTATGACTTGAATCGTACTGATGATGTTGACTCTATGCTTTGTAAAGCATGCTGTATGTGCACACACACATACCGCAAGCATACACACCACCGACGACAACAACAATAACGACGGCTACGGCATCAACAGTACACACGGTGCTATGATAATAATAACAGCGGCAACATTATGGAGTGCCGTTCGCATGAAAAAGACAGTACGAACGTACAGAGTGAATCAATGCGAAAGAGACATCGTGGTTATGGGCTGAAGGCAGCAACTACAACAACAACAACAACAACAACAATAATAATAATGACAGCAGCGGCGGCAACGGCAACAGCAACACAAACCATTCTATGCTGCTAGAAACAAGCAGCAATGTCGACGTTACAATCATAGTAATGACAGTGCAAACACGAAATATCCCCTACAAAATTGTACACACAAAGTGAGAGCGATAGTACTATGAGCTTCTCACTTTTTGTTGGGTTCATGAATACATACAATTTCATTGAATAGAGAGCTAGATATATGTACGCGTCTCGCGTGCGTTTCGTATCATTTTTCGTGTCCACACTAATTCAAATGATATACACATGTATCCTGTGCGTCTTTGTGCATCGAATGCGATTGTCGCGTGCGTTTTATTATTATTGTGCTGTTGTTGTTGTTTTATCTGTCGGTCTGCTATTTGCTTTTGTTTTTCACTCTCACTATACATATTTTGTCGTCATAGTCACACATGTGCGGCGAAACGATGTGACAGAGAGGAGGGGGCACACAAGACACCAACACTTCAATCCACCGCATGCTGAAAATTACTCATGCGGCATTGCAAGTCATATTCAAAAATTACTATCCTTCTCCTACTCTTTCTCCGTTCAGCCGCTCTTCCATAGAAGGTCCTCACACAATCACACACATGTCGCATTAAATTAATGTCGATGTATGCACTATTGGTTCATTATAGAGCAAAATAAAATAAAGCCGATTACCAGGCGATATAGAGCTCATATGATAGCCCCAAAGTGGAGAGTGCGAGACTTGCACTGAATTCGGTGCGGTTCAACAACGTATATGCAACGCAACATACAATGTGACATGAGTCATTCATTCATATTATTGTGGTTCTCCTTCATTTATTATCGCCTTGCATATATTGTTCCGTTATGATTTAACTTTATGAGGAAATTATAAGGCACACATTATTGATGCAGCCACAAAAAGGATTCAAAATGGCTTTTATCAAGTCCGTATTTGTGCATTTCGTGTATGTTAAATTGATGACAGCAAATTTTTCATAGCACATGCGAGAATGCGAGAATGGGAAAATAAAGAAGAAACAGAAAGAGAAACAGGAGAGAGAGAGAGAGAGAGAGAGAGTGAGAGAGAGAGCGAAAAGAAAGAAAGTAGAAGCAAGCTAAAATGTTTCATTTCATTCAATCCCAAAATGGAAATGAAATATAATTCTCGAGCCAACAATTGTGCTTAGAAATTGCGATGATTTCCTTATTTGGAAGCGCTTTTCATGTCCCTCCATTTGAGTTGATGGATTGATGTACTTAAACATGAAATTGATTCGCATAACGTATCATTTGGCTTGTGCACGAGAAATTCATTATGACTTTTCATTCGCATATCCTACCCGATACATTTTACCATTTTCCAGAACTAAAACAGCGAACATTCTTGAATTGCAAAGTAGAAGTTCGTGCAAAATATCGTATCAAAATTCTTTGTGCAGGTTTGCGTATCTCTTTTGAAGATTGTCGCTATTACATTCATTGAATCGGTTTGTAATTCAAATCGCACACCAATTTGAATTTTTATTTTTCTATATTTATTCAAATCATGGATAATCGTTTGTATATCAGATTTTCTCGTCACTATCGAAGTCATTCGATGCGATGAATCATCAAGCGTATCGTATTTAAAGCGAACGCTACATGCGTTTGAAAAGAGATAAAATGGAAAATACTGTCTCGACGTTTCATATCGCATGAAAGGCATTGCCATAGCAATGCATTCGATACAATTTCAATGACAACGCACTTAATAGCAATCACATTTGCCTCGCCCTGTTAACATGCACTCGACTGTTATCATAATTTCAACAAAACTTTTCCATACTTCAAATCATCGCATACTTATTTCTTGGTTAAAAAAATTCCCCAACGATGTTAAATGCGTACATGATTTTTGATGTTGATATTCATCGAGCTGAAGAATTTAATAACAGGATTAATGAAACTTCTATATTTTCAAGGCGTTCACTGGCTGTTTGCCGC
Organism: Obolodiplosis robiniae; assembly: GCA_028476595.1. NCBI lineage: Eukaryota > Metazoa > Arthropoda > Insecta > Diptera > Cecidomyiidae > Obolodiplosis > Obolodiplosis robiniae. The sequence goes on along the minus strand of CM052014.1, from coordinate 49,740,698 downwards.
AACAACAACAAAAGTCTAATGAAATATAAATACGGGACCCTTTTCCCTTCATACCCCCAAACAAACACGCATGACTCATGCCAGTGAATTTATTTTAATTACTGCAATGCATTATTAAATAAATTAGTTTTTTTTTCTGCCGTCGTGGCATATGTATCCTTCCTCATATTCATAATCGTAGAGCATATCCATCGATTTTAACGACGCCATAGTGTTAACAATCCAACTCAAACTCATTCAACGGCTTTATGCATTTTATGAGCACGATTTCAATTGATTGTTTTGGTTCGCATCAAAACGTTGCCACGAATATAGTCAGCACTCGAAATAAGTAGAGTAAAAATCCAAAATTCTATGTTTTCATGGAATGAGTCACGTGTTTTTTTATCGTTATGAATCAGGATCAGTTGGGAAATCAGGACTCCATTTGATTAAATCATGCTTGAAATTCAACGTCGAACACAATGCACAAAAATGTCAAGCGAAAGTGAAATCGCTGATGATCTCGAGCCGCAATCAATGGGTTTTTGTGCTCGTGTTGCTTTCAATCGATTAACTAGAAATGTGTGTTTGGTTTGAATTGTAATTTCATTCAAACAAAGTTCAATCAATCAATGAAACTGTCACATTACAGCCGCCGAAACTGGATTTGTTACAAACCATTCAAATCCAATTTTCGTTTCATTTAATTCACGTTCAAGATGCTAAATCTTTCTATATATTTTATAATATGCTGGTGGTGACGTGAATTGACAAATTCAACTATAGAAATTCCACAAATAAACCGCAAATTCATGCAATTCGTGCTTGCTCGATGTGTGTAATCAGTTGGAATATCTTCGATTGAAACACCAAACTTTAAGTGTCTTCATTAGGTTAAACCATGAAATGGTGGCATTCGACGAATCATTTGCATATGATTTAATTTTTCGCTTAACTTGATTCGCCGCTTTTTCGTTTCTGTTCTCAAATTGCGATTTGCTTTTGTATGAATGCCACGATGTTCTCGAAATGTTCGCTGTTAAAGGGAAAAATGTTTCCGTACTAAAAACTCAGTACTTTTATCGTGGTGGGACTCTTTTTACAGAGACTATATGCAGCTTCTCCTTCTCAAACCGCTTATGAGAAGCGGCTTCTCAAAAGCATGCTTCTCTATGGAAGCATCTCCTTCTGAGTGTGTTCGGCTTTAAAGTACATGAGAGTGACAGAGAAAGAAAGAATAGTCCACACAAAACTTAAATACCACGTAATTTCTCTTTCACCCTCATGCATTTCAAAGCCAAACGCACTCGGAAGGAGATGCTTCCAAAGAGAAACATGCTTCTGAGAAGTCGCTTCTCATAAGCGGTTTGATAAGGAGAAGCTGCATATAGTCTCTGCGTTTTTTACTTGAAAATATTTGTATAAAATTTCAAGGTAGGGAAAATGAGGAACTGCGTTTTTTTGCTGTGCGTCAATTGAATTTTCCTCTTCATTTAGTGAGTCATACACATGTGTATGGCTGCAGCCTTAACATCCAATGAATAATATCAGTTATATGAAACACTGCAAAAATGTTTTTTCGCGTGCTGAGAGACAACTTATAACGTTGGACTTGGGCAGATTAAATAGGTTGAAATTATTACACATTTTGTATACTTTCTGAATCAATCGAAAATCAAATGGCTGCGACGGTAAACGCAGTTTGGTTTGTATATGCCGAACTTCGCTCTGAATTTAAATAAATATAATCACCTCACATTTAAAATCAGGGGACAAAATATTATGGAAACGACGTTTTTTTTTCCACAAAAAAGAACAATAAATGTCTAAAAATAATCAGAGATTTAACTTTAACTTAACATACATGATTCATCGCAATGAAGTTTTTAAGTAATGGGGACACTACATAGAAAATGAGACCACAAAATAATGGACACGCCTGGTTTTCAGGCCGTTTACTATTCGGAAAATTGAAATATAGTGGTAAAAGTTCAACGTAATGGTTTCTCTATGGTTCATTTTCTATTTTCCAACATTATTTCGAAAGTTTCTGTATAAAAAAAGCAATGATTGAATGTAGTTCCCTTTGTCTTTGAATTCCAACTTTTAATATCCTGATTAATGTTTAGTTCCTGTTTGAGATAGCGTGTATTTTAATTCTCTTCGCGTTCGTTCATTTACGCTCCCCTGTCACAATTGAGGGAAAAAAGAAACTATTACATCGATGGCACCGCACATTTGGGTCGATTACATCGGCGCTATATCGTATTTGATTATTGCTCAAAATACTCCCATATGTTGCGTAAATCCAGCTAAATGTTGACACACAGCATGGCATGGCCAAGTGAATCGTGTTTTTTTCAATTATTCAATTTATGGCAATTGAATAAGCTGATTTCGGTGCTGAAACCAGCCTCTCTATTGCACATTATCAATTGAGTATCGCATTTATTACAAATGGATTTGAATGCAATGCTGCTTGTGGCCTCCAACGACGTATCAGTGTCGAGCTGCATGTGGGTGTGAATGCGTCTCTTCATTTGAGAGTAACTCATTTAGCAATTTGTCGAAACTGTTGCGTTTCAGTTTTCATCCGACATGCAATTGTAGGATCAAATGACCGACTGTTTGAATAGTATGAGTTACAGATACGCACCTCGAGATGCTATATGAGGGTGCATACGTGATGTGAATCGTATTCATCTCAGCAGTTTTGATGAAAACAACGATTATTTAATTATGACACGCTCACGCTTGCTCCCACTAAATCGCAGCGAGCGACTGAGCTGCGACTAATTCATATGCCTCATATGTAATAAATAATTGATGGCGTCGAGGTGAGCATTGAATTTAATCAACACTCAGCTATTTAATAGTTTCTCCATGAGAGATGACGTGCATGTGGGCGTCACACACAAATCTGTCGATAAAATGAATAGCTTCGTCACTGAAATCGTACTGAAAGGGAGTCCTTGCATAAATCGAAATCTCGTTTTTAACGGCACCATCGACTTGAATAATAATAATCAGACATTTGAATGAGACAGTCCAAATCGTATTAGTGTCAATCAGTTTTTATATTGTTGATCGATGTTTTTTGTTTCATCTAAATGACATATTGAGAATAATACTGGCAAAGAACGTAATATTTTTGAGTTTACGATTGCCGAAAAGTCCATTTTGCTCAAGAAATGGCTGGTTTATTTCGAAAACGACGAAAAATGCGCTCTATTTTGCACTTTTTGGACAGCAAATGATCCTGATATTAACTTCTTGTCGGAAAATAGCAAAAATCTGTTGACTATTGACAAACTGTTGGTTCATACATGTCGCTGCTGCCATGCTGCATAGGTATTATTCGACAGATGATGCATTAATTGTTTTCTTATTTGTTCAACAAAGATAATGTGAAAAGAGACATAGTATCTTCTTCTCTCCATGGGTTTAAGTTTTTCGGCTCGACTTTTGTTTTGGAATGATTATTTTCGAGTGAGAAAATCCGAAATGCAGCTGATTTTATGCACAATGATGTAGTCCTTCAAACAAACAGCGACAATCATTGATGAATCGTCAACTAGCGTTCAAATTGCTTCCAACGAAACGTTTACATCATATTTGGACAAAATGCACCCTTTCAAGCGAGTCAATCTAGAAAACAATCCATTAAGAGATATTTTCATAAGACTAAATATTTACATTAGGCGTTAGGTTGTCGAATATACGATCCGTTATGTGAATATACAAGAGATGAAGTGGCGGAAAGTGTATTTCAGACAGGCGACTTACGTACATATTTTCCATATTTCACACGCACACACGCTTTCAATTTAATTGCCCTCATAGCTACTTATTCAGAAATTTGATTTTCTTTTGACTATGATTGGTTATGCTGAGCTCTGAGTCCAACTGTTGGTAATAATCATACAAAACACACATTAAAATATCATGCGTTGCATATAATAAACCAAATGCGCGACGATAAAGATCAACACCAACCCTCTCGGAATCCTTTTCTTTTGGGACGGATCTGTTTCCGAAAATAGAAAATCATAACCATAAATTCATTTGCGACACCAAACATCGTTTCTCCACTTCGCCGCCGTCACATTTGGTGGCGGTGGCTTCAAGAGAGCCCTGCTGTGTGCAATGTGCATCTGTGTTGCCCACATATGTTTTATCATTCGAAAAATTCCCATATTGTGCGGTTCGGTGACGGAGAATAATGTTTTGCCATTCAAAAGTGATATTTCTCCTGAAAGCCATTATAATTTATTCGTTACATATTTTCGAGTTCTCAAGGAAACGAATACATCTCTCATCATTGTGAAGGGAAGTAATATATAAATTAGATGGGCGTTCGCATAAAAATCAGGCATTACCATTCACACAAACACACACACACACACATAGCGTCATCATCCATCGTCACCCAACAGCATTTTACACTTTTGTTTACGTTTGTTCGCTAATGATTTTTAAAACAAATATTGAAATTAATATGAGAGAAAATTATTAAGCGTTGAAGTAATACGATTTCGGCAGAAAAGTGTGTTATTTGTTCACATTTTGAACTAAATTGAGTCTTCTCATCATTGAATTTTAACCAGAAACTCGTCATCAAATTGAAACTGAACAAGAAATCTTCGAATTTGGAAACGAACATGAATTCTCAAGGCAAATAAAACATGTCTCAGCTCAAATGAAAATAAATGTCTATGTGGCACAGCGATATATAGAAAAATGACCATGTCGGAATGCTTGGTTTGTTAGAGAAACTCCGTTGGAGATGTTCAATTCTCTTGAATTTTATATAATAAAATATAGAAGGAATGCAGCTTTCTTTATGGAACATTTCATTTCACATTTTTCTACAATTAAATTTCTCAAATTGGACATAAATTTAATTTGCCTCTCATACATTTTTCACATTATTTGTAAAAGGAGCACAATCTCTGTTATGTTCGAAATTATGATGAAATTTTCATGATTTTCCAATGATTCGGCAGAAAAATAATCAGAATTGTTAAACGATTGTCAATTTGATGACCAGGAATAAGTTCAAATTAAAAGCGCAGGTACTGTTTTTCAGTTTACTGATGGATGAGTGAATTAGGATATGTACTATGTGTATTAAAAATAATAAACGGGTTGATATTTTCTAATCTAATCTAGTAAATGGTTTTTTAAATTGCCTGGATTCTTCGTCAAAATCTCAATGTCGACCTTTTTCAAATCAGCCATTCCAAATCGGAATAACGGACACAATCCAAATCAATGTACTGGAAAGATAATTTTAAACGATTTCGGTAAAATTTAATATTTTTCACGGTATCTCTTATTTTGAACGTTAATGGTAAAGATTTTTATCTGATGAAGGTATGAAAAGGTCGTTCTGACGAGGGCTTAAGCGAATCATTACGCTTATCTCGAACTTCAAGGCCAGCGAATTTGAATGATTTTGATTGATTTAATTGAATGATCGGATTAATTCGATAAACTAGATCGAGTGATTATTTGCAAGCAGCCAATAGTTGTGACTATAAAACATGCTTACCGGAATTGAATATGGCTCAAATTCCTCGTGAAAAAAGGATTTTAGATATTTTCAATACATGCATTTCCTCTGAATTTCATATCTCAACGACGGCGTGAAAGGAAACTTTCCTTCATAAGTTTTTCTTTGGCGAGGCACCAGAAGAATTCCGAAAATAAACCAATACGAAGTGTTTTTTTGATACAAATATACGGTTGTCCACTTCGATATCATTTCAATATTCACACATGGCCAAATCTTATTGCAAAGAGAAAACGCATAGCCTTATCCCGATGCTCCCTCATAGCGTGCAGCAGCAACAACAGCCACAGCATCAAAATCAACCACTATGTTTTGGAAAAAAGTTTATTTATTCGCATGTTGTGATACATGTGCACAGCAATGCGTAAGTATTTCCTTTTTAACTTCTTAGTTCAAAAGTTGTGCTCATTGTATTAGTTCGTGTTGTCGTCTTTTTCTCAGTTTGGGTTTGTTTCCGTTTTTGATGTTGATATTTTACGTTCAACTACATTTGTGTGTTGCTCAAGCTCAGCGAAAAATACGACATCATCGGGGTAAAAAATCAAAGTTTCTTTTTCTATTCACAATTTTTTGCGTCATCTTCATGCCTTTAGCCATTTGCTAGAATGCGAAAGAAAAGCGAACAACGTGAAAATGGAGACAGAATGAAAATAGCAGAGCAGAAAAAGTGGTACTACGAAGCGAGAAAAATAATACTATATAAACATATAAATTTTCTAAAGAATAAATTCCCCGAAAGTTGTGTTTAACTTTTTCAAATGGATTTAACGAGTTGAGCGGAAAGCGTTTACGTGGCAACGAATCGTAAGTTTCGTTGCACACGAATACATAATCTGATGCTCCCGCTGAATGGAAAGTGGGAAAAAAAATGTAACGGCTGCAAATGGTACGGCATGTTTATTTCTATGGATGTTGTAGTTTCGATCCGATTACACTTGCTCAAGAATTTCAAACGAATTTCGAAATATTTGTATCATAATATGACCACAATCAGCATTGTTTACGTCGCTTACATTTGTGAATGTATTTGGCCGAAACAATCGGATTTTGTCACTAAGCATATATTCTGTATCGAGCCAAATTCCAGTGTATTAATCAACTGCAACTGCTCTGTATTTGAATATCGAATATAATGAACTGCCAAATACATGGAATTTCTTTAATTACTCTGGAACCAGTTGAGAAATGGAATGATATTTTGATGTAACTCACTTTTATTTTGTAGTTTGTTGTGTGCGGCCAAGATGAATTGATGTCGATTCAATCTATATTACGTTGAAGTTCGTCGAATGTACCAAGCGTTCGTCTCAAGCCGGAGAAGCGAAGCAATTTCCCCTAAACCTGAGCCACTTTAAAATGTAAGGACCGATATTTTTTTATTGCTGAACAGAATAGAAACGGAAAAGGGAAGTTTTGTACTTTCATTTGTTTCCGGTTGCAATTGATTTATATTGCTGCTCCAATTATTTCCGCTCACTAAATTCGAATTCGTTGTGAAAAATAAATGTTGTAACTGAGCTCGCTCAACAAATTCACATTCGGTTAAAGAAAAAAGCAAATAAAAAATGTTGCAAGTGGCAGATAAAGAACTATGGTAATAATTTGGTGGTGTGAAAATTATCAAGTGTTTGTGATGTGCCATAAGATGGGCTTACCAGGAGCCATTTTTTTTCTCTCGATATCGGTTTGGCTGTGCTTGTGTACTCGCCGAACAAGTTCAGTATGAAACTCAGGCGTCGGTTTAAAGAACACAAATTATACATATATATTATTATATTCTCAGATATCCGACTTTGTTCACCGCATCTTTTGTTCGCTTGGAAATTTTATTATACTGAAAAATGCCATTATATCGATTAAACTTATGAGATGCTGAAAGAGCTTTTTACATTTCACTTGAAACACCTGAGACCATTCACGATGGTCTTTTATCATTTGAGTTGATGTTTTCCAGTGGCAGAGAATTGCAAGAGCCAAGTCTCAAAATTGCGCACAAACGAAAACCAAAGCAAATATTGGCCGGTTCAGTGAAGGAGTCCGTTCGGGGAATTTGCAAGTTTGCATGCGGTTTCGTCAGTTTTGACGTTCCAAGACAAGTCAAATTTCTTAAAAATGAAATGAAGCAGCTGAAAGTGACAAAAGAATGTGTAGCTGCTCAAGAAATAATAGTAGAGTGCTTGATGGAAAATGTGAGATACTTATAAAACTTCCTTCCGGTAAATTGTTTGGATATTTAATTACCTGACCAAGGACAAATCGATTGAAAGGTATTTTCGTCGAATAAGAATGCCAATCATGATTCAAGCATATTTTATGTCAATGCGCTGTTGAATGGTCACATAGAAAACACTGAAGAACCACAATTATACAGAACTATAGATGAGATGAGAGCTCACCAACTTGAACACAAATTTCCAAATCTCCAAACAGAAATGTTTGCACTTGCTCAAAATTGAATGGATGGTCAGAGTGAATTTGTGGCGAACAGAGGAAATCAGTATTTGTTCTGTACGTTGTGCTCGTTGTACATCAGCTATAAAATCGACGTATCAGTGAGAAGAAGAAAAAATAACTTCAAGTGAATTCAGCATGCTTTGGTTGTGCAGAGAATGAAAAAGAACCAGTTAAATTGTACATAGTAAATTGCGTTTAAAATTCGGTCATGAAACACCTGCACAATTTCCTCCAGTGTATCGTCGCTGAGCGCGGAATATCCTTGCAATCCGTTTAGCTTGTTTTCTAAATGCTGAAATTGTGTACATCATGGCACGTTGGCATATTTCACGACGGCTAATATACGCACGCAACCAGTGTGCTTCGAAATTCAATTTTAATATTTTATGCATCAGTCATGTCATGTGCTGCGACGTGCAATTGTTTTACACGCACTCATGCAGGCCAAGCGCTGTAATATTGGTTGTGCCGACACATAGTGCGCGTGTAACCCAATGTGCAATCGTTTCTGTTTGCTGGCACTTGCTTATTATGCATTAACATTGCAATGTATCACGGATGCATTCGAAGGTATGAAAGTAGCCACATGTTTGCGGTTCTAAAGCTTCCATTTGATGTTGTTGGAAGCGATGTTAAGCAGTATGGCTGCTGCTTCCCCCGCGCCTTCAAATGCAAAACCACTCAGAATAAATTCAATAGGATATTTTCGATTTATAACGACACATTGGTTCGGCACAACGTCATGCCGTGTGCCACAGGATATTTTCCAGCGAAAATCGAAGCGAATTTTGCGTTGGCGTGTCAATTGATGACTGACTCAATGTATGTGCATGTATGCAGACACGTGGTACTCAAGGCATAAATTAAATCGCCTCCTAAAATTGGTTGTATCTTTTGACATTAATGCCTCACATGTTCAGCCCATTTTGAGCCCCCTTCACCGCATTTCGCACCACCGTCAAAGCTTGTACAAAGCATTTATTCGCATTATTAGCATATGTAATAAGCTTGCACCATCAAAGTACTCGACAATATCGAAATAATACAGTAAGAACACGCACCCGAACTGAAAAAAAAAATCAACAGAAAGTAAAATGGCTCAAAGGAAGGAAATGATGTTGCTTGCGAGTCTCAAGTTGAGATTCAAGACAAATGTTTAAGCTAACAAAAAAATTCAATTCAATAAACGTGTCGTATAATCGTTAGACGCATCTGCCAATGCTCAAAATGAGTTTTTGCTTCGTGCCTTCGATCTGATGCCATTTTCCTGGAAAATATGTATGATTGTTTTTGGCATAAGACATCTGTGTATATGTGAATGTGAGCATTGACTTGTCGTTGATATGCTGGTATCCCAAATCCTCTTTCACTTAAGTTTCACCATCGATAACGCTTGGGTTTTTTTTGACGACAACTTTTTCCCTTTTGCTACCTTCATTGCGCCATTTTCAAAGTGATTCCGCAAAAGTTTTACAACATTTTAACGAAATTTGTTGCTATTATTGACCTATTTCATTGCCCACAAATTGAATTTGACCTCTTCTGTATGGATTTTATGCGAATTTTATATACATTTACATTGCGTGTCCGGTTGATAAGGGCAGCAGGCACATGCACACAAACGTCCTTAAGAATCGGTTTAATTGAATATTTTATGGTATAACATATCGTTTGGCTAAGCATGTGTTGCAGTCAAGCGGATGGAAGTCATGTTGAACTGAAACGCATGGACTTTATTTGTGCCGGTTCCGACGAAAACTTTGGCGAAGACGAGATCACCGTAGTTTGAGGGCAATGTAAATACATAAATACCAAGAAAATTTAACCAAAATCTGCATGACGATCAAAATGATGGTTTAAAGGACATCATTCTTAAATGACCCATCATAGTTTGCAATATTCAACCTTAACATGATTCAAATATTTACTATACTCAACAGCTTTGAGCGTATTAACTGTTTATTCTTAAGTCTTCAAGAATAAAATCACATCCACCGTCTATTGTTTGCCATGAATACTTTGCGAAAATGCACTCATTTTCCAGGAACGGAGCATAAGAAATGATGATACAATACCGTGTTGGCATTTTTGATGGATTTCATTCAAAATGCATACTGAGAGTTAACTGTCATGATACTCAAAACTTCTTCCAGCCATGAGATAACTTTGTTAGCAGCCCTTTTAAAATACACTCTTAATTTAGTTCAGCACAAGATATCAAAAACTATTTGAATAATTGCTGCACTTCAACTACAAAAGGACGAAAATAGATGTTACTTAAGCACTTGAAAAACTTTTTCGATTAAATTTATTAATAAAATAGCGTCTGTGCTGTTTTTGAGAATGAAATAAGAAATGAAAATAAAAAAATATCAACTACAACAACAGTAATAAGGATCAACGAAAGAACTAATTAAAAGGGTCATAAAAGCTCATAACATGGAACTGATTCAAGTTAATATTTCAGAAACACTTTCCATTTTCCACAAAACAAGAATGTGTTAATCACATTCTAGAAGTAACTGAGACGCTCATGATTGAGAAAAGTACAGTCTAGACGAGTTCATAAAATTATAAATCGACGAAAATGTCTTTAAAGTATGCTCGCAATGAAACACATTTGTATGGAAATTGAGGTGATTTTGAGTAACAAAACGATTAATACATAGAATACCAAAAGTAAGATTGTTTGAAGGGAAACATGGCATTTAGTAGGAAGGTGTGTTATCACTTGCTCGTTGCTAACCAGCAAAGAATTATCAATTATTTCAAGAATACGCAATGAATATGTACTCTTTGAAAATACACTTTAAATTCAAAACACGAACATTTCAATAGTTTAACCAACTTTATTGAAATGGAAAACAGAGAATATTCATACTGTGTGTGCGTCCACATTTTGGCATTCGCACACATACATTTGAAAGCGCACCGCATCAACTCCTTGTGATTTCATTGCGCAAGCACATAGAATTTTGATTTGGCTAAAAATATATATCAAATTTGACACCAATTGTCGTTCATGTCAAAGTTCCATGCAAATGTGCGAGCACACTGTGTGAATCTTCCAGCTATGATCACGAAAGCTTCTACTCAATATTTTCATCCAATTCACGAATCTATTTTCATTTCAACTGATCTTTTTTTCATTGAAAAGTTTGTTGAACGTTAAAATATTTTTTTTTGGCTTTCCAGAAGCCTAGCACACAGCTCAGCGAAAAAAAGGGATTATTGACGAAAACAATGTCCTCCATTCTTTCCTGTCCTTGTTCTTTTTTAAACTGGAACTTAAGGCTGTTTCAACAACTATCAAGTTTGGAAGAGATTCCCTCGTCTGGACTTTAGCTTAAATTGGAAGTAAAATATGACTCGTGTTTAATTTTTTTTAACACACCATTTTTGAAGTGGAAAAATTACGCTTCGAATCAATCGATACAAAAATATTGTACAACTCAAACCGATTAATTGTTCAAATAACATGTTTATTGCCAACTATTAATAATAAAATTGTATTTCTCCTACAAATTAACTTATTAGTAAGCTCAAGTTTTATGTGATCGATTTTTATTCTTTCTTCTGGAATGATTTTATTACCAAAATATGGAAATTGTTTTGTCATTTATTGCATGTTTGAATTCCAGAAAATTATTCAATCAATCACTATTTTTGACAAAAAAGACATCAAACATCTGCAAATATTTTTGCTCAAGATCTAAATTGAATTTTAATAAAAAAATATTCTATTTTGGATGTTAGAATAAATTAACAATGCGTGTGAAAATACCATTTCAAGCCAGAATTCTTAACTTTATCCTTGCTTTTAAAAAAGATCACCAAACTATTTGCCGACAATTTGATAGTTGCTTTATTGTAGGCCTCTAAAAATCAAATAGTAAGAGCAAGCTGATTTAAAGATCTGTGAACGACAAAAGAATTGCATTTGTTCATGGAATGTTGAAGCAATGACATTTACTTTTTCCGAAAAGACTAACAATGAAATGACTTTCTTACTTGTCCAAACATCTCCAATGTGCATGGAAACAGATTGAGTCCGGTGAAATGCATTGGTTTCTGAGAACGTTTGATCATCATAATTACATGTTTGTGCATTTCAAGTGGGTATTCGTACCAATTCAAATGATAAACGATGTGTCCAAAAGATGTGATTCGGTCAGTGACAACGTTTGCATGATAACAGAATAGAGCTGGCCACGCAGAAGAGCAAATCATGGAAAATGTGTTATAGGTGAAGGAAACTACATCCAATTCAGTCTAGCGATCGAAAAAAAGCAGAGGTTCAGAAGTCATATCGAAATCAATTCTATGACAAATTTACATTTTCGAAGGCATAATAAATTGCGCCCATAAGTAATGTGTTGAGAGGCAGGAGAACAAATATTCCAACGCTATTGATGTCAGCCACCATTTGCGAAATTCTATTGAATATTCATTTTTTCAGTTTAAATTTAGTTGAATGAAACAAAACAAAAAAACTTACATCAATGCATTGTTATGAATATCAACTGAATCAGCAAATGTATCAGTGAGCCTTCGACGGATTTTTTGATATTTTTCTCGATTTAGCCCATTCCGGAATAGTTCAACAACTTTATCCGTCGGCTGAATTAATATCTCAAAATGGTCACAAATAGCAACCATGTAGAAGCAACAGCATACAAAATACGATGTAATCTCGATGAGAGACATTGCATAGCACAATCCCATGCTGAATTGAAGAATGGACATGAACAAGTATGCCCAAGGACTTTCCGTGTTAAACGGGACACTTATATTGATTACTAAAGTCCAGGTTGATGTATCGTAGTTTCCAACACACATGCAGAAAATACAATTGAGAACGGCACCAATAAATGATAATTGATGTCCAAAAATGAGGTAATCCAATGTTTTCGTAAATTTCTTACATCTTTTCTCAGTGTTCCAATACAAATGGTATACATCGCTTCCTTCATCGGCTATTAAAAGTAATAATTATGGCCACCAATTTTTGTAAGAAATCTTTAGAAAAAGAGAAATTACCTGCATCCACGATTGATTGTAGCTTGAGATGCAACAATTTCACAATATTCATTTGGAATCCAATGTTGAGGTACAGTCCAAGACATTGAATTCCAGCGACGCTTACGTGATATGCGTCCAAGGCAAGAGTGATTTCATCTGTTTTGAAAGCAAAGACGGCACTTGCTATCACTGTAAATGGTAATGTGAGGAACACAAAAATGTACGGAACTGGAGATTTGCAGAATTCATTGGTCGGGTCACTCAAACGCTGCGAATGAATACCCATCCATGTCAATATGTTTTGATTTTTCTCCAGAACTTTATATTTGGCCATCGAAATACTTTTTCGAGTCAAAATAATGGAATTTGTTTTTTTTTCGATTCTGCAAAAGGGATAATTTTTGGCGTATTTTTCACGTTTAATTTGTATTTTCCTCGATACCAGCTCCAAAAGATTGTTCGCTGCACGGAACATCCACTCTTTATGACTGCTTCCATTTAAATTATCCTCCTTATGAAGTGCATTTCATCAAATTATTATGAGCATGTTCAAGGCTTTCGCCTTGAATTTACAAATTCATTTGATTTTTTTGTCCAAAATGCATTGCCGTCGATTGTTATTAAAACCCACTTATCCCTTACAATGAAGACACAATTCATATAGGAATCTCATAAAAATTGCAACAATTAGCTTTTGATCGAATTTGATTTCGTTCGAATTTACTTCCTCAACTGAATCATCATTTATTTCAATAAATTAATTCTGAGCATGCAATAAAAAAAGCTTTTAAAATGTCATTATCGAAAAATCAATTATCAAGAATTCGTCAAAATGTAATTCTCAGATTTGAAATTTTTTCAATTGATCGCCAAGGTAGTGCGATTCGATTCAAATCAAATAAAATGACTTTAAATATTTTAGAACGGCAAACAAAATTGTGGATGAATTTTCACATAGAAAAAAAAAATGTTTTCCAGTGAAATTTCATTGAACACATTTTTTCGAAAATGATGAAGGCCAGAAATAGGCAAAATTGATGAGTTTGTCGATAATTTGTTTTCCTCAAACATTTTTCAACTCTTTCTTTTCGCCCATCCAGTACTATTGCGTGAGTTCACCTCCAAGACAAACTTAAATCGTCAACTTTTCTGCACTTTTCGGTTTCTATGCTTACGTTTGCAAAATTGAAATGATTTTACGTGGCATCTTATCTGCTCGATGAAAATTGACGAAGGATGAATCGAACGTGACTAAAAATAATGTGTGCAATTTTCGTATCATTTATTAATAATGCTTGAATCTCGATGGTGTAGCTCAAATGATTTGTCACGAAATGAAGCAGTTTTCTACTATTGACAACACTTACGAGTGTGATTTACAAGCACTAATTACAGTGAAATCTTGTTATTAATTTATTTATCGATGCGCGCATTCAAATTCAGCTATTCAACATTCATTCAGGGTTTTTTTTCCTTTTTATTCGGGGATTGAGTAAAGTTGTATTGTTTGAAAAATTTAGGAATTTCTGTGATCGTTGTCGATTCAGTCTAATCATAGCGCACTCCGCCTGAATCCCTGAATGCTTTGATATATGTGTGTTCATGTGCAATGTTCAGTGAATCAATCAGACTTGATTCATATGTTACTTCGAGTTAATGGACAATGCTCTGACTTATTCATGAACTTTGAGTCGGCTGTTGCCGCTCATCCGAAAATCTACAATTCAGATGAGTTTTCAGACATGTCAATTTATGCAGCAATGTAATTGTTGGTATTTCTCACGTCACTCGCTTAAACAAAGTGTTTGGAACTAGAATTTTTCGATTGTATACGAATCGAACACAATGCTCATAAATCGTATGCAGTGGAACAGAGCTGGAATATTCACAACTGTGTGCTCGTGCAAATTTTCACAGACACACACACTTGAACGTTCGCCACACCAAAGCTTTTTATTTTTTGCGTGCACGCACATTTGCTTAGAATGTTGAAATTTGCGACGGATGGTGTCAAATTTGAAATTATGTCAAAATTTCATGGAAATGAGCTTGCAAACTGACAAAGAGTTAGTGCGGCGCACATTCAAGTGTGTAAGTGTGAGCGATTGTTTAAATGTGCACGCACACACAGTGTGAATATCCCAGCTCTGCAGTGGAATATTCAATATTCCAGCTGGAGCGATAAATTCCATTCAAATTTGTTATGCATCGCTTTTTTTGTATTGCTGTTTTACGGTCACCATGTTTTTAGAGCAATATTTCGCCGTTGCTTCCCGTCTGTTTCGACTTATTTCAAAATAAATTCGCAAAAACGTCTATCCTTTTGACTCGAGCTGGTGATTCAAACGCCGGATGGCTGGCCCATGCATTGAACAAACACAATAGACGTTTAATTCTGATTTCAACAAAAAAAAGTGAGAGACAGCAAACTATGGGACTCAATTTCACCGTTCTACTGTCGCATTTGTCGTTTACTGATGCGAAAAAATTGGAATGGATTCTCTCGCTTTCTCGTTATCGACAAATTCTTTCTGCTCATTCATGCGTGAAAATAAACGTCACCGACATCAATTTCGCATCAAATGATGTGATATCGGATCCATTTGATCTGCGGTCAATGAAAGTGCAGATTTTGATGGCATCGAGGCAGTGCTGGTCATTTTTCTTGTATTTGATTTTCTAATTTTCATATGACATTCACAATTATCGAGCAATTGTTGAAAATCGAATATTTGCAATGGACATTTCATAGAACCCGCTATTTTTCATCGAATAAACAAAATTAGTGCGCTTTGAAAAAGTGAAACATCCATCGAAGCTTTTTTTTAGTTTGGGAATGTAAGAGGAATGAGCTGATGTTTTCGAAGAACTCTCGCTGTTATCAAATATGAATGAAGTATTTTTGTCAATTATTTGTTACTAATTCACTGTAGTGTAGACGACTATTAAAATTCGGTGTAAAATCGATAGAAGAGAGACGACACCGTTTTGCAGAAGATTGGCAGCCATGCGAATAGCTCTTTGCCTCACTTAGCACAGACAGTTGAGATAAAACATTTGATTCGGTGTCAATGGCACACAGTTGACATTGAAAAATAGACTTGGTGAAACGAGAGTGAACCATTTGTTCTTTCTTTTTTCATTGTTGCGTATATTTCAAGTCTGCAACCATGATAAAGATCGTCGTAGTGAATCTTGATTAATGATTTCATATCGTCGGCGTCAGAATTTTGCGGCATTTTCGCTAAAAAATGCTTCGATAAATGCTTTAATGAAAAAAAAATGTAAGCGATGAACCAATCAGCAAAATATTAGACACTTTTCGTTCAGTCAACTTTGGTCGATCGTCGCAAATGAAATTCGAAAAATTTTCTTAACATTTATTTATTTAATTACAAAACTTCGCATTACAAAAATCGAAAGAATTCTTATCACTTCAAATATCTGCATAAATCTAATATGAACGTATTTTATTCCAATTATTTACATTATGGGCTGAATATTAATCCACCCTGCTGTGCGCTCGGCCGGTATTGATTGTATGGATTGTAGTATTGCTGGCCACTGCTGCCGGCATTTGCACCTGAATTCGCGACGTTGTTATTTGAGCCACTGAATGAGTTGGTTTGTGTGCCGCCACCGCCATTTGGTGACTGATTGAATGATCCACTGTTGCTGAATGATTGACCACCGTATGGGCCAGTGCCAGATCCCGAAGAAGACGATGTGCCCGTATTACCACCAACTCCGAAATTCGTTGTTGATGAATGACTAGACGAAGAAGTACCTTGAACTCCATTCGGTCCGGTGAAAGTGTTCGTTTCTGTTCCACTATTTGAAGAAGATAGTCCATTTTGACCTTGCCAGCTTGACTGAGATGAGCCGGTCGCTTTATTTCCGATTACACCATTTTGATTGTACATCTCTGCATTCGTTTGGGAGCTACTATCAGAAATACCGTTCTGAGTTTGTTGATGAGCATTTGATGCGCCGTGTGTTTGAGTCTTCTCACCGTCTGGTCCAACTATGTGCTGAGTACCTAAAAGATGATTGCACATTTTGTATTGTTTGATGAGCCATATAAATGCTGATTCATTGCAACTCACCGGCATTGGATGACGATGTTCCCAAGTTTCCTTGATTATCGAAATTAGCTGACTGACTTTGTGCATTATCTTTCGATCCAGTGCCTTGTGCCGTTTGATAGCTTTGATGATCAGTATTCGCGGAGCTCACTTGACCGCCAGTGCCATCATTAGCGAGATTCGAGGAAATACTCGATCCACCAGTATTTTGGAAGTTTCCTTGTCCATTTTGGACATTATTGGAATGAGTATTCGATGCAGCTTGTTGATTTGTAAAGGGATTTTGATTTTGTGCTTGTCCTTGGGCATTCGCCTGCTGTTGCTGATTGTATTGGTATGATTGTTGGTCCGGATTGTATGGTTTGGTCGGTGCCACTTGACCACCAGGAATTATTACCTGAGTAAAATCAAATATTCGGTTAAAAAAATTCTTTCGTTCCTTTTTCTTGTAGATTTATTTATTGATCTTGTGAATCTACCTGTGGCACTTGATTATTTTGAACTGGTGGCGGATAATTAGGCTGACTTCCCGGATAATTTGTACTAAAGCCTGGCTGATATGGTGCTTTTGAAAAAAAAACATATTTCAATTAAAACCTATTGTAATGTATCGTCACATCAAATTAATACATGATTTTGTGGGAATGTTTGATTGAATGTAGAACCAGATTTTGATGGTGTTTGTTGAAAATGTAACTTAAACACCACGAAACGATTGGAAAAATGAAGTTGACGATGTATTTTTAAATATATATTATTATTCAATACCTGGTGGGCGATATTCTGGTCTTGCGTGGTGATGATGTTGCGATGGAGGAGGAGCATAGGGATAATATTCCGAAGGAGGTGGCCGAGATGGAGGGTATCGATTTATGCCCGGTGTATACGGATCATATCCCGGCTGATATTGATTGTATTCAGGGCCATTGTCATATGCACCGAATCTGCGATTTTTGATTATTCCACCAATAACTTCACGTAGCAATCCGAATCGTGAATCCGTGCTATCCGGTTGCGTGCCATTGGTTTTTCCTTGTTCTTTTGTAGTTGATTTTTCTTGTTTTTCATCTGGTTTTACTGCGGATTTATCATCTTCTGGAAAGATCAATGTATCGCTTGTGGATCGTCTGCGTCTACCACATGGTTGAAAGCCACCAAAAGTACCGCCTGCACCCGTGCCTGCACCCGCGCCTGCACCCGCGCCTGCACCTGCTCCAGCATTTCTAAAGCCATTTTCAACTCCTGAGTTTGAATTTGAGTTCGTTCCAAAGTTTCCACAACCGCCGTTGTTCACATTACTCGAATGACTGGAAGACGACGATTTTGAGCCTTGTACACCATTTTCATTGAAGTATTCCGTATTCGTTTGGGCACCGCTGTTCGATGTTCCGAATTGGTTTTGCACATGTGCATTGGATGCACCGTTCGCCTGATCGCGTTGGCCATTTGGCCCCACGATTTGTTGCGTACCTGAAGTGTCAAAATCAACCGATTTTAATAGTACTTTCTATAATTTTTGATTAATTTTAGAAGTATTTGTATCTTATGCATGTATTTTCATTGAATTATAAACATACCGCTATTGCTCGATGTTGTTTGCAAGTTTCCGAATGGATCGAAGTTGGCCGACTGACTTTGGGCATTTTCTTTATTTCCAAATCCTTGTTGTGTTTGATAGCTTTGATGGCCAGTATTTGCTGCGCTCACTTGTCCGCTAGAGCCATCATTTGCCAGGTTCGAGGAAATGCTAGAGCCGTCGGTATTTTGGAATTGGCCGAATGGATTTTGCACATTCTGAGTCTGCGTATTTGCTCCAGCATTTTGATTGAAGAATGGATTTTGATTTTGAGCCATAGCGTTTCCATTTGCGTTTTGCTGGCCATAGTAATTAGGGAAGAAGTTTTGGCCAGGACCATAGTTTGGTTGCTGATTAAAGCCTGGTTGTTGATAGTAATTTTGGCCAGGGAAACCGATTTGAGCTGGCTCGCCACGATGATGATGATGTCGAGCATGACGTCTTTGGCGATTTGAAATGATTTTTGGTGTATCGTAATCGTCGACACTTCGTTTACCTCTCCATATTTGGCCACCACCAGCACTCGCCCCAGCTCCAGCTCCAGCTCCAGCTCCACCATTTCCCACTCCTGAGTTTGCATTTGAGTTCGTTCCAAAGTTTCCGCCACCACCGTAGTTCACATTACTCGAATGACTGGAAGAAGACGATTTTGAGCCTTGTACTCCATTCTCATTGAAATATTCCGTATTTGTTTGGGCACCGCTGTTCGATGTTCCGTGTTGGTTTTGCACATTTGCATCAGATGCGCTGTTCGCTTGGTTACGTTCACCATTTGGTCCTACGATTTGTTGTGTACCTGAATTGGAAGAAATGAATAATATGAACATTTTTATAATGCGTAAAAACTTTAAGCAAAATCCAATCATATAAGAAGTATTTTGCTAGATAGTTCATTGAATTTACCACTATTTGTGGATGTTGTTTGCAAGTTTCCGAATGGATCGAAGTTGGCCGACTGACTTTGGGCATTTTCTTTATTTCCAAATCCTTGTTGTGTTTGATAGCTTTGATGGCCAGTATTTGCTGCGCTCACTTGTCCGCTAGAACCATCATTTGCCAGGTTCGAGGAAATACTAGAGCCGTCGGTATTTTGGAATTGGCCGAATGGATTTTGCAAATTCTGTGTCTGCGTATTTGCTCCCGCATTTTGATTGGAGAATGGATTTTGATTTTGAGCCATAGCGTTTCCATTTGCGTTTTGCTGACTATAGTAATTAGGGAAGAAGTTTTGGCCAGGACCATAATTTGGTTGCTGATTAAAGCCTGGTTGTTGATAGTAATTTTGGCCAGGGAAACCGACTTGAGCTGGCTCGCCACGATGATGATGATGTCGAGCATGACGTCTTTGACGATTTGAAAGTATTTTTGGTGTATCTTCATCGTCTTTAGTGTTCCGATTTATTCTTTTAGTCTCGTCAATCCTCACCTTAAATAGGATAACAATTTCTATACTGTTCCAAAATATTCGAAATTACATAAATGAAAATAGTTGATCTTACATCCAAATCAAATTCGGCTCCCGGTTCATTTGGATCGAATGAAAGACCACCATTATTGACACCTGCTGGATTTGGATAATTGTTGGTACCTCCATGACCTGGAATTGGTTGATTTGTTATTTGCAAACCGCCCCCACCTTGTGATAGAGTTGGAGTTGGAAGTGGCGGATTTTTTTCGTAATTGTTCAAAATATCTTCAAAACCAGGGTTTAATCCAGTTTGCGATGGTTTCGGTTGTGTTGAAATATGGTTTGGAACGGGTGTATTTTCGCCTCCGCCTCCTTGCGATAGTGTTGGAGTTGGAAGTGGCGGATTTTTTTCATAATTGTTCAAAATATCTTCGAAACCAGGGTTTAGTCCAGTTTGCGATGGTTTCGGTTGTGTTGAAATATGGTTTGGAACGGGTGTATTACCGCCTCCGCCTCCTTGCGATAGTGTTGGAGTTGGAAGTGGCGGGTTTTTTTCGTAATTGTTCAAAATATCTTCAAAACCAGAGCTTAATCCAGTCTGTGTTAAGCCTGGATTTGTCGGATGGTTTGGTTTTGGAATAACATTTACATTTCCTTTGTTCTCAGTCTCTTGTGGATAGGTTGGCTGCGGTGTTCCTTGACCTAAAAAAATCAAGCCGTTAATAATAATTAATTCAACGTAATTTTTGTGATTAGAAATAATATTGCTATGTTATTTACCATTTGGTTGATATGGAGTGAGTTGTACGGGAGGTTGTGCCGGAGTTAGTTGAACGGTTGGATTTTGAACAGTTGGATATTGAGTAGATGGATATTGAGCTGTTGGGTATTGAGCGGTTGGGCATTGAACGGATGAACATTGGGCGGTTGGATATTGAGGCTGGTTTGGATATTGTGGCCGGTTTGGATATTGCTGTCCATATTGATAGTACGGATATTCACCATATGGATATTGGCTGTATTGATATTGACTGTATGGATACGTTTGAACGGGATATTGGTAAGATTGAGATGGATTCGGACCATGATGATGTTGGTAATGAGAGGGATTTTGAGGTTGATTATAATAGTAATTTTGTGGATATCCATATGTTGACTGACCATAGCCTTGTCCTGTGAGCAATGGATTTATGAACGAACTGATAAGGCCGGGTTTCGTTAGCGGTTTATAGCCAGTTTGTTGGGGTGATTGCTGATGAACTCCAGACAACTGATTTATTTGCGGCATTTGACCCAGAGTAGCATCAGTTGGCACAGATGCAGTTCCAGTTGCTGTATTTGTTCCGGCCGTTGCCGAAGTTTGTCCTGTCAGCGATGAAGATTGGGCTTGTGACTGTGATAATGTGTTTTGTATATTTATCAAATTTCCCAAATTGAAGCCGTTGGTTTGTGTGTTAGTTTGTGACGAAGACATAGCACCTTCACCAGTGGCTGTTGATAATGCATCGGTTTGTGTATGTGTAGTTTGAGGCTTTCCAAGTAATCCGCCATTATTGTTCAATTCGAAATTCAGGCCACCTAACTGTATGGCTAATGATTGGCCAGGCTTTCGATCTATATTGAAGCCAGTACCCACCTTATCGCTATTGATACCGGCATTTATTCCAAGTCCACCTATGGTAAATTGCTCATTTATATTGCCAGAATGGGCGCCACTAGTTGATGCCGATTGCGCTCCTGACACCGTATTTGTGATTGGAATTCCAGCAACGTTAATGGCATTCGTCAATGCATTGCTTTGCGCTTGACTTTTCGATCCTGCTTGATCGATACTTCTTGCTTCATTGCCCGGTATCGTGGCGTATTGTCTCTCCTCGTAAATGTGCTGCAAAAATTGCCGAATTGGCATACGATGGCCATCGACTGTGTGAAAAAAGTCATACGAATGTGGTTTTTAACTTATTTCGAATGAAAATAATACACACAGAATTTATGGTTATCAATAATAAATCATCATTATTCCCCAAACTTAGAAAAACGCTTTGTACATATAACATTTATTCGTTTACTTTGTCATTTGCTCATAGAAATGAATTCTAAAATAAACAACGCAAATGTGATAGATGACAAACAAGTATTTTTCAAATAGAATAATTTTGAAATAATTTTTGTAGAAATATCAAAGTGTATGATGTCTATGAGCAGCATAGGGCGCGTATATCGGCTTGAATTATGTGGACAAATTCCCCTAAATGGAACCAGTTTGATAAGTATCGTTTCAATTATCACTTATTCATAACGTTCTTTCTGTTTGGATGTGTGAAATGTGATTTCAGGCGATGAACATAAAATTCCCAATTGATAATTCACATAAAACCTGTGTGAAGGTTATCAGAATAACGTTCGTAGTTATCTGACCGGAGTAATGTTGATTCGGAGGTGATATGATGCTATTCTATTGTTTTTGGGTGACATTAAAAGAAATTGAAGCGAAATGAATTGCAGTCATTTTCTGGACTAGCGAAGCGTTTTAGAAGAGCAAAAACAGCAAAGATCAATGGGAAAAAATCCGTCCGAATGGAAGACTATCATATAACTGATAATTCGCATTGCGTTGTTCTTGTACATAATTAAAATAACTGGTTCTCTGATTTGATAAGCAAGAAGACGAAACAAGGAATACCAACGAAGTAAATACATTGAATGAGGCAAACTAGAATCGACGTTGAATAAAAGATGTCCAATATAAACACTGATGTCTCGCCTTCCTAAAAGTTTCACAAATTCACTCTCTTATTATGTTTTTTTTTTCTCGTTTCTGCATAAAACTGTATATTCGCATATAGGAAAAAAAAATTCGCTCGTAATGTGTGTTCGTAATTTTGCGTTTGAAATTTTTATTTGCACATTTAAAGTGGTATGTCTGCTTTTGAGAATTCAAAAGGCTGCAACACACACGTACTTACCACTAGTCGTAATTGCTGATATTAGCACAAATATCAAGAGTGCCGCACAAAATATCAGCTTCGTCATGTCTTTTGCGAGAGTAAACATCACACTCCCGATAGAATATTCGTTCTGTTAAAATTGAATATGTCGATTAAATACACACAGACACAAACACACTTCAAAAACTGAAAAGTTCGATAAAATTTGCTTTTTAGCTTATTTTTCCAGCACTGAAATGATGCATTCCATCGAACGGGTGCCGAATCTAATGCATATGTGCGTCGGAGACGAGCACTTCACTTTTCCACAACCAAAGTGCACAAAATTAATTATCAAAACGGAAAAAAGTAAATATTTAATTCAGTTCAGCTACACACCATTCACATAGAGTGAAAGAGCCAAGTTCTGACAACGGACTCAGGCGATAAACTGAAGTCGATAAATTGCTTTGGCTTAATTTAAAGTCAACAGACATAATTCGTGGTTTATGTTATTTGTTGTTGCTTATTCGTTCACATTGACCATGATTTGGACGCCACCACTGTGACACAAAGAAATACACACACAGAAAGGGACAAGAAAAAAAAACTTGCTTCTTTTCAATGAATGTGTGCGAACGAGAAGAGACGCTAAGTGTTTTCAGCCGTTCATTCCAATCAATTCCGTATGGAGCAAGTGTGCTTGTGTGTGCGTGTAAATAGCTGATATATTTCCAAAACTTTTGACATACATGTAAATGTATGCATGAGAATAATAGTGGAAATGCAGATTCGTACCAGTCAAAGTGTATTATGAAAAGCATTTTTGTAGAAAGCATCATGAATATTCATTGCTTCTTGTTGCATTTTTGAAGAAAAACCATGGTGCGCTTTACAGAAATGCTTTGCATGAAGCACTTCGAATGGTGCGAACTTATCCCACTTTTATTCGCAAGCACACAAATGAATTCTAAGTCTAAATCCAAAACGAAAACAAGAAAAACTTTGCAAATACTTGGCTATGTGTTGACGAGCTCAGAAATCGTTGAAGCAATCAATTTAACTTCTTCACTTGCTCTATCTCGTTCAGAGTTTTGGCTTGTGTGCTCCGAGATTTTTGGGGTGTTTCGTCTGAGATTGTCACAAGCACGATTGATCCAATGTAAATAATTGGTCGAAGTTCAGGCGATTCTAAAATTCAACCCCAATATCATCGGAAGCGAATAAAAAAACTAGTGAAATGATCGAATATTTTACGATTGTCAGCGAAAGATATTTTGCTCGAAGAACATTTCAAAGCAGAAATTCAAAAACGGATATTTTCAAACGATACACATTCACATACTAAACATTTTGATACGTTTTTGAGACTTTTTATGCGGGACTTCGACACAGTTATTCCCGTTTTTGCATTCACAATTTATTTCATATAATTCAGCGGTTATCATGTTGTTTTTTTAAAACGGAGATTACCCATTTATCACCAGAGTGGCCCAATATTGAAATCAATGAAAATACAAAATCTCAAAGAAAGACGCATAATTCCAAAAATATTACTTCAATTATCATAGAATTTGCCTTGATATTCGCAGAAAACGGGTCAGGTTCAAAATGTTAAAATCATCGAGGCGTTTGCAAGATTATTTCCTTCAATCGACTACTGTTCGCCACCGAATATTGAATCTTTTCTCGCGAATAATCGAAAATTCAATGAAATGGAGCTCAACGTGTCAATAAATAAATGAATATAGACATTTCGCACATTGCCGCTCTTGAATACTATTCAAAGAAAAGGGACAAACAAATCTATCCTCTTTATCGTAGGTAAAAAGCGCTATGCCATTTACACATACTTACTTTTAATCACATGTGTGATGCTTCAGACTTCATTCGTCATGAAGCTAATGATTGAATACATCAGGTAGACTGCGTCAACAGAAGTTGACTACTTAGAAGCAGTTGGTATCATTTATGGTTTGTGTGACGAGACTTCCAGTTTAAAACACAATCATTTAACGAACATTTTCAAATTTTAGTGATTACACGATCCAATCGGTTTTTTTTAACGCTTCCAAAGGAATTTTTCACTATTTTGTATTTTAACTTTCTGTCTTTTTCCTTAATTATTTAGAGACCAATCGATCAGCATTCGTCAATTTTTTAATATTTGATGTGAAATTACAGAAATTACTAGCTGAAAAATATAATAAATAAAGCATATCAGCTTTCGTGACTCAATGCGTTGAATTGGATTTGCATCCTTTCAAAAATAATCAAACTGTATTCGACTTACATGACACATTTTCATTCACATTTTTCAATTTAACATTGATCTTTTTGCGATGAGCAAATGGTATTTTTATTTTACCTCAATGAACACGGCAATTGCCTTAATTTACGTGTCATTACATGGGCAAAAAAGTTATTCTCCGAATTGAACGTGCCACTTAACAGATGCTCGTTTTGCGCTAAATAAATATTTTCCCGATTGTCGTCCTATATTTATTTTGTGCCTTGGGTAATTTTCTATCTAGTTTGTAATTAATGGTAACCAATAAAAAAGGTGGAAAAAGAGAAAAGAGCAAGCCCAAATTAATGAGAAAGATGCTCTAGAAAGCGGTCTCACCTCATCACATTTTTCCTAGGTTTAAATTAACCATTGCCTTAAATGTCAATGATCTCGAGAGTAACAATTCAATAAAACCGTCAATGTTGACCACTGACTGAGTCAGTTATTTTATGTGTTTGCTCCCGTGAATCAGTCGTCCATATGATCGAATGTAATCTTGATAATTTAATCAGAGCTACAAGGCAATTGTCTCGATTCTCTTTTGTATGAGCGTCCGTAGTGTGTTTGTTTTGTGCCTCTTGGAAATTCCAAAATAGCTGACCGATATACTGATATGTTTCTATGGCGGCATATGAAATGCGTGCCTTACTCAAAGCAAAGCGAATCGAATGGAAATATATGTAAGACACACGCATACTGAATAAGAATTAAGAAATCGCCGCTAATGACCTTAACCTTTTGCTCAACATGTTGAACGAACTTATGTATCACGATTATATTGGAAAGTACGATGCAATCAATATCGTATACTGTTTCACGTCGTTGGGTGATTTCAACGGAATCCATTTTCTCAATCAAAGCGATTCAGACAAAACTAAAACAAAAGAAAGAGGCCAGCATATATTGTAGAGCAGAAAAGGACGTGTGTGTGTGCTTTAAATGCTAATTAATACTCTTAATGGGTTTTTTTGGAATCGCACTCATTCTGTCAACAAACTATGAGTCGACATCACATGAGCAATTATTGTAATGGGTGTTTCAGCAATTAGGTCATACACGGTTGAAGAAGTTTCTGACATTCACCTAAGTAAAACCTGGGCTTCAAAAGGAATTGACATTTATTGCTTATCGGAATTACCAAAAATAAAAAATAAAATTTGTTGCCATTGTTTTATTTTATTTGCATATCGTTAGTGACATTGAACTTCTATTCGCTTCACTACGGTATCGCTGTTTCTTGCCACCACACACAGAAACTTTGTGCTTGGATTCTGTTTTTTTATGCTACTTGAAGAGGGGACATGTGATTGACAGAGCAAACATTGAGCTCAAAGCAAATTTCAGTGGCTTGAATCAAGAGTAAAAGTGCAAAAAGCGTGATTTTGAATTCAGTGAATTGAAATCGCTTAGTATTCCGAACTCACTTGTTGTTTTGTCGAGATCGAAATTCAATGTTGCCATGATATTATGACAGTGTTCTTTGAAATTGAAATTATTTCAATCGCGATGCAATTTACACGATTTGTTATTACGAAACAGCTTGAATAAATAATAACAAACACGGAGTATGAATCATGTTCCTCAATGAAATTTCATCAAAATCAATTTACCTGAAATGTGATCGTTTGAATCGAGTTTTTAGTGGCGTGAAACCGGATTCCTGAATACCGGTGAATAGAATACTAAAAACAGCACACAAAAATGCCGATTCGTTGCCAATAAAAATGCTAGTAAAACTGATAAAGCCGATCAGTTGTTAATAATCGATATTTGCATCAATTTTCGCAACAAGATCGACCATTGTGGAACGAAATGAAGTATTTTCGACAATTTTGAAGACGATCCACCAGATTCCATCGAGAAAATATTTCGCGATATGATTTTTAAATTGATACAATTTTATGTTGAAGATCATATAAATGATGAGGTTGGCGATAAATAGGACCCGACTGCCGATCGAATGGCCACTCTCTCACACCCAATTGACTTTGCATTATTTCTTAGTGGATATTGTTATTTTACAATCAATCGAATCCTTTGGAGAAATTTATTGAATATGGTTTCGGCAATTTTGGTCTTTATCTTGTTCTCTCTCTGTGTGTGTGTTTAGGATGGAGCGGTCTCATATGATATCATCATTGTTATTGTCGTTTTCTTTTTTAGCTATTGCCATCCATTCGAACACGAACGCACACACGACGCGGAGAGCGTAAGCAAGTGAGGCTTCAGTTGAACGTATGGTTGCACACTGTATTCAATATGCCGTTCGGCTCAGTTTGTCTGCCTGAAAGAAATTTATGGGAGTATAAATATACGATAATAGATTGTGTATTAGAGGAGATTCTTTGGCCATAGATTTTTATTGTACATTGATTTTGATAAATCGAGAGGAAGAATAAGCCAAACGTAACGAATAAGCAAGCAGAGAGCTCACACACGCTGTCACACTGTAATACACTAAACTTTCAAGCTCGATTCGTCTGCCTGCTGCGAATGTCGTATCGATATGATGGCTTATTCGATTTATGTTTAAACGTGTATCGCTTTTTTATACTATTGATTGGCGTTTTTCGGACGCTCACGTGACAGCAGCAGCAGCAGCACTGGCAAAAAAGAATCATCTCTCGCAGTTGTGTCTCTATTAGTTTATTTAGTTGTCGATTTTGCGAATTGATTTATATTTATCTATCAACTTGTGGCTAACCAACGGATCGAAGTCACCAAATATGGCCAAGTATCAACGCACTGAAATTGAATGAACTGCCGGGAATTCAAGATGATTTCAGATGGTTTTTGACTTAGCCTTTTTCGCTTTTTTATCGTTTCAATTTGATATTATGACTCACAGCAAAGACAGGTTGGATTTACAACATTATCTTTATTTAAACGAGTCATTGCGGAATATTGCCGTTCAATGATCTTTTTTCATAGAATGATGATGCTAATCATAACAACCAAACTTAATATATGTTCATGACAAAATTTGGAATGGCAAAGCATTGAGCCACATTCAATATTCATCGATGTGTGACACCGTTCTTTTGTCGATCAATCTGCTAATTTCGGATCTTACTGCTCGAATAGACACGCAAATGCGTGCGAAATGGTGAGCCAAAAAAAAAAAAATCCCAATTTTATTTTCGCATCCGGTGTCTCGACGCTCTGGCCACAAACGGCAGCACGTCAATCAGACGAGTGATGTTAATAAAATAACATTGATATCGAGTCGACATTATTGACTAGGTGTCTCGTACACATAATGAAATTGTCATTCGATTAATAGCTGAAACGTTACTAATGTGATTCGTACGTTTTGTTATGTTCATTTTCGAAATACCAAACGACAGTTTATGATGTGACTTTTTGCAGTGCAAAAGAAGAAATCAAAGTAAGAACGAAATCGACTGATTCCTTTGACTGGACACCGTCATTGCCTTTGTTGTGATTGTGGAGCCCATTGTTACACTACATAAGACTTTATCGCTGTGCTCTTAATATATTTGATTGCGGGCTATTAGACATACCGAAAAAGCAACGGTATTATGAGTTTCATTTATGGTTATGGGAATGTAATGCCTTTGCCTTTATTATGCGCCACGATTTACAATGCGCAAATAAAAGGCAACCACATGTCGAGACGGGAAAAAAGCAGGTCACAGGCCGCACATTCATCGAGAGTCATCGAGAGTGAGAGAACAAAAACAACGAGCGAATGTGATGTGCAGAGCACCCGATTCGATTGATGCCGAATGACCTTTTTCAACAACTACAATAGAACAACCGTCAGCGAATCACCAATTTACTCGAAATGATATCGAGACACTTTTATGTTATATCAACTCTTGATAATAGGATGAAATAAAGTCGAGCCCAATCGAAAAGAGTGGTCAAAAAAAAAATTATATTGAAAGAGGGAAATTGTTTATGAAGTGAACGACAGCCGATGATTTTAATGTGATTCAGTGCATCTGAAAAGGTACAATCGATTCTGTCTGGATTTTGCGTGAACAATTAAAAGCACTGACATACTTTCGACATGTTTGCGATTGGCTTGTGGGTGAACAAATTGAAATCTTCAATACAGTTCTGTGTTCAATGAACAAAACATGTAATTCACTGTCGCATTCGCCTGAATGTATGCAAAATTAAAGCAACAATGACCAGCAGCGACAGCAGCTTGCCCAGCATTCCCACTGGATCCAATTAGAATCATTCGTTCCATGTCTACAAATGCATCATTCACAAAATGTTGAAAAGTGAAGAACCGTTTCAGCCATTTCACCTCGGCCTATGCTACCCAAAGCATATGTTCTGGCGAAGTATTCATTATGTTTTATTTGAATTATACGCACAGTTTTTCTCCGCCGTTCCATGCACACAGCTATAGAAGGCGAATACAGTCACATGCGTTACTTTATGATTCTGTGAAAAGCTCAACCAAGTTTTTGTGTAAATCACTTGAACAACAGACAAACTGAAACACCCTCGTTTGATCTCAGAGCAGCGGTCCCGAGTATCGGTCAAAATGTCGAATAAATTTGAAATATTCACCAAGCATACACACAGATTTTTTTTTCTTATTCGGCAGCAATCTCGTTCTTTTATAGCCTTTCATCTTTCCAAATGTTTTCTTTTTCCTTGGAGAACGTGTATTTCATTGAAATATAACTAAGGGTTCATTTATTATCGTAATATCACTGTGCAATATGCTGAAAATATTGATTCAATGTACTTTTTCGTGAGTGTGTGTGACGCATTGTGTTCATTTTATATCGATTTTTGATGCCATTTGACAATTTTGAGCCAACACAAGCATTATGGCTATTTCATTCTTCGTGTTTTTTTATTCTTTTTTTCATGTTCACGCGTAAGCCCAACTGTGGGACCAGCTCCATTTGACCTCTTTAAATATGCGAAGAATGTGTTTATCCCGGCCTAAAATTGCTGTTCATTGTCATCAAAGTGTTTGTTGTGAAATCGTATAAGAAACGTGTCGCATTTGTATTCAACGTTGTTTAGGTACGATAAACCCTTGTCATTATTGTTCTCACACCAAAAGCGCCTTCACAAGAAAATTGTATCGATCTTTTGGAGCATTGGATTGCGAACAACCGCACTAAGAGTTGTGTACTTCCATTTGTGCGAATGGTAAATTCGATTGTATAGACAGAAAAATTCACTTCATTTCGATTTGCAATTATAAGTGGTTTTTTGCTTCTACATTCACCCATCGAAGCCAGCCAAGGCAAACGGGTGCAGCCGAACTAATGGGATTAAAATCCAATGAAAATTCAGTGAATTTAGATGCAACTGAGAAAGGGATACATGGATCTTATATGTTTGAATAAACATTGAGCCATTTCGTTCGGTGTTCTGGGCAAAGATAGAAAAGTGATTGTGAAAAGTATACAAGATGGGTTAAAGAAAGACAAACAAAACATCATTCGAAATTTGATCAATCCAAAATAATCCTGTTTTGATAGGTCTACTTAACTCTGTCTCAATCTCCAACTCTCGAATGATCCAAATGCACAGCATCACAAACACCAATCATTTATATATAAACTGTATTTGCGTCTAAGATTGCGAATGAGTGTAAATCCAATAAGTAAGGGATAAGGATTTGTTCATTATTTTGTCGATTTAAATGATTATATCGACTGATTGATGTTCCATACTATAGGCAACGGTTCCAATTTATTTGTGGAAAACCTAACACTTCGATGCAGCTTCAATTTATTTTGCCATTCTTATAAAACCGATGCCGTCTACAAAGAATGCAACGAATGCTTACCAAAATTGTTCTTCAGTGAGATCAAACCAAAGCCCGTCCAAATGCAATAAATAAAATAACCACGTTGGAATTTGTTAGAATCGGAAACAAATGAAAGGTTTTTCAGTGCATCTATTTAGCAGTCAACCAGCACATGTGTGTGAGTGTGTTGGCCAGTTTTTTCCATACCAGATATATAGCAAATGAGCTATGGACACTTACATTGAATGCCTCTTACTTGTTTGACATGAACTTTGTGATTTTCGATGGTTTCACACGAAACGATTTTCCATTTCGACGAAAGATAAGCGAAGTTTCCCACAAAATGCATCATGGACATAGCAACAATTTTCGAGCCAGCATTTATAAAATTAAAACAGACTATTCAAGCTGGTCTCTCGTTGTGATGCTCTCCATCTACCTACCTCGCTTTTACTGCATTCCAATTGTCTGCCAACTTAATCGGATTGCTTTTACACAAATTTGATTTTGCAACATTGATCGAAACTTTCTATAATTAAAGAGAATCGATTCTCTTATTTTTGCACATAAATTCTGGAACTTTTCAGCTTGCAATTGTAGTTAAGATTTGTTTCATCAAACAATCGACACAAAGCCAGCACATTCTTTTATTCGTTGCTATAGTTATCTCTAGGGTAATAAAACATGTTCAATAATTTTATTATTTTAGTTTAAAGTTAAAAACATGAAACAATGTGGAAATAAAAGTTCAACACTTTTCGCATTTCCCATTGACACTTTATTTCACATTGTTTTCAGTTAGAATGTTTCAAATAGATTGATTCATGCATTTGCATAATTAGACATTCGATTTCAGTATTTCATTGAAATTATGTCTCTTGACTTACGGTTAACATCAAAAAATAGAAAACAAACATCAACATGTTAAATTTCAAGTGTCCCGTTGTGTTTCAAGTTGTGTTCAGTTACAAATGAATTTCTAACTTCATTTTTTTTATCTATAAATTTTTGTAAAACTGTCAGAGCTATTACCTCTAGAGTCAATTTGGTAAGGTTTTACCATTTTTAGCGGAAAAACCATGAATTACTCTAATTTCTGAAACATTCAATCAAATCTACCATATTCATTCACTAATGTTCATCATTTGAAAGTTTTAATTGTTCGTTCGTGAAAGTTTCCAGTTTGTGCATTTTTATATCAAGAACCATATGAATTTCAACATCAGATTTGTTTTTCCACAACTTTTGTTTTTATTCATGTTGAATATAATAAAATATTTATTAGATATATACACATTATAAGTTGTGCCGATGTTATTTCTTGCAAGAGAGAGATATTTTATTACATCGAAATAGATTTTTCATGGCAAAAGCATGGGAAAGCTTAAATTAAGCTCGTCCGTTGCTTCATAATTATTGCGATTATTGAGAAACTCAATTTGAGTTCTATTGAGCTCAATGTTAGAATGAGCAGATCTTGTGAAATCTTATTCCGTTTTTAATTCAAGCTCAACGATTAGTTTCATTCAATTCTTCAAATTGTGTTTGCTCTCGATTCATTTCCAGATCAATTGAACGTTAGGCGTATTCCTCTAATGGGTTGTTACTAGTGTCACATGTGGGATAAAAATGTCATTTATCTGCTTTCTCCTGAGCCTGTGTGACAGCTGAAAATTTTTCATAAATACCATGTTGAATAGACAATTTCATTAAATTCAACTAATCGTACGGATAGATAGCAAGGGTTGAGTTTTGACCTCATTAAATCGATGAGATTTCTAATTCACACTTGATTTGATATCTATAGAATATGCCGTAGCCATGGAAGCTGTGGCCACGTTTCATATTTCATAAAAAGCTCGACATGCGGTCAAGTGCGTTCGGGTATGGGTACATTTCATGACTATGATATATTACATCGTTTTCTGTGTCCATAGCCAGAAATTAAAAATGTGTAATAAACTGTTAAGTCATATTTGTACGACAGAGCTTGAATAACTCATCCGATAGCTTATCTCTGTAAAAGTAAATGCTTGAATGGATTTCCGCATGCACGAAAGTAGCATGCGACTTAGTTTAGGTCGCCCGTTGATATTTGTCAATGTTGGATCATTTTTGGTCCGCTTCTACTGAATTGACTAATAATATCGAGCGATGAAATCCATTGGAATACGGTGTAACCGTCTAAATGTCAAGATAAAAATGTTCGTTTTCCTGTGTATTCTGACTGTAAGCTCGATATTTATAACGGAAATTGTGCAGAAGGAAACGAATGGAAAAAAATTCTATACAATTATCGGAAAAAAATTCATAGCACAGCAGTGACATAAGCGAGCGATGCAATGTCCTTCTCTCCGTGTGCTTTTGTAGCGAAGTTTTGAATGGGAACGAAACTCATTTTTTTTTTTCTTCTTCACTTTGTCGTATCGGTTTGTTATCCATGTTTCGGAGCTAATGCCAGTTTTAATGCTATCCTTGTGTAGAATCACATAATTTTGCCTTCTACCTTCACGTTTAGCGCAGCAAAACACATGAGCGGAGAAGGAGAACGTTGTGCGAGTGGTGGAAAAAGCAACGGAGAAATAGCAGATGGACGAGAACGAGAGAGAGAAAAGAACAAAGAACGAGATGAAATCAGAGGAAGAGGGATCCGAACCGAATTGGGTTGTGGCTGAAAACGAAAGAGTCAAGGAACCAAATACCATTTTATGGAAGATATGCAATATCTCGTATGGTGAACATTTCGAATTGAAGATGTTTAATGTAGGAGAAATTGATTTGTTTTGAGATGTTCATTGCGTCTTCGGCATGGCGCTCAGAAATTGGTCTTTGTACGTTCCAGTTTTTGCCATTGATTGTATTTTTTTTGTCCCTCTCATTCTTTCGATATAATAGAAATTGAGGAGCTTAAAAGGAATTGATTGAATTCGAAGAGATGTGGCAAAAAAAATATAGCATGCACAAAGCTCATTTTTATGTTTCAATTTTCTTCTTGTTCTGGATGTCTCTTTCTACCGGCGAGATAGAATCGACGAGACAACTTGAAAAAAATGCACTCAACTGGCTGTGCACAATGAGAATATGCTTTTTTAACTATATTTTGAGAATTTGATTGAGTCCAAAGGCCAGCGTGCGAATCTGAAAAATTCGGGCAAGAGCAAAACTTTTCTGCTGTCACGATGAAAACTGTCGTCGCAACTTTTATTCGTCGCATCAATGCAGTCATCTCCAATAAATGTCATCTCCAAAATTGACAATATATTTCATCGTTATGTCCATCACAAAAGGATTCATTTTGCTAACAGTAAATCAGAAAAATGCTTCAATATTAAGTCTTGCTTTGATAAAATATTGATTTGATATTTCGAGTTAATTGCGTCCGGGCGCCGGCGTCTACATCGAATAGACAATGCATGCAACGGTGGAACTTTTTAAGTAGAATCAAGCTTTTGATAGATATTTTCCATCGTACGAATTTAGTTTTAGGTTTTCACATAAATTTATATTCATTGAAACAAAGTGCTTTTGGAATAACGCGAAGTAAGGGTTTTCATGGACTTCATCCAACTTTAAATGCACTATTCGTTTACATTAATTTCGGCAGCATTCGAGTTTTGATTCTCAACACATCATTGATTATTCATTGCAGCCGAAACTAATTAACATTGCAGTTTGACTACGTAATGGCAAAAAGCTGGAACTTTGTGGAAATTGGAGCTGGAGTCTCGTGTGTTCACCACTCATCGAAATTGAATCGAAAATCCATTAAAATATGAAGTGCCAAAATTTCTCTCGGAAATCACAAAAACGAACTTCACATCTATTTATTTACGGAAAAGTATTCTTTATTTGAAAAGTTGTTTTGTGTTTATCTTGTACAAGTTTCACTTAATTATTGTATCGATGCTGGAGCATTTGCATCAATTTAATTTGTAAACTATTAAAAGAGCCAATTAAATTCTTAATGAAATAGTTGAGCTACTGCAATAAAATTGACGTCATATCGCTAATTAGATTAAATATTAATTAAAATCCAAGACGTTAATATTTACAGAGTGTGTTCATTGCGAGCGAGTATAGTGCGAATAATGAAGAGTTGCCTATTGAAATCGACAAGTGGAATCGTTCGACAAGAAGCTTTTGAAATTCGATTCAATTATTTACAAGGATCAATGATTTATATCACAGGTTATACAATGTCTCCTTTTTTTCCACTGATTTTTTGTTCTTTCAAAACGAAGACCGAATTATTTCTGAATTAGCTTACTTATTGAATTCTATTATGATGAATTAGTATTTGTATCGTTCTTAAATACTGACTAAGATAGCATTATAATTTTAATCCTTACGATTCAAATACGAATAAATCTTCAACATAAAATGAATATTTTAATGAATAAGGATAAAGATAGATTATTTGTTTCATTCTGTCAGATATATGATTCGATGAAGACGCCATTATCTTATTAACTCAATTGCAGCGATAGCCCGAGAGTAGCCACGAACATGGTACAATATGAATAATGTATAACTATTTTAATCGGATTTGACATTTGAGCTCGCTTCATGAGAACGCGCTTAACCATTTGAATGTGGGAGATCTCTATCAATACATTTTAAAAAGCATTAAACTGCATCATTTCTTCTGTTTCTACTATACAATCGATAAATACATATAAATTTATAACGACGAGAATTGGTTCCGGGAATCCGCGTCAAACCCATCAAATATGTTCGATTTCGACTTTTGGACTTGTTGCTCTTTGATAAGTGATGTCATCGTTCTTCAAACGAACGGATCTATAAAAGTGATTAAAATTGATTGAACTAAACGATGCTGCTTCGCGGTAGACCAACATCTTGCTTTGGATCGGTCGGTGAGTTTGTCAAGGATGAACGTTTCATCTGGCTCAAGAGTCGGTTCGATGGAAAGTTTGACACGACAATTGGCTTCTGCACATACGAATTTTGCACTGGGCTTGGATTCGGATTCAACGCATAATGACTGTTACGAAGGTTATTTGCGATGTAATATCTATCATCGTCATAGTCCAATGAGTTCCTGTGCCAAAATCAAGTGCAATTTAATTAATGCAAATTACGAATGTCTTCAACAGTTGCTCGAGTAGTTGAACCAAATGCTTACCGATTTTTAATTGCCGTAATTGATCCGTAAGAGTTATGAGTGTCCTTCGATTTGTAATATGCATCGTCATCACTATAGTTCAACGATTTCCTACCAGTGAGAGAGAAAGAGAGAAAGAGAAACGGGTTGAATGAGAAATATTGAGAAAGTTTTTGATTGAAATTGCAAATATTTACCTGTAAGCAACAGGTTTGTCGAACGGAATCCCATTTACATTGTTCGTGATAATTTGTAGCAGTGTGTTATCGGAAACGGTTGACGGAAGCGAGTAATTGGATTCGGATGAGCCCTGCTTAATTTTGTAGTCACTGCTCGGCGACGATCGGTCACTTTCCTTACAGCATTTGTCCGTGCTAGAATTTTCCTGTTTCAATTATTTCAAAGTAGCACATTCAATTATCCAAATAAGTCACAGAAAATAGAACATTTGTGTGGGTTAAAACCGGTACTCACATCAGAGAAATTCAGCATGTAATTGTCGTGCGGAATGAATTGCTTTTCATTTTTTACTTGGCGCGCTTTTCGTCCCATCGTTTTAATGAACACGAAACACACGATAACGATCAAAATGAGCACCGTCATTATGGCAATTGTGATGAATATCGGCAAATTTGCTGCGCTGGTTACGTAACGCCATACCGTTTGACTATGCAACAATTCTACTTGCAATACGTCCGTACCATAATCATTGACCACCGAGCAATTGTATTTATCGAAATGCCATGATTCACTATTATGAATGACAAGCGTTGATTTTATGCCTCGATTGCTGATTTCTTCTGAAATTCGAAAATCTCGGTCGTTGCTCGCATTTATTTCGCGTCCACGGAAACTCCATGAAATGTGACGAGCACGCGGAATACTTATCGCTGAACATTCCAATTGAATTGTATCACCAACCACTCCGTATTGTTGCCCACTTGACGTGATTTTAGGCGCTTGTTTCAAGTATACGTCGGCGCTTGCGGTGATTTCTGGGAATCCAGGAACGCTCGCCTTGCAGTAGTATCGACCAGCTGTATCATTGTTCACCTTAAACTTCAACCGTCTCTTCCGTTCAACCACTTTTGGATGATAATTGACCTGAGAATTGAAATGTTCAAAATTATAAAATAACATCTAAATTAACGGGAGTTTTAGATTTTCTTTTTATTGTTCGCCAAATTCTTCAAGCTCTTCTAATTGAATTGAATCAGTGATTTCTTTGAATTGAAGAATTTTCATAGTTCCATAAAATGTATTGGAATTTCAACATATTAATTGTTTTTTGGTTCAACAGATTTATTTCGTACAATTACGGCCCAAAGAGAAAGAAGAAAATCAGAAAATTATTGAAATTGTTCGAAATCATTTGGACGAAGCAAGTAAAGTCAAGTTCATTAGATAATGAGATCTTACCCGATCAATTGGATCATAGACCCAAACGATATCAAGTGGATTTCCTTCTGCCGCACAGGTCAACGTCACCTTCTCATTTCTTTCGGCTTCAACCGACTTTGGAATTTCGGTGAACGACGGTGGATCTACACATGCGATAAACATTCCAATTAAATCAATTATCGAAATGAAATATGCTGAATGAATTTCGCCTGAAAATCTTGTACTCACAATGAACGTCTAAAGTAGTTTCTTTCGATGTTGTTCCAATCTCGTTTGTTGCCTCACACTTGACCACAGCATTTTGATGGCTTCTATTCACCGAAAATATCGCCTGCAAAATAATTAAATGCGATGATTTTTCCCGTTCAGAGCGTGTACAAATTAAATTTGCAATTCAAAGATTCTAAAGTGCGTCGAGAAAAATTATCGGAAAAATGAATAAAAAAAAAATACAAACCATTTCGGTCGTGTAATCGCCAATAACAAGCTTGTCATTTATGAACCATTTGATTCGTATATCGTTTGGATTGGCTTCGGATTCGCACTTGAAATGTACTTCAGAACCATCCAAAATTGATGAATCGCTCACATGTGATGCCGCTGACGAATTAAAATTGCTTTTAGTTGGAACCACTGTGCTGTCAATGAAAAGCCTCACTTTAGGCGCATATTGAACCTACAAGTCAAATGGAGAAATCAATTGAGTCTCGAACTCATAATTCAAAAGAGAGAGAAAAAGAGAGCGAGAGAAAGAATGACAAAAAAAGTGCCCACTCGAGTGTTTGTGGATTGTATTTAAAGCTTGAGAAAATCATGTTACATTAAAATCGATTGGTTAGTAAATACACAAACACGTAAATCCGATCGAATGAACCGTTGTGTTGAATAGTCGCTCATAACGAGATGTCAGACGAACAAAACTCCAACGAACAAATAAGAAAAACAGTCGCTTCAATCCAATTACCTGAATTTTGATTTCAGCATATTTCTCTGTTTCATCGGCAACACTTTGTGCCCGACACTTGAACGTTGCACTGTGATGTTCACTCGTCGCCACAAACCGAAGCGTTGATTTCACGGTGAATCGCTTGCCATCTGATAATAATTCCTCAGAACTGTCGACACCTTTCTGAATTTCTTCGTCATCTCCATTTAGCCAAGTCAACTGTGTTAAAGCACGATTCGAAAAGGAAAATGGTGTTAAGTTGTTGAAGAATAACAGGTTGAGCCAGTGCTCAAATCGTATTTCGATTTGTCGCAATTATTCTTACCGTTGCTGCCGGTTTGCCACCGACCGAAATGCAGTCCAGTTCAACATCTTTGCCTTCGGTAGTTTGCATAAAATCGCCCTGTGATATGCGCGGTGCTTCTGGTGGCACGTGAACTTCCAATGTTGCAAAATTCGATCGAATGCCCGGCTGTCCTTCTTGGCCCGAACTCACTTGGCTACAAAACACAAAACAGAAAAAGTATGTTGCAAAAATGTGCGAAATATTGCGGAATTTCGAAGCCGGCTTATACGCAGGCCGTATAATTACCATTGATATTTAGCATCGTCATCCAGCGTCACCGGATTAATTTGCAGCGTATAGTTGCCATCATCATCACTGCCAATCATCGTGTAACGTTCAAAGCCGCTTAAAGTCAAATTGCGATGTGTGCCTAGCCCAAAATCATCCTTAGTCCATTGCAGCTGACCCTGTTTATGTTCAACACTGCACGGCAGCCACACTTTAGATCCGATTACGGCCGTAAGATTTTTCGGTTGCGCTATAAACGCTTGATTTTCTGAATCACACCAGCAATTTTCCATGAAAATTGCCACCATCAATACAAATATCTTCAATAAATCCATTTTTCAATGTGCTTGTTTTTTTTTTTGTCAATCCCACTTCTCGTTCGTTCGTTCGTTTTCGTGTCGAATACTCGAATTCAGTCACGTATCGATTTTTGTGAAAATTATTTATTAAACTCCCATTCAGAAAATAATTTATCTCTATTTGATTATTTCGAATAATTGTTAGTGTTATTGCTGCTGATGCTTTCGTCTTGTGTGTTTACTGTAGTTTTTCGTTTGTCCTCTCCACTTCGGTTATGATTTCATTCAATGCGTAAAAACTGTGGAAAAAAAACAGAACAGGCAAATGCAATTTATTATTAAATTTAATTGAAATCCATATTATCTGTATTGTGCCATGCGTATATCTAAAGGGGCGTTTTTTTGGTACTAAAGCACACGGGTCAATCTTTTTAAAATGCTCTTCATGTTGTTTGTGCCCAATAAAAAATGATGATAAAAAAAGAATGTGCAATTTGTAAATACAAGTCACACGCGTACTCTGAAATTATCATATATTTAGGTCGAATATTCATTTTGCGGACCATGTTTTCAAGTGCAAATTTGAATAAAGCAATGCACATACGGAACAAAAATTAACAATGTCGATTGAAATTGGTGCGTGCTCTTTTTCACTCTTCCTCTCTTCCTCTTTGCATTTCTTCCTTTCTCCATCACTCTCTCTCTCTCTCTCACGACTCAGGTGCCCCATGCAATCAACAAATATTCACGCATCAGTTTTCCGTGCCTAGATTTGCCGAAGATAATCCGACAATTTTGAAACTATTTAAACAAAAGCAACAGTTTGTTTTGAATGCTTTTCATGAACAAACAAGAAACAAATAAACACAACTCTTCTGTTCCTCTCTATCTGCCTTTTTTTCTCATTTAATTCCTCAAATTTTCTGACTAAATATTTATTTTCTTTATTTGAATTCGTGCATGGTCATTCGCACACAGTGTTCAACACACTCGAAGACGAGTGAAAGAAAAAAAAACTTGAGTCACGAATGGAAGCACGTAAGAAGTTTCAATAAAGAGCCCGAGAATTGAATTTTAAACGAATGAATGGTTCAGTGCTTGGTCATGACACCTAACCTGCTACCATCTGAACGATAGAAATCGTTATTCTCCAAACGAATTCACAGTGAGATAAAACTAAAAAGTACTCGAGGCATTAGTAATGGCCATTGAAATCGAAAATAGTGGGAAAAAATACAACAAATTTTTATTCGAAAAAAAAAATCAGTTTGCTTTATCTGAATTAGGTGAAGAATGGAAGAAGTAAACGTCGATATTTATTGTTTCAATGGATTCTTTTTATCGACTAAGACTCAAGTGAACTGATGATTGGACAACAACAAACACACAGTTTCTCGAAGATGATATAAAAATATTTGTATTCTATACAGCATATGATACTGTAAAGCATTGTCCTGGCTGCACATAACGTGGTGCCTTGCAGGTGGTGCGAGTCTTGCTCGCGATGCACTTTATTTGAACAACATTCTTGCCGTGCATTCGATTAGCATGATTGATTTTAATGTTTGGTCACAAAAGATTTCAATCGAACCACACAAAAACCACGAGCAAAAAACGATCGGGTTGACGATCTGGTTTTTAAACTTCCTTTTAAATAGTTTACAAAGTCTTTTTAATTGCAGGAAATTCTAAAGTTTTTTCCCCATCATTTTATGAATAATTGTTTACTTGAGTTGTTTCAGTGCATTTCATCGATGAGTGATTTGTATCTTTCGTCCGGCCCTTTTATGCGCAATTGTCGTCGGTGTTTGTTTTTTGTCTGCACTTCCTATCGTATCCTAGACGCGCTACACTGGAAGCGGTCAAAATGGAATTTTTATTGTTTCCGTTCGGCGCGCGCGAAACGGATTGAAAGCAGAAACACGGCTGCAAACAAACAGACGCATACATTTCGCGCCGATCAATTGATTTTAGAAAATGTATCTTGTTCGTAAGAACTGAATCAACAAAGACTGTGTATAATGTGTCGGTAATAAATATCGCTGGCCCCGGCCAACTAAAAGCATCACGAAATAAATTATTGCGCTCGGCAATAGCAAGCAGCGATTGAGATTGAGCCGAAATGGCACGGCGCCCCAATCGATAGCTCCATCGATTGTAATAAATCTGATAAAAAAGTCAAGATACTTCATTTAACCTATATTTTGCTTTTTATTTGCCTACTGCGCTTTGTTTGTTTTGGATTGGATTTGTTGAAAAACCTGAACGAACTCTCCAAATGACTGGATTAACGGTACATTTACTGTGTTCGAACCGATTCGAGCATCCGTAATTTAAGTTCGATACAAGCAAATTGCCAGTGTAAAGTCATCAATATTTCAAACGGTACATACTGTAATGCCATATAAATCAAGTAGCTGGACTTCATAGCGCAGCGATTATGATTAGTTTGGTGTGTGTGTGTTTCACGATATGCTTTCTTTGTTTCTTTACATTTTAGAATGTTCTTCGTGAAAATGCTGTTCGATAAAATGGATTTGCTTTGTTCGAGTAATTGCGTCATCGAACCGTACGTTTTTGCCGCAAATTGCAACAATTGCAATGCGATTCCATTGTTTGCGTGACCAATATCGCCGTCCCAATCATAATTATTTACAAAGTAGTAAAAAACTTGAAAATATTGTGGTTTGGACCAGTTTCTGGTTAATTGGCCTGGTATTTTACAATTGTAATGGCGGCATTTTTGCGCCGTCCCTCTCTTTGCCAGTCACACGCGATGATTTCACTCGGGCACCCCGAAAGCGTTTAAGCGCACTTGAATTATGAATTTGAACATTTTGCACAATTACTTATCACAAATAGCACAGACAAAAGCGCACTAAACCAAAACTTGAAACTCCACCAAAATTATTTATGTAAATCGGCTTTTTCGTGTATTGTTTTTCATTTTTGTTGTATTTTTGATCCGCTTTGCATATGCATAACCGAAAGGATCGCGAACATTGCACATTTCCCTTTCATTTTTTTCGGACACCTCCCTTCTTTTCTCCTCACACTCTCTCTCTCTCTCTTCCTCTGGATTCGGCCTGTTCGCGTAATTTACAAAATGCAGATAAAATAATATTAATTCTTCTTTGCTCGTTGCGTTCCTTATCTCGGTCGCATATTATTACGCGAATGAGAGAGCTTATATTTGCATATATTTGCATTGTATATTTTAAATGCTGAAATCTGTACGCAAATTTATTTAATAAATGAGTGAAAAATGGGCAAGCACAAAAAATAATGTCGTTTGGTCGGAAAATATTATGAAATCTACCGTGCTTTTTT
This sequence comes from Obolodiplosis robiniae, assembly GCA_028476595.1. NCBI lineage: Eukaryota > Metazoa > Arthropoda > Insecta > Diptera > Cecidomyiidae > Obolodiplosis > Obolodiplosis robiniae. Next base: position 49,697,949 of record CM052014.1, on the reverse strand, counting down.
TCGGGTTCCAAATCACAGTTGAGTTTATTCAAACGCATGCAATTTATGCAATCGCTGTTTTCTCGTTAGCAAAGAATGTTGGTTTTCGCTCTGTCTCTCTTGTTTAATGACCAAGCGTGATCAAAAGTTTTTTCGGAACATCTCCGAAATCTCAAAGAAGAATGCACCGCAATTCATTCACAAAGAAAACTGTAATTGGTTGCATTAGCTTGAATTTGTGTGTATTTGTGCATCATAAGCCCACAAACAGATCAGACACACAAATATCGTGTATTGAAATCTTTTTCGACGAAAAAAAATTTGTGTGTGTGTATCTGTCACTGACTACGGCTCAGTTTTTTATCTTCACACAATCAAAAACCAATTCCCCGAAGATAACATCGACTGGAATGCAAATTCACTTTATAGTCGGTTCCATCTCCATCTCCATCTCGCTCGCTTTATATCATTAATATCTGTCGCATGGGATCATACAGCACACGCCAAGCTAAATCTTGTTTGAAAATGTAACACGCAATGTTTAAGTAGCATTTACAATGGATTTCACCACTATGTAAATCTGCTAAAAATACATCGGCTTTCTTGTCAAGTTGTCGAGAGTGCGCCAGTGCGAGCGGGAGCTGAAGCATGTGTTTCGATCATCTGATTTCTGCATTTTTCATGGGCGTTACCGCGTCAAGGTTAAAAGAATCAAACGTCGGCCGATGTCTCTATTCTCGAATTGAAATTGTCTATCTCGCTCAAATGCGATGCAAGTTAACGTGCACGACTCGACTTGCAAAACTTTTGTATATTTTTTTGCCAAATGTAGCCATTGGCATTTCAGAGCATGTGCCTTTCAAGTGGATACGACCAGACACAGCACACATGCGGATCAAACGGATGCTAGTCACATGAATTAATGGAAAATCGGTATTTTTGATTTGACATCACCAAAGCGCCTTTGTGGACAAAAGATCTTTTTCGTCCCAAAAACGAATCAAGATTCAAGTGGTTTTTGGTGATCTGTTCTGAGAATCGTCACAAAGACTACTAAGTGATTGCATGCAAATTTAACAAACGCATTGAAACCATTCCGTTATTCGAATTTGAATTCTGTGATACATTTTGCAATGCCATCAATTGCAACATTCCACAATGTTTCCTTCTCTCATGGTGGTCATTTTTTTGTGCTCACATGATTGCAAGCCAATAAAATTTATGGTGTGCAATACAGCAACTATTTCGTCATCAAAAGACAAATTGCATTTGACGGCCAATCGACACAGCAAAGAGAAAAGAAATGTGAATAGACGGCAATAAAAAGAACCACAAAGAGACGAGAATCCAATAAAAAGCAGATTGGGAGAATTGCCACAAAATGCGTTTCTTCTTTAAATAGAATGCTGCTATTCGATGTGCAGCACATGTGCAACAGCGATAGCAACAGCAGCAGCTAGACGATCGTTTGAATTTGCAGACGGATGTCGCCTGACGCTCAGTCTTAAACAATTTCATAAATAAACGACAAAACTAACCGAGATGAAAAAGAAAAACATCAACTCAGCAACAGAATGTCTGACACATCGTTTCTGGCATTTATTGCCCTAGCTTTTGGCCATATATTTTCCAGTGCTACTCACGAGGAAAATTGTTATTCTTAAATGATTTCAGTATAGTCCTTACACAGCTGTCAATCGAAATTTAGAATTAATTTAGTGTTCTCAGCGAAAACGGTCGAGAAATTGTGCGATTTTCCGGGATTTTGATATGGATTTAATTTTAGACCGGATATGAATGAAATGGAATCAATCTAAGCGGTGAGTTTTAAAATAGCTTACGTTGCCAAGGTAAAATTGAAATGCAACTGAAATAATGATTCTTAATATAGAGTGCATCTGATGTGTTCGAAGTACAGAAAGCATCATCCATTCACAAACGGCTGCTCGAAACGAAAGCATTAGATGAAAAAGTCGCGACGACTTGAAATGTAGGGTGAAGTAAAAAGTAGCGGAATTCAAATAAGAAGTCAATTGAAACGAAATGCTTTGGTCGTCTGACTTCTTTGACAACATTCCAATCGTCTCATTATAAATCGGATGTGTCCCAAAATAATTGGATTTCAATTAAATCCAGAAATCCATTCAACACATTCGAATTATCGCCACAAAGCACGATTTTGCAGTCAATGCTCTTGCACACTGTCAACGGGCACATTCCCATCAAATGTTAATCAGGCTCGTATGTTCAAATCGCTGTCGTGACAGACGGTCGCGCACCCGACTCTATCTTTTACACATAATCTAAAATTGGATCAAATACAGACGGTCGACAAACAGACGTGCACGCCGAACATATGTTTTCTAATTAAATCACAGATCTTTTTCGATATATAATTTGCACGCGAATTCAGGCATTTTTCATTCGGTGGATTTGTGGAAAGCCGCACGCGCTCGCATCCATTATGATATCATCTGTGTATGCACATGAGTGTACGATGTTACGGTGCAACAGGCATTTTTTTTTTCTTTTCTACTTTCTCGGTAATTTTTTACTGGGACAACAACCAAGTTCAGTCGACTTGCTGCTTTTTTTCTCAACCAACTGAAATTATTCGTCTCTTAATTTAACGGGATTTTACAGTTTCATTCAACTCACAACACGCATAAAAAGTGAAACGAAAGTGATTTTGGCACACAATTCAATAGACTTATTCTTGTTTCTTTTTCCAAGCCATGTGCATCCTGTCGCCGAACGAAGAGAAAGAAAAACGGTCGAGCTTATGCAAGCAAATTTTGCTTGTGATGTTATTTTTGTGATGGGATGTGGATTCATAGCGGCTGGTAAACGCCACATTTGCCGTCTCTTGGAATCGCCCATCAAAAAAATACAAGTAATTGCTCAAAGAAAAGGAAAGTCAAATATAAAGATCAAAAAGAAAGCGCTGATTTGCGTTCCCTCTTCACAGAACAAAGAGAAGAAAACAACATCGGCGACAAATGCTAGAAAAAATGGAAACAACGACTAACATACATTAAAATCATCCGTTTGCCATTTTCAATGCGAAAAAAAGTAGCAGCGAAAATCTTGACAGTAATTATGTTAGCATTGAGGGACTTCCTTTGTGCCGCCAGATTCTCATCCCGAATCTGGACCGATGTTCAAAGACAGAAAAAAATATTACAAAAAGCATGTGAAAAACGAACGGAACACGCAACATCAAAAATTGACACAGTCGAAACTACACGCTCCCCTTGAGCGATAGACACTTCGAAATAAGACTCAGCTTAACTATGTCACAGAAAACAAAGAAGAACATTACAATATTTGGGAAATTCAATTACATTACATTCGTCTACGCGCGCAGAACAAACGAAACCGCGCTGAAGAAAGTGTGAAATTGAATTTCCGCCATTTATTTGTTATAATGTAAATTTCCGTTCGATTCTCTTGTTCATCCTAAATGTAAAACGATAATACGTTTGATAATACGCCTGAAATACTGCACGACAAAAAAGTGACTTTCGATTTCAAACGAATTTTGTCGCTTTGATCATCGGATTTTCTGGAATATGTGCGTGCATATGAGGCACTCTTTCTTTCCGAAAAATCGTTCTTTTAGTTAGGCGCATCACATTTGAAATAATCCTGAAATGCGGCACTCTATTTTTATTTTCGCTTATTTGACTGGAAATATTCAGATTTATTTTAAATTCACTCGAAATCGGGCTAATTATTCGAAATCCATATCATGTTGCTGGCCACAGTGAATTAATACATTCAGTTAGCTCAATCATAATTGCTACACGCTTAATTGCAATCGTTTTACACGGCGCCGTTTTTTTCTGGCTTTTACACGATTAACACGTGTATATGGCCATAGTTATCACATTTGAAACGCTTTCATTTTTCCATTCGCGATTCTCCGAATTTGTTTCCACGAGATCCAGCGATTTGCGCCTATTTTTCATACTGACACAAAATGTAGAAAATGAAATGCGATTTCATGTAGGTACAGATAGTGAATGTTAGCATTATTTAATGGCAGCTAATTGACTCTCGAACTAAGCGAGCGGTCAAAAATAGCCTCGAATAATTCTATTCTTTTTATCGATTTTAAACATGAACAATTAAAATGTACAATATTTAGTATAAAATCTGAGTTAAGCTTCAAATGCAATATTCAGATTATTGAGATTTTGGTTGCACTGAAAGTGACGTGCCTCAATTGCATATTTATGCGAATTCCATCGTAAAATCAATTGGTTTCGAATTGCATGATTCGCATTAAATCGCTTATTTATTCAAGCCCAACTCGATTTTTCATATCAATAAAATAACATAATCTCAGTAAAAGCGTTTCTGGAAATACGAAATTGAGGTAAAAAATCTTCCAAACAATATTCAATGCATCATTATTTAATGTCGTTTATTGTTGCTATTGATTATTCGTGGGCTGAAAATACATGAAACTTGAATACATGAAAATGATTTTATATTCAAGATTGGATCCAAATTTTATACAATATGAAATGGAATTAATTTACATTTCTCTTCATAGTATTAATTGGCATGGAGCTGAAATTATGAATTATTTGGACATCCAAACTGGATCAGATCAGCTTTTGGCTAGCATTTGGTTATGATTGTTTTGAAGCTGATTGGTATTTGGTTCAATTAGTAATTAGTGAAGCCCGCGCGAAGAAGTTCCCGTTTCGAATGGCAAAATAGAAATATAAATTATGCGATTTCGAAGCATTTTCCGAAATGTTAATTTCATTTTGGGAGAGAAAGCAACGATGAGCTAAAATCGGTATTAGAGCGAATAAAATGGCTACATAATGAGAAGATTGCTTTGACGCTGCATTAGATTTAGTGTTATTAAAAACAGATCTCTCTGAGAGAGAGAGCCGCGCGCGTTCGCGATGATTTTTACGCAATGACCATGTTCGTTCATCAAGTGATTTTACTGCAAATACTGTTATTATCACCTAATCAGTTAAGAAAATCCAACACAATATGTCATGCATGAGAGTTCATAGATCTTTATTTGGCTTATATGTATATCATCTTAATTAATCGCATAAGCGAATGAAATGGAAAGTGTTGTGTTTCTAAGTCGTTGCTCGTCTGTTTGAGAAAATGATTCATATCTCATCATTATGACATTTACAAGCTTTGTTGCAGCCCAATATTTTTTTTCTGCATCAGAAGTCTCGTTTGATGCGTGTGTCAGGCGAGCTTCAGCCGATTATGCTTCCAACTTTCTAGCCACAAGACGTTTTTTTCACTCACTGCAAACTTTCTAAATCAAATAAATGATAATCGTCGCGAAATTGACATGTTGCTTGCTCATAATGGCTTGCAGTGAAAACATGTATCTGATTAATGTTGAGTGTAACAGGGTAGAAAAAAGCAACAGACTATGCAGCTGATATGTACGGTTGAAGTTGACATCTCATTCGTCTATTCGCGCGTTTTATTATATTTTCAGTGTGTGTGTGTGTGTGTGTGTGTGTGTGTGTGTGTGTTGTTGCATTGTTTCAAGCCTATTTGCAAAATATTTTCCTATTAAAAGGTTGCTGTTAATGTTGTGACACGTAAAGAGAGCGAGAATATATAGCATTTGTCGAAACAATAATACCTGTTATGGGTGTTAATCTGTCATTTTGGATCTCAGACTATTTATGTGGCGAAAGCTCTGTGCGACAAACAAACCGAGCCGACAATGAGCAAGAGAAAAACGCACACATTGGCTGTTTTGTTTTTTGATCAACAACAATCATTCAAACACACAAAAAGTCAAGTGTGAATTTATATTTTAAATGAGAGCACACAATCTAACGATTGCATAATCGGTTCCATCGCTGTTACATTTCTTTTTTCGTTTGTTTCATTTGTGCTGTTGAAAACATGCATTTCACGACGTATTCTCGCCCTCATTTCGCATTGAAATGTTCATTTATGATTTTAATTTTTCGCCTGTTACCGATGCTATGCATGATTTATTTGTTTGTTGCGTGGGTTTTCGCACAAAATTGCTCATTGTTTCTACATTTTCGCATTCGCAGCACGTTGATTTAGCATTTACGTTGAAGACCTAGGCACACATTGAAAGTGTCAGCATGGTAAATTGCTGGATTTTCCTCAAAAATCGCATTAGTGCGCATTATTCATAGGTTTTCACTTTGCAATGACAATTCTCAGTCTGTCTCATTTGGTTTTTTGACTTATGGATCCATCAGTTTAACGTATTATATGCGTTTAAAACGCATTAAATGTGTCGCGAATATCAGCCCGCTATTCACTCCATTCCAATCCAATTACACACCATTTCTCTCAGCAACTTTCAGTTCGATGGGTGAGTGCCTCACAGCAAATGTGGGCAGCTCCTCCCAATTAGAACAATTACCGAAAATTATATGTATATCCCTAATTGTAAGCGATATGTTTTGTTGCGGCTGTCTTTGCCTAATGGCAATGTCTTAAATCTCTCGCACGCGCTCGCACTCGCTCGCTACAAGAAAAATCACCGACTGAACTTGTTTTGGAATCTCGTCGACATTTATTAATGCGCTAATCATATTCATAATATACATTTCACACTTTCATCGACGGCATGCTACCACAAAAACAAAAGCAACCATGATTGCGCCGCTTTTTTCTCTCTCATTCACTTGTTCTCTGAAAACGGTTTACAGGCATATGTGTCTCACATCAATAATTTTATAGTATTCATGCGTGCGCCGCGTGCTGTCAACACTTGCTAGATTTTTCATTGACATTTACGATTCAGCTCGGCATCGAAGGAAAGGCTTTCTCAAGATAAAAAAAAAAACATAAAATTCATTTTATGGTTTCATGGAGACACTATGCATTTTCAGAACCTCAGCAGCGCGCGGCGACACAAGAGGGTATCACCATTTCACAATCAGTAAGTCAACCATTTAATGGTAAACAGGCGATTTATTGCCCGATTTTCATTTCCTTTGCTACAAAAGAGTGAGCTCGCGGGAGACGAAGAGAAAGAGATACCGAAAAATAATCGCATTATAAATACTGTCATAAATAAACGTTGCGTATCGTCTTAATTTGCTAATGTCCCTTTTATTAACGGCTCTAATTCGCTACATTTGGATGGATTCAGCACGCATCAGCATGAATTTCCATTTGATGAGCCGCAGCACCAAAGTGAAATGGATTTCAAAATGAGCACACATATTTTCGCATGTTGCGCACAAGCCCTGGCTTCGCACATGCACGCACATAAATAATTATTCGCGAATTCCAAAATTTGAATGAGCCTCCACATTTCATGGGCAAATAACGATAGCATGTTGTTGCAAGACACTCTAGCGGAAAATGTTCAAATTGAAAGTGGTCCATTGACGCTCATAAAACACTAAAGCAACTTCATGCTTCTTTTTTTCCCTTCGATCTCGTTCCACCTTTTTCGTCAATTCGGCAAATCGGTTAATGTTTCTAGATGCTTGACGCTTTCGCGCTCACTCCTTCTTATTGGCTTCATTTGCATGTAACGATCTGTTTTTTTCGCTCCATCTTCTTCTCAATGTGTTCTTTTCCGTAAGTCTATAGGACCGAGTAAAATATTGTTCAATTAATTATTTAGGTTGATGGCTAAGCGCTTGGCCCCACGTAATGTGAAATGTGCGCGATGAGAGCGCACCCTACTACGCGAACACTCGCGCGCACACCCACACACACACACTCACCAGCACCAATGTTTGTATGCATAAGGTGTTTTATGTAAATTTTTTCCTGTCTAAACGGAAATTTATGTTGGCCAGCGCTGAAGCAATGAAAGAATATGCTGGAGCAGCGATCCTCCACCGTGGACTGTAAGTGTGTATGTGTGATGGCAGCAGGGCAATTTTACACACATACTTTATGAAGGCACGAGTAACAACGATAATGAAAATTCATGAGATGTAAATTTGAATGTGAATAAATGCTCTTGATATACGCAAAATAACAAACGAAAACATGAAGAAACAACAAAAAAGAAATAGAAAAACAAGACGGAACTGTAATTTTTCCGTCTCCAAAGTAATGTTATATTGAGAGAGTGGAAAAAAGTAGCAAACACCGCTGCCAAACAATGGCACACTGACATACACATGCAACTGACATACACATGCAACCAACGCATATTCAGTTTTTTGCTGAATTCACTTGGTAACTGGAGGCCGAGGAACCTAAAAGGAACGTTCAGTGCAATATGAGCCAGAGTTGTTTGTGCTGAGGAGAATACTCCTAAGTTGCTGCTTTTAAGCAATTTCGAAAACTAGGGAAGAATAGCCGAAATCGCTTTGCAAATTGTATTGAATTTGCTGGCTGGTTGTGTGTCACGCGTTATGTGCTGCTATCAAAATAATTGCAGTCGACAGTGCAGCAACATCAGAAAGCTAGCATCAGCCAAAGCATATTTCATTTCTCAATGGGAATAGACGAATGCAAGAAAACGGCACGAAAACCCTTGCCATCGCTCTGCTTTCCATTTTCTTCCATCTTATTGCTGTTCATTTTGAATGCGGTGGAACGTGTGTGCATCGCACACAAAAATGGCCCGGTAAAACTCGAGGTACATCAGCATGCGACACAATGCCAAAGGACAACAAATAATAATGGAACATATTTAGATATTTTATAGAAAAACATTCTTTCGTGTTGCAACTAGTACTGCTGCTGGGCAGGAATGAATGAACGTGCTTATAAGGTAGCAATGGTAATGAAATAATAGAGCATGTTTTACATGTCCATACATCGCATGAAGTCACTTACATCCTTTATTTTTTAATTATTTTAATGTTAAATTAGCACACGTTGATAACGTTAAAAATAAACCGGCAATAAAATGAAGCAATAACAATTTCAGAAATAAAGAGCAGAACAGGTCATATGAAAAAAAAAGTCGGGTGCATACGAAAAGAACCAACTGCGAAATAGAATGATAGCAGTCGGGCGAGCTAGAGCTTCTGTTTAAATTGCACCAGACTGCACACAGACCCGCTTTCCGGAGAAAAACGTATGAAAATTAAATTGCATATCAATTAAAGTTGTAAAATGAATGCAGCCAACAAAAAATCCCAACCATTTTCAGGGTAAATGAAATGAAGAAGGCAAAGAGAAAATAACAATTAGACGCATAAGTACGAGGTCGTAGCAGACAATAGCACTCTTTTTTGCTCGTCACGCCGAGTTTCGGGGGGAAATTGCATTCATGATCATGGCAGAAATTGTAGATAACAACACGATAGCTCGCAAATGAACGACTCATTTCGATAAGCATTTCGAGAAATGCAACATTTTGCAAAAGTTGTTCGGTGTACAAAGGCGATAACACTTTGGCGCGGACTATAAATACAGGTGAGTTGGAATGCACCAAAAATGCTCGGTGCTACAAACATATTCTATTCGTTTGAACCTTTTGCTTTTTAAATTTTGATACATTGTTCAAGTATAACTACATTCGGTCGGAGGTGTTTGCTCAATTTAGCCAAAGGATATCTCCAACTTGAAAGGAAGAAGGGAATGGAATAATCAACACTATAGTTATTTGTATTTATTCAGCAATCACACAATATGTTGTTTGTTAAAAAGTTCCCAATTCAGGACTGCACTGAATGAAAAAAATGCTCGCGATAGTTTTGCTGAACAAAAATCCAATCAAAATCACACGAAGGATGAAATTGAAAGGCGAATATTGGCAAAACTTAAGTTAAATTTCAACAAACATCTCGTGAATTTGTTGTTGAAGTACAAAATTAGTGTGGAATGCTTGAGCATCTAAGAAAAAATCCTTTATTTTTAGCAAATTGCTTCTTCGTATCTTTAAAAATACGCTACAAAAATCCAAATATCGGTTCTCTTCCATTTTGAGCATTTTTTTTTCGTTTTTATTGCAATTCATCGAATTACTGTCAAAATTACAATAAAAAGCAAATAACTGCAATTTGTCGGAAGACTTGTTCGCTAGTCGTTCCGCTACAATTCCCGCTACAATTCTTGTCTACTTTGTCAATTGCGTAACACACTTCATCAATTTACATTGGGAAATTGAGTTAAAAAGTGTGAAAAAGTTAAAACATTGTTCAGCTAACAGTAAAACATCTGTTCGATTCGAAATGAAGGGCTTTGGCTTGTAAAGTTCTGATTCGTTTAAATGACTGAATTCAGGCAATATTATTGATATTTTATGCGCGAATCGACTTGCGGTATTTAACATCAGCGAAAGAAAATCGAAATCAAAAGAAATCCAAGCAGAAAACAAATAATAATCTTTTGGATGTTAATTTGAATGCAGATCCGCTTTTTGATCAATATTATTGATCAAACATTTTTGCTATTTCGTAAAATATATCGATCAATATACGGTTTACGAGCGTTGATCTCTTATTACGTGCCGTGTTTTTTTCCGTAAAATTGTAAATTCCATCAAAAAATGAGCCGTTCATGTAATGGCTAATGAAATTCTTTCACGTGCAAACAAAAGACGACACGAAAATAGTGTAAATAATGATAGCTTTTTTCCTCTCTTCACATTCAATGTTTGTTTAATCAAGAACAAAATAGAATGCTCATTTTCTCGTAGTGAGTTGAACTTTCGTCGAGTTGAACAGAAGTTTGAACGCACAGCGACAATCCATCGGGTCGAATTTTGCTGCGAAAATCGAAACAAAACGAAATTTACGAAAAGCTGACAACAGCAACGACAAAAAGATGGAGAAAGAGAACAGTAATTCTAATTTCTCAAAAACAATCATTCCCGAGTTCAATTCCCGATCGAACAAAGGCACACCGAACGTTCTACCTGATTTTGCAGTACGACGAACATGGAAAACGCGAATGTTGCCAGATGATGACGGTGATGCAAAGACAAATAAGAGGCGAATATACAAAAGACAAACACGGAGAGAAGAAAAAAGAAACATAAATCGACTATCGAAATCGTAGTTTGAGCCACATTGAAGTGAAGCTAAGCAGCGGCGGTGAGCGCGACAAGCAGAGAAGAAGCAATGAAAAGAACGGTGTGAATCGAACAAATAGTGTGAGAAGAAGAGAGAATCTAAAGTTTATCATCAATTTGTTAGTTTTCGTTTGCGCAATCGGCACCATCGTCTGTGAACCATTCTGTTTCCCATGTGCTATTTGGATTTTATTTCTTTTCCATGTAGCTTGCCATTGACCACCATTCAGAGAATTCTAAATGATTCCCTGAGCTTTCATTAAAACGTCGGTATCGTTTTCCAGCCCTAAATACCCTGAAAATTTTCGCTCAAATTGCCGAACGTACATCGATGCAATGGTATCGGTCGATTTCGATTTTTACATGTCATTTATATGTTTATGCTGTAATCGGCAATTAAATTAATTTATTGTGAGTTCCCAAGAACGAGACCGGCAGATGGCCGCTGCACAACACTTGAATTACCAATCGACCACTCCAATTAGATGATTGAATATCTCTTAAAAATTTCGTGCGCACAACATGGAATGCACATCGCGCATTTAGTTAATCGCATCGCACTTTCCACTCCATTCAAGTAATTTAACCGTTTTACGGCTATTAAAATGTTGTTTGTTTGATAAATGAACGAAATTAATTCTAATGTTCTTTCGTCGGAATTTCATCATCCGAATTAATTTCAACTGAATATCGGACAGAACATGAAATAACTGATTTTATCAAATAGCGCATTTTCAAAGCACATCTTCAGATTGAGATGTTCAAAAAATGCATTCCATCGAAACAGAATCATATGAAAATATCATCATTATTCGTATGAATGTATCAAAAATGGGTATGACACTCAGCTGCTGAATACGAGAAGAAACGCACTTTCTCAAGTCTCAAACTCTCATTAAGTACACATTGTTTTGTTGGCCGGCCATGGAATTTAATGATTCCGACGTGAAATGAAAAAAAATGAGTATATTTTTGGTCAACAAATTATCTCAGGATGATCCAATGGTGATTACCAGACGGGAGTGAAAAGAACACATCAAGCAATGGAAAAATGACAGCGATAGTTATGGATATGGTGCTGCCTGTGCAGCGCGCATCTCGCTTCTCTTTTGTTTCTATTATTCATTAATAATGAGCTCTCGCTTTGAACGTAATTATATGTCTTTGTATTTAATGGTCAATTTATCCGAAAATCATTTTCGACCTGGTAGCTCGTTTCGATAATGGGCAACGCAAAAAATCAACGAGCTATAGTTCTTATTGTCAGGTTCAATGACTCGAGTTGTGCGTCGAATTCCCGGCCAACCTATTATGTATAAGATATCTGTGGCGCAGATCTTGGTGTTTGTTTAGATTAAAAAACGCCAGAAACTCGTTGATCGTTGATTTAAAATGAAAAGAAGAGAAACAATCATAATTCATAGCGATCAAAATTCGGGTTGAGATAGCTATCATCACGTTGTCCATCGAATTGCTACTTCACATGCAAATCATTCGATTGAACATTTTTAACACCTATTTAAATTTTATTGCATTCCCCAAAGAAACGGCCTTATGAATAAAAATGATGAAATTAGAAACGTGATATTAAATGCATTCAAATTGGTGATCACTTGCTTCAGCACTGCATACGAATGCTTATTTACTCGAGCTACCTATTCACTCTGCAGTGCCGATATTTGGCTTTCCATTCCGCAGATTACTCTATAGTTTTCTGTTTTCGATTTTTTTCAAATAATATTCAAGTGTTATGATGGAATAAAATTACGCATTCCGATTACATCATCATGGAGGCTTCGGAGAAAATGACATTTTCGACTCAGTCAGACGTTTGATTGAAGCAGCAGGCAATCGATAAAAAAATTACGCACAAAAATCACTCGGCATACGTTTTAGGCTTTGGCCTTTGTAAATATTATTTTTATCTGCACTTAAGATTTTATGGGCGAAAACAATAAACCAATTAAGTGTTGCATTTGGCGTCTTTTATTTTATTATGCGATTATTGGAAATAATGTCGCATCATTTTGTGGCTGCTATTAACCGCTTGGGGATCTATGTTGCGGCGATAAAATGTTCGGCGTTATGAAGTTCAAGCAGTCATGACACGGCCCGATGAAAAAAATATGCTTACTTTGTTTCAATTTCAATTTTTCTGGCGACAGATGCTTGATTAATGTGCGAGACAAGACCATTGACTTTGATTTTTATGTGAAATCAATGGAGTGGATTCAGTTTCACTCGGCGAATGCAGTCGTAAATACTATGCATTTTCAATACAACCATAAATTTCGATTTGGACTTTCCCGATTTTCGGCCGCACTCTCGCCATCTCCACTGCAGCAGTCACGAAAAGTACCGGCTGGCTGCCGAATGGGGACACACAGCATATTTTCAACGGATTTTATTACAGATAACATTCACACGTGCATCCCACGAAAGCCATTGGCGCGCATTACATTATGTTCGGATGCATAATTTGTTGTTCGATAATAAAATGTCGGTTTATTATTTGTTTGGAAGCAAACCATAAAATTGTTCGAATGGTGAATGGCAAGGCTGCATCGCATTTTTCGAACAAAGACTTCATTTTCCACTTTTTCTCGCCAGTCGGCACACGAAAATGTATACGATCTTTTCTGCAGCAGCAGCAGCACCGCCACCGTAAAAAGGATATTTTAATCGAAATGGTTCGATGAATTTCATTCGTATCGCACTTTGAAATCTCCTGCGAATTGTTGATTCCGTTGAAATTTAATACGGGACCAATTTTTAATGTTATTTCTTTCTCCGTTCTTTTATCCATGCAAGCAGAACAGCCAAAAGAAGAACTTCTTTACCGCGTATTGATTTTCTCATGTAAAGTCGCTTAAGAGACATATCCAACAGCTACTGTCTGCGCTGGAATCGACCGAATCGAAAAAAAAGTCGAAAGGTAGATGAGAAAAAATGCGCATCGTAGATCGAAGGAGAAATATAACAAGTGGAACCTGTTTTACCCATAGATTCCAATATATCGCTCGCTTGTCGATACGAATCGAAATTTCAACGCATTCTAAATACAGATTGTGAATTATGTCGATATAAAATTTATCTATTTTCAATGGCGGAATGCACGTTCCATCGCATTTGTCTTGTGCACTGAATCGCTCGCGGCCACTGTAAAAAAATTACAAATTCAACAATTGCATGGCACAAAAGCAATAAAAGTGTTTCTCATGAGCATTTTATTTGTCTCTGTGATTGCTGGACACTTCCAAATTCAGAGGATCAACACTTTTCTCTGTCGGCAAAAACGGTGCGCTGCTGAACAGCTCAGCAATCAAAGGCAATTAATTTAGAATTAAATATTAATGCGTTTCCTTGATTTCGAGCGAAAAAAACGGGGCAAATGCAAAGTCACTGCATCATTCTTTGTTTCTGGACACACGCATAATCGTGGCTAAATTAAGGTAAGCGCACATCTCGTACATGCCCATGTTTGATCGGCATCAATGCCCAAATTCAGCACTCATGATTTATGGAGAAATATTGCAACTTGAACTGTCTTTTAATTAAGTTTTTTTCTGTTTGTCTCAATGCACTTTTTTCGATGGCCATGACAATAATGAGAGGCTAGAATATGTCAATTCTTGATGGCTAAACGATGTCTCGTTTTATCCTTATTTGAATTCTATTAAATTGTAGATCGTGTAGAACAACGTTCCCATGTGTTTTTCTTTCGTGCGGCGCGCCCGACTTCATCGAACATTATTTAGTTGATTACATCTACCACATAAGACAGTTACAATGGCTACTGAATTTATCTGATAATATTACACGTGAAATCAATCTTCGACTTTATTTGTAGTTGCGCATCAGTTCATATTGATTTTCGATTCAGATGGAATTTTCAGCCATCGGAAAAGAAAATAAAACAATTAAAACCCAAAAACATGATTCGGTTTAATTCGATAATATTTTCGACTTTGGCGCTCATCAAGCGACATCGTCTTTGACTTTTCAACTTGAGTTTAATTCGGCTCGAGAGCGTCAAATTTTCAACATTGGTTTTACATTTTCCATTGTCAATGGAAATTCTTCGATTTCAATTCTTTCACTTAAAATCTTCGGTCGTCAATCTTTTTGATTTGACGGAATAATAAGATGGTTATCTGAAGTTCATTTCTTACGGTATCAATTCCATTCGAGCACTGATTAAGAATTAGTATGCATGTCATTTCAATTTCAATTTGAATGCAGAGACATTGATGGGCATCGTGACATATTGTCATTTGTCGAAACAAACTGTCTAAAATCATTCAGAGTGATTGTTTCAATATGTTTCGCCGTCAAAAATATATTCTACCAGCTCAAAAGAGTGAGAATTCAAGAATGCCATCGCGATCAACCATGTTAAAAAAGTCTCTCATCCGTTGAAAAAATCGAAATATCGGTTGAACAAGCGCGACAAAAAGAGTTCATCTAGCGACATCGTTTCGACTTAATGGCTCATCTCATCGAGAATCGGCACGGCAAAATGGAAACGACATAAAGACAAGAAATGAAGAAACAGAAGATAATAACAGAAACAAGAAAAATTATTTAATAATTTTTAATTAAGCGAAACCATTTCGTTTTAACTCTTTTCAATTCGGGCCATAAATTCTCGAAACCGGCATGAATGAATACACTGGGGCCGGTGAAAACAAAGAGAACCGCTTTAGAACATGCAATAAAAACACAAACTAACGTGCAATGAAAATTAATTTTGTTTCACTTGATTAGAAGCAAATGGTTTGGCAAGCCTGACAATAAATGTCCGAAACATGAAATCAATTTGTCTATTCAAAATATTATTACAAAACAATATTTAGGGCAGAGAAAACAATATTTGCAGAAAATTAATTCAATTTTCATAACAAATGACCTTGTTCTTGATTTAAAACACATTTGACCAATTAGTTAGTGCTCTGGCGCATCGAATTGTCAATTAGCCTCGAAAAAGAAGACCATTCGAAACAGAGGCAAAACAGAAGCATAGTTGAAACGGAGGAAAAAGTGACCTTTTAATTAGTGCAAAGGCATGATATGGACAAATGGAAGAGCAACCTACGTCTCATGTGAATCGACGGAACAATCAATTGACGTTTTCGAATAACGTAATTTTCCTTCGTCAAATTTATTGTTTGCATTTAAAAATCCAATTAAGATTTACGACCGTTTGAAAAGCAGATCGTTAAATTACCCTAATGCAACAGTTTTGCTTAAGATCGTGAAAATATTCTCACACCAAACGTAGAAGTAGAAGGAGAACGGAAAGCGAAAAGAGAAAGGGAAAAGAATCGTCCCCAAAATGTTCGACCGGAGTGAATGTGATTTGGTTTGCGTGTTAAACAAAAGCGACATATTGAATTGAAGGAAGGCATTAACAACAGGAAAAGATTGTTGGTTTCGAAAAGAAAAGCTGAGTTCCGACGTCGCTCGGTGATGGTTTTATTTCCATATATGCAACATAAGTTTAACGGAAATAATTACAATCATTATCGCTTTTCATGAGACTTTTCGCTTTAATTTTATTCTCAAGTTTTGATGATTCGAACGAATGTACGCTTGACAAAATGGACCACTATGAATTCGAGAGTAAAATCTTAATTGGCTCAATTAGCGGCACTTGTGCCGAAATCAATGTGAATATTTTTGGAACGAACGCACCGTGTATAAGATTTAAGACCTGCACATTTGTCATTGGTCACAGTTATCTTATTGAATTATGCATTTGCATTACCATGCACGCAGAAAATAAATGGACATAGCGGTTGTCAGCAAAACGCATTTGCAAAAAGAGAAATGAACGTCGAATTTCAATTATTCGAGCGATTTTCAATAGAAAGTGTGCATTCATGTGACATTTAATTATCATTCGCCGGTTTTATGTTTTATTTTAATGGAGTGAACAAGAAAATCGTGACTACTGGATTAAATCAATTCGCATTATTGCTTTTTCTGCATCCTCTTTTTATCTGGGGATCTTCCATTTTTGCGTTGACATTTTACAGCTACATGTTTTATCGTTTGTTTAATTTCTCTGCTATTCGCCGAATTCAAAGAAAAAAAAAATGGTCTCAACAAATCGAACAATTTGTATAATTAAAGGGGGAACAAAAAATATGAGGATTTAGAAATGCCGGTGCCACATAGTAAACTTCTTTGAACAACCTGGACTTAAGCGTTGATTAGAGAATAAGTTATGGGAACGAAAATGAAGGGCAATAGCCAAATATTTCAACAAAAAAGTATCATATTTTACGAGAAAAAATACGGATTTTTTCGAATATTTTACCATTTCTTTCGATGTTATCTCGAATAGTTGAGCACCATTTTAAGTTTGACAATGTGAAATATTTTGATTCATTCTAAGATAATCACCTTTCAAATGGGCAAAAGTGATAATAATGCGCCAAAAACACTGAAGGTGGTCTCAGCCATCTTTCAACTGATAGCTCTCAGGTAAAAGCAAACGAATGATTGAAATACTTGTCTTAATTATAATATCAAAAGGAAATATTTAAGCAAAGACAACATCATACTATGAACCTGAATCTCGACGAATACACACACAAAATTATCACATTAATTATACACGGAAATTAATGGCTTTTGAAATAGTTTGACATCTAGCTTTCTTGAAAATAGCATATATTGTACATATATCGAAATGATAAGAGCATATTTTATCTGTTAATTTATCAGCAAGAATTCCAAAGTGATTAGTCAGTCCTTCGGTAAAAAAAATAGACTTATCATCGACCTCTGGGTATAATCAAGCGTCCATTTCTATGAATATGCCCACATTTATATTTTTCGACGATTATTTTTCTAATTATTCGAACTCTAGAGACTTTAACGCTTGTTTTGATGTCTACAACTCAAGAATTTTATCGTGGTTCTATTTGATTTATGCATAAGAATCGCAATTTTTGCCGTAATTATTGGTGCGTGTCCGTTGAATTTTTTTCGACTTTGTTACCGATCGAAAAGAGAATTATAATACAAGTGCCAATTTCCATTGGCATGAGTCTATCTCAAGTGCACTTGACTTTATGTAGCTTTATTTTATGCAAATCGAATTATGCTCAAGGATATTTGAGCTGAAGGTAAATTATTCCTCATTCTCCATCATCGATTTTATTTGCATTGTTTCAGTTGATATTTAGAGCCAATATGATTTACGCACGAAATGCTTTAAAAATGTGTGTTGATCTCATCAGTTTTCAATGCTACATGCAAATTGTAAATGTATACAGAATAGCCGAGCAGTCTTACTTCCCCATTCGTTCATACACTGTTTCTAGGCATTTTGATGGGCAATTCCTTGCCGCCAGGTATGTGTCGTTCGTGTGTGCAAATCGATTGCCATTTCCAGCGTTGCTTTTATATCATTTCAGAATTCTCAAGAGGCGATTTAAAGTAAACAACTTCGACACGAATCTATTGTTAATGAAGTAATTCTACGTATTATTTCGTGCGCTTTGATTTCAACCAATAAATAATTTATCCAATCATTGGCTGCGTCATACTTTGACCGGAGCTGTATAAATTTTAATTGCACTAATTGCTCGACAGATCGTTTTAAATTGAAAATCACTTTGCATGCCAATCCAATCCGTTCATTTGTTTGTTTCGTTGGATATTCACAAGTGCGGTGCAAGCATCTCGAAAGGCAGTTTTAACTGAACCATTTATTTTGTTTCAAATCATTATTGACATTCAATTTAAATGCAATTAAGATAAGCATAGCAGAGGCAACTGTACATGTACTCAGAATAAAACAATCATTCATTGCGATTGTGCCAACGGAATCCGCAGCAAAATAACATTAATAAAAATAAAAACAAAAAAAAAGTAGTTGATTTGATTAATGGAACGTGTGTATGGAAAAAAAGAAGTTTCGATTTCTCTCCCGTATTGTTTTCGATGATTGATCACAATTGCCTTTCAATTCGACGCATCACACAATTTTGCAATTTTATCGACAATGTTTTATTATTGTCCATTGAATAATTGAATTCAATTCGGTACGAAAAATGCACAAGAGAAAGTCATTAAATGGCATTATGTCAATGGAAAATAGAGTCGGCAGTGACATAATTCAGCTACCGGTGACCCATGTCCCCAAAGGCAAACACCAGCCAAAGCCGCATAGCCATTCACTGAATTGCCTGCATTTTCCAATTTGTGCTTTTTGTGTGCGAGCGCGTCTGCACCCGACGGAATCCAGTGCCGCACATTGTCATAAGTGAACATTAAGTTTGTGAATTATCAATTAACTACATTAGTTTGATAAACAATGCGTTGTAATGATGAAAACGAAAAAAAATTGCCATAATACAAAGCATTAAAATAATTGTATAATAATCAGCAAGGGTGAATGGCGAGTGAGAGAAAGAGAGAGAGAGAAAGTGAGAGCGGGTTGAAAAGGCAGAGCGTGGTAAGTCGAAAAAATAAAATCGATTAAACGGTATTTACGTGCCGTTTCATTCAAACATGAACATTAATTGCTCGGGCACGAATTCATAATGAATGAACGTTTAATGAAAACATATCGACAAACAGAAACAGAAGTAGAATAAACAAAAGGTCGCACCATCGAAACAGCCACACGAAAAAATGTATTATAAAAAACATGGTTCGCACTTTGTTTTCAGACATGAAGTCATGAAATAACGTGAAAAGTTCAATTTCTGTTCGGAATTATGTTTAATTTCATCTGTTGGCATTCGGAATGAAACAAAAATAAAATCGTGTTCAATGCTTATTATTCAACATGTAATTTTCGGGGTGTTTCTCATGTTATCACAAAATATCATTTGAATTTGTTGATTTTTTCGGTAGCTAAACGGATTTCGGAACAAATGTTCAGATTTTTGTTTAACCAAAATTTGTCCAATCGACAAAAAACGAGACCAAAAAAAACTCATAATTTTTAAACTTACGTTCGTTTCTGTTTAGGGTCTCGTTTAATTAATTGCGGTCTAGATGTGTGTTAGCCCTCTTTCTCCTCCGTCTGACTTCTGTTCGTGCAAATTTTGTGTTCAAAAATTCTGGGCTTGGAAATAATATAAATCAGTTAGATAAGAATCAATGGTGTCGATGCGGCTGCAACACTATTTTCCATTATCATTTTGCTGATTCGATAAAATTCGTTCTCTCGCTTCACTCTTTGCCTCGCTGGATTCAACACCGCACCGATTAAGTTTATGTGAAACGTTTCTTTTTTCTCTTCTTTATTATTTCACACTAAATTATAACTGTAAAATTTTCTTGTTGGAAAATGGTCGACTATGAATTGTTAATGTAATAGATAGAATAATGAAAATCTCTTCAGCCACCTTCTTTTTCGTATGCGTATGGTTTCGCTTGCTTGGAAAACTATTTCGATTTATGTGCACAATTATTAGAAAATATTCCGATGGGAGCGAGGACGACGACAGCGGCCACGTACATTGCATCCACCAGATGTACACCAGAATTTGTCCTGTTTGCTAACACACAAACTTGCACTGTAACAACACTGGAACGAAACTTAATTTTAGACAACACGAAACTTCATGATTAAGTACATAGTTTGTTGCATGTGAGTAAGAGTGTGTGTACGCTAAGATTTGTATCTATTTTCGACAGGGGCGGTAGCTAACTAAGGCCAACTGATGATACAGTTTCTGACATAATGTTCTTGTTTCAGCTGTGTTTTTTATTTTCTGTTGATATGAACACATACACACAGGAATGTTTCTCTTTTCGGGAGATTTAGAGTGCTGTGGCGCCGGGAATTGGCCAATTTTTATCTATATTCACAGGAAACCGACCAAAGGAATAAACAATCATCTAGCACAATGAATGAGTGTTTTTTTGCACATAGAATATTTTCCTCTATTAAGTATTAAAAGCACTGATTTACAAACGAAGCAGATTTTTATTATAGAGTGTTTCGTTTCGCCTCTTCTATTTATATCTATATTGCAAAATTAACTGGAACAACGAAAATAGTTTCAATTCCTTTTTTTGTCTTTCTGACTGTCGCTCTTGTTACTGGTTTCTTTTGCTAATTCTTTTTTTAGTCTTGCATTTTCCGAACTTTTCATCTTGTCAGATAGCACCAGCACTGTATGAAAGCGTCGCATATAGTTTAATGTACAATGACTCCCTTGGTGGACACATTGCGTTCGCTATCTCACTATCGATATGTTGTCGACACACATGTACACACTCTCAAAGGCACATTCACTGCTATTTTCTGTGCGACAAGTAATTTCGTCTTTTGAAACAAGAATTCGATAGCCGAACATTCAGCTGAGAACGGGTTATCAAGACAAAAGATTGCCAAAGCGAAAAGACACAAAACCGAAAAACACAAAGTATGTTATGGTCGCTGCTCTCTCTACGTCTTACTCACAGCGCGACGCTCATATTGCACATAATATCTTAATTTGAACTGCTTTTTCGTCGCTTTTCTCACTTAGATCAGCGAAAATTCCTTCAACTTTAACGATGCCTCAATGCGATGCGAACACTCCGCCACTCGGTTTTCCGACTCACTCTTAGCCCGTGCTCAAGCTCCTCTTCTTCTTTTCCTTCTTTTTCTTCGTTCTCACTTGTGCCAATTTTTGCTAACTTAACTCATCAACTTGTACACTTGGGCACGTTTATACTATGCGCTTCTACTATCGAGATAACAACGAAGAGCAAATACGATTTTAACTTTATCTTTTTGTAACTGTTATGCAATGCACACATATGCGTAGTTTTTTAGCGACTTTTTTTGTTATTTTCATACGACTTTTTCGCCTTGCCAAAGTATTGTCTTGGAGTGTGTCTACATGGAATACTAAATCGATTCTATTCGGCAGCACACCAGCCAATCGAGTTATTCATTTCGGTCTGTGTGCGGAAAATTCAAAGTTCGCGATACTTTCGAACACACCAAGAGCCAATGAATTGGAAAACAGAACCACCACAATGCAACAAATTTACTAATAAATTTCTGTTAGCTGGACATTTTATCACATGAAACTGCTTGTATTTTTTCGTTTTTTCGCGTTGTCTTTTCGAACTTAATTCGAAAATATGGAAAAGTTTCGATTCCAACCGTCGTTTTTGTTCGCTGTGCGCGTTTCTTCACTACACACACGAGAAGAATATTTCAACGCTCGTTCAAACCAGCAATTTCAGCGGTGCCACTTTTAACGAAATATCAACCGAACATGTAAAAATAAACAAGAATACGCTGGAGCGCACACAACATTACACAACGACGAAAAAAACCAAACTGAAAATGGTTTAAATTTTACAAAAGGCCAAGACACGAGCACACAGACAATTTTTTGATTTTTCTGAACTGAAAAATCAGGCGTGAGTGCATATAGAGAAGTGAAGAGATCGGCCGACGACGATGATGATGATGATGATGATGTGTGCTTGTGTGTGTGTGTACGCGCACGCTTGTGAATGGTGTAGACACAGAGCACCGAAAATATCGAACAAAACGAAAGAAAAACACAACATTTTTAAATTATACGAATTTGTATACAAAACAACAAACGAAGACAGAAGCGAAGAGAAGAGAGAGAAAGAAGAAAAGAAACAACAACAAAACACGAAGAAATGACGGCACTTATAATGCGTATGGCCAACATATTGCCTGATCGGTTTGTGTGCTGCGCGATCATAAAATAACACACAAGTTACAATCACACATGCACACAATACGCAATGATGATTAGATTGTAAAGCAAAGAGTCATATCCGACGCAATTTTCGGCTAAAATTACCATGAATTACGATAGGACCAAAAACGCCACGTCAATTTGCCTATAATTTCCTCTCGAATGTTTATGTCGGCCTCTTATTCCATCTGACGTTTCACATGCGATTTTGAGAGCCGACACACAATTCGGATGCATCCTTTTCTAATAAAGTCGGAGGCTGAAGCGCGGCAATCATGGATTACGAAGGATTCAGACACATCGCCCCGAGTCTGTTTAATCGACAATATACACATTGCCGCCGAATATTGCCGATGAAAAAAGAACCTCAATATGACGAGCTGACGATTACAGAAAAACAAGAGAGTGGCTTTTTCCATGTTTTGTGTCGTCTCTTTGAACCGTTTCTCGCATTTCGCCGTGGTCATAAATGTTTTTCCAGCGGCCAATAAGAAATCAAACACAAACAACAAGCAGAAATGGTATTTATGCCGCCGACAAAGCTAATAGACATTATTACACACAGCAAATGGTTACTTGCATGAATGCAAAGACCAGTTGGTAGCATGCATGTCCAGGATAAACATTCAATGCGACGCAATAGCTGTGTCCGTCAAGGGGCTTTTCATGACTGGTATCGGATGCCGAGCATCTAAGAAAGTGAGGAATGTACCTCGAAACAAACAAAAAACAACAACGTATCGAAATTACAAAGAGAAGAGTAAGAAGAGCGAAACAATGTATTGAACACTTGTGTGTCGATTCACTTCAATCACACCAAACACCTGTCCCTCGCATCATCATTTCCCACATCGGTAAATTTCGATTCGGTACGAAAATCGGCTCGCTCTTTGAATTCACTTGTTGCATTTCGATGTTCAGTTCAGTGGATGTTTCAGTGTCGGAATCGAATTATAGCTAGAATGATCATGGGCGATTTCGTTGTCAGTCATGGTGATCGACAGGCAATTCATTGAATGTCTAAAATAGATCAAGAAGCAAATTGTATCAATCTGATGCATCCGATGTCGACATTCCACGCATTTCACTGTCCAGAGCGAAAAAGATCAAATGAAAGTGCATTGATAAGCCATCAAAAAATGAATATTTCATTTTCACTCTTCGATTGAAGTCTTTTCGGTCGAGATCGGGAGATCAACGGCTGCGGCGGCGCGCGGTCAAGCAAAAAAACAAAAAAGAACCTGTGTGCGGCTTAAAGGATTACTATTTTCTTGTCGGCTGATAAGCATTATATTTTCATATCGAAATTCAAATAGAAATTTATTGTTTTTGATCACTTTTTCCGCTTCGAAGTGAATCTTTTCACTTTTTACGAGCAATTTCGATTCGATTGGGGACTTCAATGCGCTAGTGCAATACAGTCAAGAGAGCGTGAATCAAAGGAAGCGATACGAGCTAGTCAAAGGCCCAAGACAATCAAAAGACTATCACATTTTTCATTGTTTATTATTGAACGCGTTAAGGATCGTTAAAGCGAATCATATTCGATAAACGGTCGGAACGAAGAATGGGGCAACGAAGTAGAAGAAGGAATCAAAAACACTTGGTAGATTTATTACTTTCATACATTTTACAACTATATTCGTCGTCCGAATCACAAAGAAGCCCATTTTTAATTTCGAAAGAGAGGATTTTAGATAAATAAATAATAGTTTGATTAATCACTTCATCAGTGAAATTCCCCGCTCATTCGAGCACCGCATATAGAATGGATCGTTCGTATTATGGTTTTAACTCGAGTGCAATATGCTATAATCGTCTGTGAATCCATGCTGTTTATTGTGATTAGTGATAATACATAATTCGGACCGTGGCCGCCAATCGATCCATAATTTCGTGTTCGAAAAGAATATTCCATGTACTTTGCATCTATCGATGTAATTTGAATTGAGCGTTACGAAGCACAAGAACAAAAAAATAAAGAAATTATGATAATTCACTTGCCTGTTGCTATTGTTCGATTGCAGCCCTTGCACTTCGGGAGTGAGTGAAAAAAACACATTATAAATCTTTAAGTATTTGGAGATGTTGAGACGGTCGCATATCGACCTTTCGTCTTTCTTCAGGCCTATTATTTATTTAACCGTATAGCCTCTTCATCTCAAGTCTTTCGCTAGATTGAATAATTCTATTGATTTTCGGTGGTTCATAACGAATCATCTCCGAAAACAAGTAGCTACCTGGTGTGTTTGCATGACAGATATTAACGATGCTCTCTCAATTTGGAGAATCGACAAAAAAATACTCGAACTACCATAAATGAATTTTTCGACTAATTTTCTTCCGTTGGTTGCGAGACTCGAAGAGTAATGGTTGCTCTGATTAGTCTGTTTACAAATCACATCGAAATCACCGAAAATATAAATCAATCGCCAACGAACGAAATCGCGATTCAGTTGGAAATGCAAATAAAAAACACGCACACACGACGCACGAAACAAATAATAATAAATGAATTTGTATTCGCTTGTCTAATTTTTGGGCCGCCGCAATCACCGCATTTATCACGAATTAGATTGAAAAATGGGAGTAAAAACAATTTTAATCGACAAAAATGTGTGTGAGTTGATACAAATTTGATGCTGTAAAGTTACCAGCTGTCGCTGTCGTATATAATGCGCAATGCGCATTTACAAATTTTACCAAAAATGAGCGAAAATCATTTACAAATTATGAATGTTGAAATAGCATGAAATATAACGGTACAAGTAACGACCTATGCTCTTGTTACGTGTATTTTCGATAATTTTGCACTCATTTCGATGAGAGATAGAGTGAGAAGCCGAACACAAGAGACACTTGTAAATGCCGTATATTCAATCGTAATGATTTAATTGGAGGCAAGAGAGAATCGAAGGCAGGAGAAGAAAGATGTAAAGCGAGCTGACGACAGTCGCAATTTGCATGACACAACATTCCGATAATTTATGCACATTGAGGCTGTGTCGCTTTCGTGCTATTTCGAAGATCGCTTAGCGCCAAATTCAACTCGAATCGATATCAATGTACAATCGGTGAACGTCATTAAGTGTGTTTGTGTTTTCTCTGTTCGCTTCTTTTCATCGTCACGACGGATTATTGTCGGCATTCGACTGAATATTGTCATTCAATGAGCTTTCACATAATTAAAACTTCAATTTTCCTTTAATAGAATACATTTGAGGGACTCAGAGTAAAAATATGGGCCGTCTCATAAGTAAGAGCAGGAGGTAAGATCTGAAGTAACATTTTTACTCTAAACCCCTCATTTTGCGTGCGACAAACTTTCAAATTATTCATTGACACTTGTGAAATTCGCGATACTATTCTTGGCTATTCTTGAAATGTCGCCGTGAGATAATGCAAATGAACAAATCGGAGCTACGGCAAATAAAAATGTTCTACAGTTGCTATTTCGTTCTCGTGGATGCCGTTGAAGTCTAGAGAAAAACTTTGGCCGATGATTAATTCAATTATAATTATTCGATGCGAAACTTATGTGGATTTCCTTTCGACGTGTTAATAAGCAGAATAATGAAGAACCAAAAATGATTAGCTGATGACATTATTGACGGTCTAATGGGCAAGCGTTCTCGGCTAACTATAGCCTCAACTAATTACTGTCATTACGGACGGTTTTTGCATTAGAATTCTTTTGGAATATGGAACGGAAGTTCAAAAAGACCTGGACAAATTTTATCTTGGCCTTTCTCACATAACACTTGCGCTGCATCCGACACATTCTCTGACCAACATGCATCTTCATGTACACGGTTTTCCTCGGTAATCACGCGATTTGCGGCATTGAATCAACAAAATGTGATACATTGTAAAGATGATAATTTGGTTAAGCATGTTCAACCGCAATTACACATAGACAATTTCCTCCTGATTCTCCTGCTTCCTCTCAATCGAAAAAAAACCCTTCGGCAGGGATAAAAAAAACCGACACGATATTTGATGGCTGTGTGAGAACTTATCAAAAATTTAATCACTTTCTGATCGGACTGTTTGATCTTTATTACATCAAACTTATTCTTTTTTTATACCGTTTTTTTTTCTCTCCGCATCTCCCAAAAGCCGTGTTCTTTTTAAAGATATGCAGAGCGCACTGATGATTTGACGTATCACAAGCCGACCTACGAGTAGAAAACAAAAACTCACAGCATTTAATTGCTTACCGTATCTAATACCAATCAGGAACCGAAATAATGCCGGGAAAAACGCAGACTCGTTGGTCGTGTACGTTCATAGCTGGCCATCGATATATCGAAAATGCATTTCAATTGGATCATAAAGTTGGAATAAAATCAAAAATCGAAAACGAAAAATGTTTTATTGGTGAACTGCATGATGGATCAGAGTCACAATTGACGTGAATTAGTTGAAAGATCGAAGCGGTATGCTGAAGCATCCGAGATAAGATGAGAGAAATGGAATTCGGATCATTTACTCTAATAGATGCAATAATGTAATTAAACTCGTTTCTGGATTTTCGAGAAAATCGAAACCAGCCTTTGGCTTAGACTAGTTCCTGGCTTTTGATGCACAAACGAAATTTCCGAAAAATAGGAAGCGTGTTCAGGCATCTGCATCGAGCGACCTTTCTACCGGTACTTAAGTACACATGAAAATAATAATTACAATACGAAGAAAAATCTATTGACTATGGGCCCGAAAAGCGATGAACGTAATTATAGAATTGAGGCAGAAGGAGCGGAGCAGTCGTCGCCATATATTGATCTAAGTATAGAGTATGGACAGCATCATTAAAAATCTAAGTGAAATTATAGCCCATATTTACGAGAGAAGATCAAATGAAGAGAACACAAAGGTATGGAAATGTTAATGAAATTAAGAGAAAAACACATAGGCGACAACCGGGAGAGAGAAAGAGAGCAAATACTATCCGCTCCCATAAATCTTTTAAAACAAATAGATCGAAGGAAATGCGCTGAAATGTATTTTTCTCTTTCGTCGCCATACGCGCGCGCACACATTCGCCAATATATCTTGCTGGTATTCATTCAATTCGAAGGTAGATTGAGAGATGATTCTCGTAAATGTGCTCATATAAATTTACGCTGTACAAATTATTAACGTGCAGCAACAGCAGCGGTGGCAGTGGCAGTGACGACGGCGTGCATCTATTATTTCTATTTATTTATGAACAATACTGCGAGTGTGTAACATATAATTTTGTAATTATAGATTTCCTATTCAAATGGACAACTGCCTCGGAATCTCTCTCAATCTCTTGGTAGTTGATCCATGTTTCTTTTTCCCATTTGAGCTAACTGCAGCACCATTTATGGCTGGATTTATCTCTTTTGTTCCATCCAATTTGGAATATTTGATATCTTTGTATCGACACAATTCAATCGACCTTTTTCGATGGCGTCCAAATGCTGTACACCTCAAATAGACATGATTTGTTCGCACAGAGATTTATTGAAAACGAAACAAAAATTAATCAAAAATCCAGTTTGAATGAAAATATTGTTACTCGTTGAGAGAGAAAGAGAGAGTGAGAGAGAAAACGCAAGATATTTATTGAAACGTCGATTTCACAGAAACCATTTGTTCGGCATGTCGTTTAAAACTAGATCCATTTTACCATCATTTGTAATCAATTAACGAGCCAGAAGGAGTATCATTTACTTGTGCACAACATCATTAGAAAATGCATAAAAACAACCGTTTTGCGGTAGAAAAAAAGCGCGTGTAAAAATGATGAAATCTGCGCGTCATTTGTTTTTCACATGATCTTTCTATGAGATTTCAATAGCTCGTTAATATCATTTTAAATGCACCGTAAAAAGTCAGTTGCAACATGATAGAAATCATCAATTATTTGTGTCAGTTGTGTATTCCTTGCTGCACATTTTCCATTTGTGCGAGGCTCAATCATTGTGATTAAAGGTTAGAAAATTATTGCTGCGGTTATCTTGTTAAAGCCCCAAGACCATTGAAACAAATCAATACTAGCTTCTAATCGGTGCTAATCGTCGCGCTCGGCCATATGACAGCTGTTGAAAATTGTTGCACTGTACATCGGAATGGCATGCAGTTTGATTGCATCGAAATTCTAACGGATCATAGCGAAATAGAGGGAAAAAAGACATAAGGTGCGCAATAAATGCGACTAACCATGCTAATTAGAAAAGTTGATTAAATTCAATTCGCTCATTGATACTGATCCAACGTGACATGTATTCACTGTGCTTACAAGATATATCTCTCATATAATTGAAAAACTAATTGATTTCTTTTTCGTGTGAAATTGATATATTTTTTTGCAGAAGAAACGTATATATTTCAGCGTCACTTGACGCTATGAATGGCAAACACATTGAATCAGTAGAATGTACCACAGTCATGAAATCGATTCCTTTATTTTCGCCTAATTTTGAATAGAATATATTTTAAATTCGTTGGTTTTGTGGTGTTTTTTTTTTTTCATTTTTTGCTGAGTGGAGAGCATGCGATATGAAATCATCGCTTTTGTTGCCGCATGAAATGGAGTTCGAATGTTTGGTATTAAATTACTTAAGGTGAAGATAGAACGACTTGAATGATTCACTGCCATTGCATATACGCCCATCAAGCTCCGATAAGTTGGTGCTTTATTTGCTATTTTCAACTGTTACCATGTAAAACGTGTACGCCGAATTATGATCTCATTGTGCTTTGCTCTCGCAAACATCCATTTTTTCAACCGAACATGTTTTTTGAACTTTACGTAGCTTCAATCAAATGTGTATGCCTTTAACCTCGGGCCGTGACCATTAAAAAGAACATGTTTGATCGCACTTCGACGGTGTTAAAATATAATCGGTTTCATTCAGTTCATGTTTTTTCACCGAAAATTAACTCGATTTGGCGCGTTAGGGTTAATCTTTTGATACTTTCATCACCTTGCCACACACTCGGCTGCTTCTAATTGATATAATTCTATCGATTATTGTGCCGCTTAACATGTTAAATAGACATCAATTGATAGCACAAAACGTATGATAAAATAACAAATTCGCCATAAATTATGATTGGAATGCAAAATCCAACAGCGAATGCGAATGGGAAACACAACGGAAGTTAAGTAAAAAATGCGGCTAAGCTAGTCTGACGTATATCGCGTAATTAAAATCATATCTACATTTCTGATGGAATAAAAAAAATATTGTACAGTAAGTCAGTAATTCATGATGTATGCAGATAAAAAAGAGTCGATATGACGAAAAATTGATAGTTTGCAGCACACGAAGAACCCGTTCTGTAATCATAATCTTATTAAATTGACTTTTTTCATGTTCGATCATTCGACGTAATGTGTTCTTGTTTTTGCTCCGCTTCTCATTCTCTCGCTCTCTCCCTCTCTCTTTCTCTTATTTTCTATCAATTTGATATGAATTGTCATCATAAAAAGGCCGATGTCGAAGACATTGGAATTCCGGTCGATTGCATGTTAGGCCATTCGAAATATGATCGATATACTCACGAATTCCACTATAATGGATCACAAAGAAGACATTTTTCGAACATTTGGAATGCACAAAAAAGAACCGGTTCCATGTCCAGCAACTCTCTAGAACTAAATCAGACCGAACAAATGTTGTATAATAGACTCATAAAAATACGATTTTTTTAGAAATAGAAAAACGGCGGTGAATGTCAATAATATGTTGTCGTTGTTTCCAATCCATCTGATATAAACACAGAGAGCATTTGGTTTGTTTTGCTGTGTTCATAGACGCTGTCGTCTCGATGTTTTTGTCTATTCTCGCATCGGATTTAATGTCTCTGTATCTTCTTTTTTTATGTGACACTAAACAGATTAGAGAAAGAGATTAAAAGGTCTTCGGGTGTGCATTGCATATGGATTAGCAAAACATGACCAAACAAAAACGGTCCAAATGAAATACACACGAAAATATCATCATTTCTTCTTATCGTGTAAGATGATTTTTTCGGGTTATTTTTGGATCTAATTTAGACGGCGGTGCCCAGCACATGCTGAACATAAAATAGAGCTAGAACAAAAAAGTGGATGTCTCCAGCGTATAATACAATTATATCAATATAAGAAATGACAAAATCGACAAACAAATGCTGTAGCTATGGACGAATCCATCTAACACTTTTTTTCGATAGGTTAAATTGGTCCATTATTTCACCGTCAAGGTTCCTTCCGTTGCTTTCTCTCCATCGAAACGCACACACATATCATAGGTCCTCTGCGCTATCTGTCTGCTCTTGTTTCTTCGTGATATCGGTTTAGATGCTGCTTCGCATATCTTTATTAGCTTAAGTATCGAACGGAATTTATTTTGGTGATTTACACATGAAACATCGAACAAACCAAACCAAGCAACCAGTCAATATGATTCGGATATTTTATTATTTATACGCATCCCGGCCATAACACATACATTATCAATAAATATTTCGAAAGAACAACAGCACACGAAATTAGATGAGAGAGTTGGGAAAAAAGAGCAGCCGATACCCATTCACGCATTACATCGGCGCCTTATCTTTATTGGTTTTGTGCGCCTTTGCATTTGCGTTCATCTGGCGGAATGCCATTGAGCCTTTTAGTAGTTTCAAGAGCAAATGAAAATCATAATTTATTGGATATTTTTCGTTATCGGCCAAACGATCATTTCAACTTTATATTATGTTTATCATGCAGTGAAAGTGTGTGTGTGTGTGTGTGCACTATGGTGAGACGCAAAGCATCTTCGAATCAAGAGGCTGTTGTTTTTAGACGCCAAATACTCTCCCCGGTCCGACTCGGCTCTTCCGTTCCACCAGATAACCAAAAATATAGTAATTTTGACACTTCAAAAGCTAAATTAACGATGCTGCATTGCGACCTGAATGGTAACGATGTCCAAAATAGGTCTCGACCAACCGAAAAAAATGGGAAATAAATTTGATATCTTTATAGCATTCCATCGTTTTGGTTGGGGAGTAATGGCCACGATATTACTTTGGTAGTAATATCATTAGTGTGCTATCGATATGCTGCATATTGACTAAATCGGAGAATCTATAAACGTTATTTCAGTTGAGATATTTTCATAGATCTAATTGAAGTAAAAACAGAAGGAGTTTTTAATGCGACAGCTTCTGAGACCTAGAATCAGTTTGTTCGACAGACAAGTTTTTTCATCCATTGATGCAAACTTTTTTGCAACACAAGAAAAAGGTAGAGGACAAAGAGGTAGATAGGTTCAAGCATTGGGAATTCGCCATGCACACACTTCAATTATTTAATTGCCTCCATCATTTTACATAATGAATAAAGTCTAATTACCGAAACAACATTTTCCCAACCCAAATGAACGAGCTAGAACAAAACAAAAAATTATAGAATACGCGAATATGCGCGCGAGCCGGCCAAAATAATCAAATTGCATTATTAAGTGAATACTCTGATTGCTTGCGGTCGAGAGGATAATGTGTGGCTGCCAAACTTGACAACGGAATTGTGTTGAAAAAGGTATAGTACACAGTGTTGACGTGGGGTAAACGCTGATTTATAGCCTCCGCCCAAATAAAAACAATACAAAATGAATTTTGGATAATCATGTGTAACATATTTTGGATAGACGCCGCTTTTGAGTGGCACATTTTGATCACATAGTTGATTTTTTGAATAGTTGTAAACAACTTCTAACTACTCACGCACATCTCTTAAAACCACTTGTTCCATTCCAAAAACAGCAAAAGCATGCCGAGTATTGGTAAATTGTCAGCTTTCGGTGAATTTTATTTACATCTTGCTCTCACTCGAATACACGCACAAGCCAAATAAAAGCAAAACTACGAAAGGAAATCACTTAAATGGCACGTTTGCTTCGATGGCAGAAAAAAACATTTATAATTCAACAATCTAAATGGTTACAAAACGGTAACAATGCTATTTTAATTCCAACTTTTTCACTTGTTTGATTGTATGCGAGCTGCGCGCGCTAAAATAGTTTTACTAAATGCTCTCATGCTTTACTATCATTTGAAAGCCAAATGATGTTTGCTGACGAGCTTCCATTCACTTTTTAATTGAAATCAATTTACACTTTGAATCACATCCAATTTTCAATGAGACCTTTAATGGCTGCCGCATCTTGTTTAGCTAAAACACACACACACACACACAATATTTGCCTAAGCACATTTAATGTGTACATTCAACACAAAACAATTAAATCAGTCAAAATGCGGCGGAAAGACGGAAATACCAGCTAAAAAACCAACAAACAAAAGGAAAGCAATTTGCACAACCACCAGAAGTGCTTTATTCTGACATTTTATAGTTGCAATTGCAATCGCTTGCCATTTTGCCAGTTTTTGCATTCACACTCAACACAGGATTGCTGCTTTCTATGCAGATCTCACTGACAATGTCACACAGAAATCGAATGTCGAGTTGTAATAATGACTTGAATAATATATTCCATACGGTAACATTGGCGAAGCAATTTGCTTCGTAATTGTTTTCGATCGATATTAGCTTAGTTAAATTGCAATTGAAGCTAATTGGATGGAAATTTCGGCAAATCTGTCGTAATGCATTCGTCGCATTTTAAAACGAGCTCTTGACAAAATTTATACCCTGAAAATAGTTGTAAAATTGTTGAAAGAATGAATTATCCATCAAAAATTATTGAAATTTTTATGGAAAATGAGCAAATAGAAAATTTCAAATGAAAAATAGAGAGAATAAATGATAAAAGTATTGAAAAAATGTATGAAAAATTATGAAAGAAAAGAAGAACTCTTTCGATTTGTTTTGGAAACGATGAACAGAAAAAAGTAACAAAAAACCTGAATAAATTTCAAAATATCCCTTTCTATCGTGTGATAAATGATATTTTTGGAGCCCCTGTGTTGTCAGTAACAAATTTTCGAAATGTTTATTGAGACAAATGAATGATATAGTGTATAAAAAAACAGTGTCTACGTATTTATGGAAGTCTAAGTATTTGTGTTGATGTTGTGATTCGCTGTTGAGCTGAAAGAGCTCGCGCAAGAGGGAATTTAACGAAATGTGTGAACAAGTGGATCTATTCACAATTATAGTATTTCCAGCAGGCGAGATACGGTAGAATGGGAGAAAAGTATATTTCAAGTAGTCTTGAAATGGCATGAATCGATATATTCTTTCGATTGATGCTCGTTATACATTTTTTTTCTCGTTCTCATTTCTATTCGCGATATGTTATTGAAGATTCTGTTGAAATGAAAGCGCTAGTCCATCGGCGAATAGCACTTTTATGGATTCCGAAATAATTCGTTTGCTTTCAATGATTCTCACTCTGTCTACGTTAACATGCACTACGTTAACATGCGCCGATGGAGCGCTGCCATGGAATTGAATTCAAGATTCTGCCAAATATGTCGATTGCATGTTGTTTGCTTGCTTGTCCGAATTTTGATTGGTGATGAAAATTAATTGATTACGATTCATGTTTACATTGGTTTTGAAGTGCAAATTGTAAATAAAGATAGAGTAGACATATTCGAGCCTGATCCGAATCTATAGCTTCGAAAATAGCCCAAATTGCACCAAGTCTTAAGTGACTCTGGGATAGGCCAAAATAACGATATTATGTCTTTTTATATGGATTATTTTTACCAGAATTTGGGTCGAAGTTGATGTTCATCGATGGAAAATATGTAGTTCGAATGCACTATTTTCAAATGTTTCTTTCTCTCGTTCGATTCAATATCGAAATTTATCTTCAGAAAGGAAGATGCGCAATCACGTATGGTGTTGTGTTACCTTGACATTTGGACATGATATTACATTCTGATCTCAGATTCATCTAAAGTGCTTGTTGAATGGCACTTTTAAGTATTCAATTAAACCAGTCAAGAGAGAAGTATGTTCTGCTCAACATTATTTAAGATTTATCATTTTTGTAATTCGGTTCATCCATCGTTGGATGTTGCAAGAGCGACAAGATGCATTCATCCGAGAGTGCCGGTAGAAATGGTTTAATAAATCGTAAGAGACGCTCCTACCATTCGTTTAAGCACAATTGAATCATCACTTCATCTCTCCCATTTTTGTCACGTCAATCTTTTTTTCGTCCAACTTCAACGTCTTCTGCCTCGTTACATCGTTTTTCTTGTGCTTTCCATTTTTATTCCATACACGGAGCAATGATAAACGACTTAATTCTTCTCTACTTTCAACCATTTTTTTTTTGCTCGTTGTTTTAGAAGAAAATATATTGTGCACGCGAAAAAAGTGTTGGAAAGCAGCGAATGAACAAGTGTAGTATCAGTTTTTTATAGTTTGCAAGTGAAGAGAGATTTGGAATGAGCGCTAAATGCAAAAATAATGTATAAACTTTGTTTAAGGCACACTGACTATGGTGTTCTCAGTCTAGCCATTCAGCGGCACATTGAAATTTATATAAAAAAAATAGTTTTTGATATTTGACGTGCTAACGAAAATGAATTGCACAAACAAATATTTGCTTTTCGCATCAATAACAATAATATTTAATAGATATTCAAGAGATGCTAAGGAATGTTCGCGCACACCGTTAGCGCTCGCTACCACAAAAAATGTGCAACAAGAGATGGAGAACGGTGCGGATGAACAAAAACTCAACTCGGGCAGCGAGAAAATTGGATCTTTGCATTCAATTGCACTATATCTGCATTTCATGAAAATCAACCAATATGGAAATAATACCCACATGCATTATAATTCTATAATTCCATAATATTCCCCGAACTCTTTGAGCTACTCTCTCTCTCTCTATCTCTCTCTCGCTCTCTCTCTCTCTATCTCTCTCTCGCTCGATCTCTCTCTCTCTCTCTCTCTCTCTCTCTCTCTGTGTGTGTGTGTGTGTGTGTGTCTGTGCGGTGGTTTTTCATCATCTCGAGCATTGAATTGTGGCTTTATTGTATTGCAGTGGAGCCACAAGATGCAAAATGCATGCACCGGCGCACACACATAGAACCCGTACATCACGTGCATTCTTCATTTCTTATTATGTTTATTTGTGCGCGTTGCGCAAATGATATGAGTGAAAAGAATCAGTGGCCAAGAATGGAACTCGAAGTGAATTCATGCATTACTAACATGCTATCGATTTATATTTTCTGCTGCAATTCTGCACATCACTCTTTTTTTCTTCGATGCGATTTCGTTTCGTTCCCCGAAACAACAATAACGATATAACATGCAATTTTCTTCCATTTCTCTCGCTCTCTCTGTGTTTCAATATTTGTTTTTCAGTTCGTTGTTCTTCAATATTTGAAAGCAACATCTATTTTGTCTGCGTCCTGCTCTTGAGTGTGGTGTGGCATTTTTGTTTTTGTCAGTTTGTTGGCATAATCAATTTCAGTAGACGAAATGAACCGAGCAAAATGCTGAAGTACACACGCTGAATACTAAGTACTCGGTTTGAAGCTCAGAGGAATGCGTTAAATAGTTCAAGTTATCGTTGCGAATCGATGTGAAAACGAGAAGAGCAAATTGCACATCGACATCGCCGCCACATAACAATATGGTTTGGCATGAGGGTTTATATTTTATTTACTAATTTATTTATTCAGAGAGAGAAAGAGAGATATGTAGAAGGTGCACTAGACTTGAATCGATTCCAACGATTAGTGAATATTATAAAAGTGCAATTTTTTTTTTGATCGTATGCTTATATTTAGCTTATGGCTTTTGCCAGTATCTGTTTTGCTAGTTCATTGAACACATTTGCATCGATCACGTAGAACATTCGAACAGACAACAAACCGATTTTTGTCCAAACGAGCGCAAACGATAGAGAGAAAGAGCAAATCACAAGCATCCATTAATTATAAATATCACGAAGCCAGTTTTCCGATCAAAGTTCAACCACAAAATATTGTTCGCTTATGCGGTGCAGCACGTGAAGCACCCATTTAACGAAATAATTAATGATATTGATATGTTGCGTGATGAAAATGATGAGCCGTGCATACACTTCCATGATGTGCCATTTTCAGTGGAATATTGAGCCATTTCAATAAAAATCACATTTATGCGAAACGATTCTAAGTATCGATCAGCAGCACCAACATTTTGCACTTCAAACTCATAACTATTTGAACCTGTTAAATTGTGCGTAATTTGACCTTTTCTCAACCTGATGCACACGTACGCAAAATAACCTTTCTGCTCTCTCGATACACCATTTAACCGATTCTCGCATTAATAGAGTTCACGCGTTTCAGCTGCGTTGTTGCATTAGCTGCTGAAAAAATTTCAATCTCATTTGCATCCAATGAAGATAAAATTAAACGCAAAAAACTTTTTCCGCGACTAAATTGCATCCTCTGAACTAATCAGCTCAATTCAATTTTATCGTTGCAGCTTATAAACATTTCAAACGAGAGGAGAGAGAGAGAGAGAATTGGTTCTATCGATAGAAGTTCATCTGGAATCTATTTCTTTAAGTCATTTTCATCGTTCGATTTTCTCTCTGTCTGTGCCAATGGATCGATTTTGTTGCCGCTTTCTTTTACGCTTATTAACATAACCATAATAACCTATGATTACGAATCAATTCATATTCGGTTATCGTTCGCGCTCATTGAGAGAGCGATCGCTCGTTCCCTGTTTTAAGTAAGCGATTTCAATGTTATAATGTTTCAGTTTGTAGCTATTAGCGTTGATTATCATGTGTTATTCAAAATTGGTTCGTTGCTATAGATTCACGGATGGCAAATTCACTTCTGCTTTTACTCGTGCTATTTCAACATCTTCTGCTGCCTCTTTTTTGTCGCTTTCGATGTGCGATTGTGTCTGCTCTGCCTTGCCTTTGTGTTGATTTCAATTCACTTGCTTTTACTTACTGGATTTAAATAGGAGAAGAAAATTACGCTACTTAGAATGAGAGTAGCGCACGCCCGTCCATAATCTGATCATGCGAGATTTAAAATAGACTTGATAAAAATGTATCAAGTAGAAAATTTGACATTGAGAATAATGTATCCAGTGGAAACGATCACTTCTATAGATATCAAGTGTTCAATGTTGAACGATGTTAAATTCATCGATTCCAATCGGTTGGATTGGGTATGATTTTTATAATATAACAAGACGATAGAAATCGGGGGGTGGATTTGTGATGATGTGCATAAATGGCGAATCAAAAGCAGTTGTCTCGTTAAAAATCGAACCGAAGATATCATCTCTGATTCTCTTTGGTCCGTGTGTCTTCTGTTTAGTTGTTTTTCTTTGTTCAGTTGGATTGCTTTGTGTGTAGTTTTTTTCTTTGAATGCATAAAATTTACGATTGCCCTCACTTGAAGCTTAAGTGTTTCTGAATAATCAATGATGAGAGAGTAAGTGAGCTGGTGATACCGTCGCTGACGTTCAGCTGCTGCTGCAAATGAGACTATCGATAGCGTTGATGCATGCGCGATGAAAAGTAAACACCTTGAGCCATGAAAGTCATCGAGAAGAAAATGCTTGAAATATGTACAAAATTGAGAAAACCGATCAACAAAATTGGATTGGAAATCAAGTTTGCATACAGTCATCTCATCGAGTCTCAACCCAACAAACATTTCTTTATCTGGATACATGAAGAGCATATTGCAGTGTACGCATCATTTCACTTCAGCATCGTCGAGCTGTTTTCGGGGCTGTTGAAACAACAAGGCGACATCTCTCTATATTAGATCGAATGCTATTAGATTTAAGTGAATCGATTATTTGCATTTCATCGTTTTTCCCTTTTTTTGAAAATCATTGTGCTGAATAACCGATGCACAAGATAATAAAGAAACAATAAATTACTTGCATACACTGATTCATAGAGAGCAAGAACGAGAGAGAGAGAGAGAGAGAGAGAGACAGCCGCCACGTGAGCGAGAATGCTAGAGCGGGATCACACGCGTTGCTATTTTTTTGATTGGTTTGATCTTACCAAAGAACAATCAACAGAGGAAGAGTTCGAAGTCAGAGGCAATCAGGTATACATTGTATGCCTTTCCTTTTCTCGAAACAAATAATTATGAATTGAATATTCTAACTAAATCAAATTTCCAGATCTTTCTTTAATATTATCGTATGCTTTAAATTGAGTACTGACAAATCGAATCATAAAATTTCGTCCTTGTTCAAGAAAACTTCTAAAAGTAAAGCTTCAAAAATCTTGAGTAGAAGAAAAAATTGAAAATTGTTTCTAAGGAAAATTAAACGGAGAACGAAATAAATGTTGAATTAGAAGCTTGACAAGTTCGTTGCTTCTTGGAAGATGACAAATATCCGTAAAAGTTGACAATATTTTCCCAGTCGAAGAGGAATAAACGCATCCATAATTATTTGAGTAGTTTTTATTGGTGCAGTAAAATGATTTACCAATCAATACAAAATTTCAGAAATCTATAGATTTCATCTGTTCACATTTCAATTACAGACAGACTTGGAAACGATATCAAATCGAAAAGAAAATATTTTTTAATTACTGCTATGGCTCCTAACGAACATCAAAAAGGGCCACTTTCTGGTTCGTAGATGCTTAAATTGATAATGATCGATTGATGCGCATCAATATATTATTTGATTTTCAATATATTATATGATATCAGCCAAATGAATGAACGCGTGCGCTCTTTCTCGCTCGCTCGCACACTGTAACGATAGCTTTGAGGGTCGATACATCAGTTGCCAACAAATTCATTGAATAGTGATGTATCTATTTCGATTCGCCGGTGTATGTCATAAAAACACGGTGTACTTATTGCTTCTTTGATCTTTTCAATTCTCTTTATTACGTTCCAAGTACGACACATCATGTTCTTTTTAATGTTTCCTCATTTCAAATACAAATTTCAATAG
This sequence comes from Obolodiplosis robiniae, assembly GCA_028476595.1. Lineage (NCBI taxonomy): Eukaryota > Metazoa > Arthropoda > Insecta > Diptera > Cecidomyiidae > Obolodiplosis > Obolodiplosis robiniae. Next base: position 49,658,390 of record CM052014.1, on the reverse strand, counting down.
CAAACTGATTGAATTCTTCCCATTGAAATTGCATTGGGTGAACACACCGTTTAAGTCGGTGAGCAGTCTCTTTGCTAGATGATTAAATTGATTTGTTCAATGGTGTTCGCAGTGTTCGCAAACATATGACCTTCTGATGCTTTCTCGCCTAATTTGCCATGTTATATTTTATGTGCTATTTGCTTCGAATACGTTTTTAATTGCCAATAAAATCCGTTGATGGAAATTTTCTGGACGAAGCACAAAATGAGATCGTATCCTATTCGTTCTCGCTTTTGACCGAATCGCATCGTTCGTATTTCGCGAAATTTATGAGCAACGAAGAAAATGGTGAGAATTGGTGAAAATAAATAAAATAAATTTGCATTCGAATGCATGCTTATTTAATATGTTCAATGAGTGATTGATCCGTTTCATACACAGCCTTTCCATGCGAAATGCCTTGTTATGGCATGCAAACTGTCGATCTTGGATATTAACTGTCCTTCGTGTCATTAACCAAGTTTCAAACATCAAGAAAATATTTCGGTGTTGCTCTTTTTAGCATCCGCTTTAGTAGCCATGGAAAATTGATACATTGCACTCAATCATACCGCAATTTTTTATGTAATACATGTTTTTGTGTGTGCGCGCACCTCAATGCGGTTTTGAATTTTGTGCCCTCTCCGCAACATAAAAGTGATTTGAAAAGGCACAGCATCAGCGCCTATATTTCGAAGATGTGATTACGGGATATCATATTTTGCGGCCACTGATTGCATCAGTATATTATATGCTACTTTGCGGTTAACTGCATCATTGACTCGAAACAAATAATTGAAATCGATGTGGAGTCGCTTCGGTATTAATTGCAGCTGCTGTGCGCTGCATTTTACGTGGAATAATGCGTTTCATACGTCATGCAATGTTTGCTTTTATTTTTGTCGAAGGACTCATATATGATGTGGTTCAAGATGAAGTGCGTATTTTTTTCATGATGAAAAAGAGTTCTTTTTTATTGCATTTTGGTTGTTGTTGTGTTCCGATTCTCGTTATACTCGGTAATATAGCATGCGATCGATTTCCACTGATTTTAAACAAATAACCGAAGAATTGCATCGTCTCTTCGCCATTCGGGCAGTTCATATTAACATCAGGTTTTTCATCACCACTTGCACAGCATTCGATTATGTTTCAATTTCAAACTTGATTGCTTGTCTATTCCGTTCTCATTGGTTTCCATCTGGCATCTGACGCGATCAATTCTAACTGAACTCACCCGTTTTTCAGCCACGTTTTATTTGTTATTTGTGGGTTGGTTAAGTGTGAATGTGCAGCTTGGATATTTAATACCATTTACATTTTTTATGTTTCGAAAGAAAAAAAAAAAAGGAAAATTCAATGAACGTCTGTTAGAGTGATGATTTGAGGAGAAAGAATTCAAAAAAGCGTCAACCGATTCCGTTGTGTCAAACCGAATGTCTTGATCAAAAGGAAATACTTGGTTGAGAAATTGGATTCGGGTGACTAGCAAATGCGATTTTTTCTAGACATGTGACAGAGGTTTGTTTTCCCCTCGATGTTAATGAACTGACCGCTCGCTCACCCAACGCACAACGATGAAATGGAAGGACTTCAAAAGGAACATTGTAATGCAACAATGAAACCCAACAAATGCACAGATTCAAAATATCATCATCATTATTATTATTAATATTATTGTGTTGAAATGCTGTTCATAAAACTTTTACGAGACAAAACATAATGAAAACGAGCATTGCTTGTGTATTGTTTGGTTTTATGCAGATTTTTCGATAATTAATGAATGCAGGTTGGTCGACTCGGTCACATCGGTTGACATGTGAAAAACAATTCTAAATGAACTCGGCTCGGTTCGTTAGGGACATCTGACACAGAATGCAATCGCACAAAATACCCAATAAATATATATGTAGCAGTGATTTGGAATGATCGACACTTCACTCGCAAAATGCACTGCAGACACATAAACTATAATCATTATTAGTGGTTCTATTCATCGATCATAAACAACATTCAACCGTACATTAATTTTCTGCATCGTTCAATTTTCATTTGCGATTTTGTTTACGAGCTCGCGTCCATTGTGTGTTCGTTTGGTTTTACTATAAATTAGGAAAACAAAGGGAAAATGAATATATATTTGACAATGGCATCGTATTTTGGGTCGCGCTGAAAGAGATTTTGTGTTGGCGTTCTCTATCATTCCCTCATTTATTTTTAAATTAATTTTTTGACTTCGGAAAATGTTCGATTTTGATTTCATCGGGCGGAAACGCCAAAATAAACCCCACAAACAGACGCGAGCGCCCTCCATTCAATGAACGAAAAAATGCAATTTGACTATTCATTTCGGAACTAACGCATGATATTTCAATGGAATTGCCGCCCCATGTTAAAAATTCATTTAAAGTTACTTAATTACATGCTGAAATTTTGTGAATTTCATAGAAAATTACTCGGTAGATTAGGTTTCGTTGAATGTTACGCTAGGCGGCAGCAGAAAAACGTCGATTTTCCACATTCGATTTTAATTTGCTGTCAACAAATTGATTGAAATTTTATAATTTTATTCTTTGTTTTACGCTTCGCCGGAATCTTGTGCGATCATACGTAACTTAAGAGCATAAGCTGAGCATTCAACTTGTCCTCGATTACGCAGCGTTTTTTTTTTCTTCTTGAGAATTTCATTTAAATGGTTTTCTAATTTCTTTCTGAACATGTGTTCCTAACCGATATATTGCTGCCGCCATCGCACCTGTGACGAATAGTCTCGACGCGTGAATACGTTCAGTGGGGCCGAACTCAACAGCCAAGAATCATGCGAGGCCTGGCTGGTAGCTAATTATCCATGAACACACCGAAAATTACCTTCGGTTTTATTTGAAATCTATTCAATTTCCATTATTTCACAACAACAACGAAAATGGCAAATTCTATTTCAATCAACATTGTTTTTCCTCTCAAAAATTATTTCCATATTAACTAAACTTTCACTCGGTGCTGAAGAAGCATCACTTTTTTGCAAAAAATCAATTGTGATGTGCTCTTTTCATTCCAATTCTATATTTAGTGCGTTGCCAAATTACTATCTACGAAAGTTGGCCCGACGAAACCGGCAATCCCATACGTTTCAAGTATGCGCACGGCTGACACACGAATGGGCATGGATTAGAAAGTCGTACTTCTAACTCAACTCCATGGGCTGCTTGCAATGTTTATTAAAATCTAATTGATTAAAGCAGCATCTTGTCAGAACGATGCAAAGAAATGCAGAAGACCATAAATGTAAAAAATATGTTATTTATTACCTTTTGGATGAGAATGCGGCCGTCATAATCTAGTGTTTTTGTATTCTTTTTAATTGCTTCTTGTTGATTTCGTGTTGCCGCCCGCTTGAAATGAAAGAAAAAAACAACACGGAAAAATAGAAATTATCGTAATGGATTCAATTTAGATAAAAAAGAAATGGAACAAGTGAAATCGATATATCGCATCGAAAACAAAAACACCGCATATTTTTTCTCCTAACAATAAATAAACCTTTCATCGAATTTAAACACAATTACGAAAGTGAAAGAAAAATACACGCATTTTCCTTGGGAATTTCTTTTCGCACTTTACAATGAGTTTGTAAAAAAATGTTTTCTGGAAATACTGTTTCGAAAAATGTGCAGTGTGAACAAGATTTATCGAATAATAGCAGCGATTTTAACAATTCGATGCAAAATCCGGGTGTGACGTGACAAATGTGATGACAATACGTGTTAAAGTGCCTCAATAGCTTAAAAAGAATTTATTCTCGATGAACGACTGAAAAGCATAAACATTGCGTATTGCATAAATGTAATTAAATGACCACTTAATGTCAATTCACACGAATCTAATGTGCGAGCTATGCTGTCGATGCTGAGCTGTAGTTACACCTATTTAATTGATTTCGGATACGTCTTAAGTTTTTACCGGATTATCGTCAGTTCGTTGGATTTTCGCTCACACTCTCCTGTGTCGCTCCATGTGATCGCGCAATGTGCCAATGCTCTTTCGTGTGTAACCGATGTCTGATGACAACGCTTTAAGTCACACATCAACATCATTGTAACAAATTGGATTACCAAGTGAAGAGAATTATCGCTTTCAATGGACTTAACAAGGTGAGTAATTCTCTTTCGATTCATGCTCAAATATGTAGAAACAAACTCGTCGATGGTGACAACAATTTAACACGCTATTGACAGCTTTTGTGAGAGAACAAAACAGCAACAAATACCAATGGCGAACATTATTGCACAATTTATTTCTTTCTTGCAAATCTTGTCATTTAAATTTGTCGATGGATTTTAAGTTGCGTTTAATTGATGATATTTAAAAGTGACATTTCAAGAAATGCTGACAATAGGCAATCAAGAGTGGTGTTCACATTCAACAAAAAAGGGAGGAAATACTCGCTCAAAACGGTCATCGTCGGCAATTATGCAGCGTGCACAACGAGAGTTCAACGCTGCATCTAGATAAATGACATGGAAAAGGTTGGCATGGCGAAGGACGTAAGACAGCTGAAAAGCAATCGCTTTTTTCACTATCGCTATCTCGCTCAAGCTCGATCTATTCGCTCATTTGTGCCGTTTAAATGCGCCCCAATAGAGTTTCTGTGTATGTGTTTTTGCAGGCATTCAACAACAAATCCTCTTTCATTTTGAACTGCCTAACGATACCGACCAATTTCGAGGGAAATGCTTAAATTAAGTCTGTATGCTGTGTAATTTCACTTGACTTTTAAAAGCCAAGAAAGTCAGCAATTTCTATATAACATTTAATTAAAATACTACGCAGCAAGCATCCGTCGAATCGGTTTAATAAAGATGGCAAAAAAAAATCATGTTTCTCTGCACTAGACAAAAGAGAAAAGCGAAAATAAACTACACACTTCGGAAAAAGAATAATGTGTACAGTTTCGATGACAACGACGATGATGATGGTGAACAAAAGGTAAAATGGAAATATGTCTCATTGTTCCATGCCACTTTAAGTCATACTTGAAATGGCAGACAATGTGTACAGAATGCATTTTTTGCTCTCTGTTTTCGTTGCAACGGCAACTCTTTGTATGGCAACACAATCCTTTTTTTAATTGAATATCGGTTCGGTGTTTGCATGAGCACGTCTCGTTTTAAGTTGAAATGCCAACATAATTGTATCCATGTTCGTATGAGTGCTCCCTGTCATAAGGGTTAATAACGCGTCGTACTGTGTGTGCGTGACGCCCGTGCTAATTACACAAGTCGATTTGTCGAGGCTCATGCTCGTTCAAGGGTTATTAATGAAACGACATTCTAAATATGTGCATACAATGTATGCCCATCGTCATCTAACATTGCGTTGCCAAAGTGATGTTCATGCCAGAAGTGTTACTCACACTTTATGTGTCGTTGTCATTCCGTTCGCTTATTAACAGAAACATGCTGAACGCATCAAAAGTCATTATTGGCAAATAAATCGTTCAATCAATCCAGCCAGAAAATGCACTTCGTTGGCACTTTTTGTACGCAAATGAAATATCGGCTCGACGCGAATGAGTTTCATGAGAGAAAATGCACCGCTTTTTTCTCATATTCTATATGGCTCGCCATATTTCCAATCGATTTGAAAATTCTTTAATTTGCTCAAAACTAAGATTTGTTCAGCGTTTTTTAAGACTATTGAGTTGGATTAGTTGCTTCGATATTTCTCACTTTTTTAAGGCCTTCAAATGAAAACATTGACCAATCAATATAATTGTATGCGCAAAGTTGATGCAAAGTCAACTGTAACAGATAAATGTTTCACCAGCTTACAAAAAAGAGACCGATGTAACAAACGTACCGTTCGACGTGTCATCCCGTCATTGTTGGCTCTCTCTCTCTCTCTCTCTCTCATGTCCAATGATCACTCGCTTCACTTTCAGTGCTCTCGAGCTTATTCTATGCATGGCGGATATTGTCGTGTCATTTGCATATTAGGAGCATCAGTTGGAGCTGCAATAATGCCAACCGCATGCCTTTGAACGCAGCAGTTGATTTTCGCAGTTCATTTGTTAAAGTAATTTGTGATGCATGTTCCATATTATTTGCACATTCATAAGCTTCAAAATTGCACCGTTTGCAATTGCAATTGCAACTGGATCGAATTACCTCTCTGTTAGTATTTGCTAATAGTTTGCGAGTAGATGAGAGATGGATCGATTGAATTAGCCTCTAATATTGGTGATGATAAAGCGGACATGCATTGCGCATAAATATCATCCCCATTGAAGCTGAATGTGACTAACTGCCCGCTAACATTCGAACAATCCCTTCGAACAATCACCGCATGTTTCATCAAAAGCGAATACACGAACAGCAATATCGAAACTAAGTCGCAAGTCGCACCAGAACTAGCATCTTTACATGCTGCTTTTTCATTTCGAAATGATTTGAATGGACGTTAATAATTTATTGTCAAAAATGTTAAGAATGTCTTTTAGTCATCGTTGTGTTCGGAACATTGTTTCTATTGTTATTCCAAAATATCAACTTCAATAGCTCTTTATGGAATATTTCGAATAAATTTGTGCCGCTGATCGAAATGGATCGTTGCAAATGAATCGCAATACGTTCATGAGAATCAATGTACTTCTATAAATTGAAATGGCACCTTATATTTGGCATTGGTTACATCCTCGATTCGTAAATGCATGCCAATTTCCAAAAGTGGTCAATATGATGCTGTTTGAAATGTAACATTTCAGTTACAGTCAAAACCCAAACCGCACACAATTCAACGTGAATTTCATAAAATGTAATATGAAATCATGGAAATGTGCAAAATGTGAAGCATGCTGAAATGATCTGCGAGATTTGTCGTTGATGGCCAACATTCTAGAGGTTTGTTAACAAACTGTGGCCTTTCATTTACATTTGCAAACGTTTTTGAGCTGGAAACTCTCATCCAGTCATATAATCGAGATACATAAACTTACTCAAGTGCGATGCTCACCGAAAAGGTGTTTAATGCGAAACTCAAATAAAACTGAAACGAAACATATCCGAAACGTCATATGAACGCATTCCAATAGAGAATCTATGCTATGCTAAACATTTGAATCAATCGCCAACGCACAAAATATTATTTGAATTATATTCTAATGAATCAAAAGAATCTGGCAGGCTTTTAACGAGAATATCATTCAAATACGGCCGCATGATGCGATTGACTAGTCGGATTATATGTTCAATGAGACAGCGGCGGGGCTGTAGTTTATGGGCACCGCTTAAATTTATGAACGCCAAACTGCATAAAAGCAGTGAAACGAATGAAACTACATTAACAACAATTCCACCGTATGTGTATATTGATATATCGATGTCAAACCTCTTGATGCAGTTTCACTTCGGTCAAGCGCCGAACTCACTTATTTCCGAAATGGAAAGTTTGAATTAGTGATTTATGCAAACTGAATTTTAATATGATAAACTTCATTAACATGACTTTTTCCTATCTCATCTGTTTCACGCGTGTCGTTGTTGTTGTTGTTGTTGCTGCTTTGTGCATCGAAGCTCACATCAAACATTGCTGACAAGAACTATGAGACCGTAATAATTCATTTACCCGCACCAAAATCACACATTCGACCAATGCACATATTGTGCTATGACGACGAAATTGGTTTTATCAATGTACATTTATGAGCGAATGCGGTCAATGGTGATAATGATTTTATGACGAAATTGCAATGAGCACTCTCTCGCTCTCTTTCAAAATGAAAATTAGAAATGCACCCACACATAAATTTGCTATGCAATTCCGATGAGATATGGGAAAATAGGCCAGAAATTGTTAATGAAATGACAAAAATGAGCCTCAAAAATAAGCATCAAATCACAATCGGTAGTCACACACATAAACACATTTGTTTGTCCCCCACAAAAAAGAATGACTCGTTAACTTCAGCGAATCGTTAGACTGTAGCACACACAATGGACCGTATTCATAAAAAAATGGTTTGACAACAATTATATTTCTCAAGGCTATAAACATAACGCCTCCACAATCGCACGCATTCTCAACATTAATCCAAAACTGATGGAAACGAATCAAATGAACAAAAGAAAATACCGCGAGACGAAATACAAGCAATCAAATCGAATTCCAGGCCAACAGAAGCTAGTGTGATGAGCTGAGACAATTTTCGTGCTCAACAGATCTCTATCTGTGTCTCATTTTTATTATTATGAGTATGAAATAGGTTTACGAAACGAGAACCATTAACCACATTCATTCGCATATTTTGACTTTTAAATTCATCTAATTTACCAAAGAACGTGCTCACAATACACTTGAATTATCATGGAATCAATTAATCAAAACAATAAAAATGAGCACTTTGTTTTTCGAATTACGTAAAAACAAATCTACATTTAAAGTCTGGTACCTTGGAATATTTGTTCAAATTGAGAGCAGTATGAAATATTGCACAAAACTTGTCAAAATGAATCATTAGAATGCGGTTCTAGTCATGTCCAGATGATTTGAACTGATTGCTCTCATTGATTTGACAGTAAAATCTTAAGCAAATACTCGAAATGTTTTGAATAAATTCTCAAAATAAGCATCGCGAGAAAGCTCTCGTGCTCCAAAATCGTGCCCGAGCTATTAGATGTTGTGACACAGCGCTTGTGATCGACTTGCTTCGGTGAGTCACATTCAATATACACACATTTTTTATTGGCTTTTGGAAGAAAGAGATTGCATATCGCACGATTTAGCCTAATATATCATTTTAACTGGCCAATGCAAGCTGTTTCCTATCCAAACTTTTTCACTTTCTAGAAATAAACGATGCGGAAACTGAGGCGCTCCCTTTGCACGAGTCATTGAGAAGCCGTTTAAAAATATTCTGGCGCCTCTTTCACGTTTGCAAATGGTTTTATTTGCATATTTGTGGTTGAAAACCGATTTGAAATTGCAATTCAGAATAAAATATTGATGAATCATTATGGCAAAGTGTCATCAAATTTAGCCATTCCTGTTCAATAACTTAGAAATGCGTTGGAATTTCATAAAAATAGACAAACAAATAAAACTGAAGATAAATAAGAAATTCAAGGTCCGCTTTTGAGATATGGAGAAATGATTGAGTTTTGCAGTCAATAAGAATCAAAAATTGGAATTTTATTCAAATGAACTGTTTGATTTAATACCACATTTTAGTTGAGCATTAAGATACTCCGAAAAACAAATGCCAGCAACTTTTTAATGATTGCGATAAATGTCTAAAAACCTAGTTTCGACTCGATTATATGATAAACATTAGCCTTTTGTCTGAATATTTTTTTCTTGTGAATATCAAAAAGCACGTGCGCAGCAGCAGCTACGTAATGCCGGTATCACATTACATTGTTTCAACGCTGAAGGCGAGCGAGTTTTTGCAATAAAGATCCCAATCTTCATTTTTACCATATTTGATTCGTTGCCGGCTCTTTTTTGAAGTTGGAATATTTATTAATTGAATTAAAATAAATCGCGTTAAAGTGTAAAAATATAAATTTATTGTATACGGAGAAAACAAGCATTAAAGCGAAATGAGTGTATTTGCTATTTCTAAGCACTTTCGTTGGTGGTGTGTGAGCTCTGGAGCAATGAACCAGGTGCTTCTTGACTGCCCAATTATATTGTGTTGGCGCTGGATTACATTCGAACACCTCATTCCATCGAAATTCAAGAGATTTATCGATTAATCGATTAATTCGATTCGGTAGCCGGATTTTATGATTGAGAATCGTGTCGATGCCATTTTGCGAGAATTAACATTTCAGCACATTCGAACAGAACCTTCAGATTTATCATCGAAAATTGCGTTACGAATATAGAAATAAGATTAATGACCAGAAAGTATTCCATTTTAAGCGAGAGCGTTGACTTATCTACGAAAAAGAGCGATTACAGCTCTTTTTGTTGGAAAAGATATCAGCGCGACTGCGCGCACACACACACACCAAATTTCTTTATGATATGAAAAATTAAAGTGTGGGTTGCGCTTGTTCATTGAGCTGAATTATTTCATTATAACGTGGCTTTTACTTTTCGGTTTATACCTCGTTGATTCCAGTAAATTGGTTGGCTTTTGTTACGTGCTGCTGTTATTTTTTTCATTCGTATTTTATTATTCTCGGATATGGCGCATTTGTGCCGGGTCAGTGCAAGTATGTGCAATTGATTCCGAAACTAACGGATTAAACGTCGATTCACGCAAACTTTGCGACGCGACGATGCGTTAAAAATACTTTTACGAAAAGCAAAAGAAAATTTTTGCTTATCTTTGTGCTGGCGAAACAGTGCAGCGCAAATCACCCATCCCCCGGACCACATTGACTCTTTCACAAAAAGGAAAAATGCAAAACTATTTTCATCATCTTTTGAAACATTTAATTATTTTCAATTTATGTAGATCAGTTATGATCTTTTCAACAAGGCGCTACCGATCTCTTTGAGAACTGATTTCGGATGAAGAGCGCACACAACAACAACAACAACAACAAAAACAGAAGTTTTTCATAATGGTTCGGCCTTTGTGCCATTATCCTGTGCTCATCGTGATTAAAAGCAAGAATTGTACGTGTTCGAACTTCCTTCAGAAGCTACGTTACTGTGAGAAGCGCGAGCACAGACAGTCCAACTGGTACTCCAGCCACACATAAACATACAGTTAATATGAAACCATAACACGTCTCAAAGCGAAGAGTAACGATGAAAAAGAATATTGGAACAATGTGAGCCAATTAGATGGTCGATTGTGGCAATGAGATTCCATGCTGAAAACAGAATATTTTTCTGTTTGTTGCAAATGATGAAAAAATTGGTTTGGAATTCAGCGCCCGTTGTTTTTATCAAAGCTTCTCCATTTGCTACTGTACGCGTTTGTATTCACGATGCTCAACACCATCAACATGAAACCGAAATTGGCCGCATCAAAAATTAATTACGTCCGCTAGCTTCATTCTCGAACCCGAAAAAGCAAATTAATAATTTTCCTTGTGAATTTTTCTTCTGCCATGCGTCTGTTGTGTGAAGTGCACGGTAATTACTATTGTTTTAGTTCGAAACATAGAATCCAAAGCAAATATGCAAGGTACGCATTGTCCAAGTCGTAAATATCTCTAGAACTTTAAACAAAACGAGTAAAATCAATGGTTTAATGGAATTTTAGGTGATGTTTCCGCATCGTTTTTCTCCGGCTTCTTCTTCGCTCATTTCAAGTTTGTTGCATCAGAAAAAAAATGGTAGAAAACTTACGCAAATTAATAACAATGTTAATGAGCGAGGATGAAATTTAAAAAAAAGTTTTGCAATTGCGTAACTATTCGCCCAAGCTATGATTAAAGAATAAACAAATACGCCAAGCCAAAGTTAGCAGCGGCAATTTGCTTTGATACAGAAAGAGAGATAGAGGTAGAAAGAGAAAGAGAGATAAAAATATGAATAAACTGGTGGATAGTCACATCTTTATTGCGCCTTAAATTGCGATTCTCATTTCACTGACAAAAAACTTTGCAAATTTTATAATTTATTGATTAAATAAAAAAAGCGAATATAATTGAAACAGAAGTGCAATTGGATGTTTAATGACAATCTTTTGAAAGGCGTCATTGTGATGAAATCGACAATTTGCACTTGCTTGGCCACAACTGCACAATCCATATGAATCAATTATGATCAAATTATTTATTGTATCAAAATGCATTGTCGGAACTCAATGCGCATAGTAATTGAAATGTTCAACTTTCAACGATTTTACTGCAATTAATTCAGACTATTGTCACCTTCATTTTCTCGAGCATTTTCTTCTTGCATTTCGGATTCGTTGTTCACTTGTAATTCCAAACTTTCTTATTCACATTTTTTTTCCACTTTCAGATATTCTCCTCGTTCTCATCGAAACTATCAACTTAAAAATGATAAAATAATGAATAATTGGAGCTCTGATGCCAAGTACTGGCCCAGTTGAATCCATAGCTCATTAGCAATCGACAATCACTTGAAAAACTCTGACTTGAGCACAGTCGTCGCTTTGCGTGGAAAATCCGAGAATATGTGAATTCTTGATGGCAACATGCAGTGCGCGTAATCGCATGGAAAAACATCTTTCAAGTATCATGCAGCTCAGCGGCTCAGTGCGCTTGCAAAATCCACCTTGATGTTTTTTGCCTCTTTTCAATTAAGTATGGCTAAAGTGACGATTCGTCTTGAATACGGTATGTGTTTTCTTGTCACAACACACTGGATTTCGTTAGCATACTTAAGTTCTCGCTTGGAAAAAAATTCCATGTAGAAAAAAACTAATTTTACCAAACATCATGCTGTCAGATGGGTTTTGCATTGGCTGCGCTCTGTATGCTCAACATATTCATTATGCGGGGTGTTTTGCCGCGTTAAAAAAAAGTGTAAAGTAAAACTATGCAGTTTTTGTGTGTAAGTGTTTTTGCAGGCGAGAGAGTCAAAAGTGTTATAATGTGGGTGGTTGCAAAGAATAAAATGCAGCCATCGGTAAGAGCTGCGCAGTGTTTAAGTGCTCATCAAGGATTTTGCTTGTTTCATCCATTTACCACCTTGAAAAATCGTTACGTTGGCCGGGGATTTCAAGAATCTTCTTTGCATTTTCCATCATGTTATTCGGATCAAAACCTCCGACAGCACTTAAACACCAAGATTTTTATTATCGATTGAAACATCATAAAATGTTGAGCTATTTTTTATCTTGAACTTTTCCTACTTCTTATTTGCTCTTTAAAATGTTCAAATCATTGTTGAGTTCATTCGCATCACTCGGTCATTACATCCGGCTTCTCTTTCTTCTTTCATCGTCCAAATTGCGTTCTAAATTCGTGTGTAAGCTGAAAACAGCGATTCATTTTAATTTGTAGCATTCTGTTTCGACAGAACACTTCATTAGCGCGATGCCTAATGGCTGGATTTATGTAATTGGCCAGTGTTTTCGCTAGATTTGACGTCACATCGAGTGTAAACATTAGCTAATTGTTCGAGAGAGACTTTTTTAATTTTGATTTTTTGTTTCCATTTAGCACTGTTTTGATTGTCTCTGCGAAGTTGTGTTCGCCATCAAATTTGCTGTTGATCTGTTTCTATACGGACTCACTTTCTTTTGTGAATGAGACTCTTGGAAATGCATGCACACAGAAAAAGTGAGATTGGTAAATTATTATGTTCTATTCAGAGAGTCTGAATCGTCGGGCGGATGAAAATTACCATGATGACATCGCACATTGTTGGGGATATTCGGCTTTTGTTATTTGATCTCTTTGGCCGTATAATGTGGGCATTCGATTTGATTTCACTTAACCAGTAAATGAGTTTGATTGTTGCAACCACCTTGATGAGAGTTGATTTTGTCCACCATTTTGATGGACAGTTGAGAATTAAAGCCAATTGTTTTTTTTTTCTCTATTGTCGCAATTAAATTTTGAGTCAAAGACCAATTCATTTAGTGCATTCAGCCAACATTATCGCATTTGTGGATTACATTAATAATTCCATTCGTATCTTGGAAAATGCAAACTGACGGCCGAACGTATTCGGTTATGGTTTGACCACAAATCCGTTCATTGCTTTGAGGTACAGATTAAATGGATTTATGATTAAAGCTGGATGGTTGAATGCTAACGAAGTACGAACCGATAAACATTTATTACTTTCAAAAATTCAAATAGTAACTTAATTGAAAACTGAATAGTTCTTGAGAAGATTTATTTTAAGAACACGGTGATTGAATTACCACCACTCAACGGCTTTCTATCCGCCAAGGGATTATCGTATTAATAGGTATGACGGGAAAGATGCTGATTGCATTCTTCAAAATGCCATCGAGTAATTAATAATTTATCAATGCATTTAATCGAATAGATCGTTTGAAATGTGTCTAACAGAAGCACTAGTGAGGTCCAGCAGCATTTCAAGTGCGTGTGTGGCATTTGACGTCGCATTTCCAATTTGTTCTATCTTCCACTGTCTTACCGCTCGACGCGCCCATTTCAACAACTGCTCCAAAAAAAAAAAAAAAAAACGTTAAATCATGTGATGTCTACTCTAAACAACTCCATCCAAATAAAATAAAAACAAAACGTCCCTACGCATCATTTGCTATTCACATTGGGTTCGTGTGAGTCTTTTTATGCATCGTCAACAAATTCATGATATTTATAATTAAAAGGGTTCCGTCGTTATATTTTTCTTTGCTCATAAAAATTCAGTTCATTCGTGTGTTTGTGTGTTAGTTGCATTGTTCGGTTTGAGTGAACAGCAAATGTCAATTTCTGTAATGAGAATGCCATCCCATTTAACGCATACATGTCTCATCAAAAAAAACTTTTTCTATGTCCGACAATGCGTTGAAAAACGAGTTGAACCCAAGCGCTCGCACAGCGCTCTAAGACAATATGTTTTAATCGAAAAACTCGATTTTCCCTCGAAATATACTCAAATAAAAAGTTGTTGCTTTCTGATTGTCTTTCTATTTGATGTTGAACTGTCAAAGCGCATCAGATACCAAACAAGAGATGGACCTATTCGAAACGTCTTTATCGAAGCCAATTTATCCTGTTGCGTGTGTGCGGTACAAGCCAACATCTCATTTGGATCATTAAATGCCGTTTAAGCAAGAAGAAAAAACTTCGACAGCATTTTCCATGGCTCATTATGCACATTTTATCTAATGATAATATTCATTAATTAAATCAGTTCCCGGAGTTAACGGAATGGTATTTTGGGCGAACATAAATGCTCCAAGCAGCCACACATACAAAAAAGGATGAAGTTTTCATAAACGCTTCTCTCTCGTCATTTGAAAGAATCTGATTTGTTTGGGAATGGATTTTTTTGGCTCGTCATTCTTTCACATATATCGATGTTCGGCTACCCATTTTCCTGGGCGCTGCCGAACAACAGAAAATAAAAAAGGCATCGCCTATTAAAATAAAAACACATAAAATAAATGGAATATAAATGTTATTTTGTAGGAACATTGTTTTGAGAGGTATAAAAACAAAAAACCATAAATAAATTACGGCAATCACATGCTGGCCAAACGTAACACCAAAAATGAGGATGACTTTCATCAAAAATTCATCATGTGAAGAACAGCAGCAGCAGCTGACACACACACACATACATTCACACAATTTTGTACCAGTCAATGGACGAGGGAGTGTCTAATATTATTCAAAGTAATTCGGATCACGGATCAAAAATCAAGTTGCAAGCGTCAACAGAGGGAT
Organism: Obolodiplosis robiniae; assembly: GCA_028476595.1. Lineage (NCBI taxonomy): Eukaryota > Metazoa > Arthropoda > Insecta > Diptera > Cecidomyiidae > Obolodiplosis > Obolodiplosis robiniae. The sequence goes on along the minus strand of CM052014.1, from coordinate 49,643,067 downwards.
CCTTTGTAGTGAATGAAAAAAATTACAAGAACCGGCACACACCCAAAAATCGAATGAGATTCGCTTTTCAGCGCATAAATATTAAATTTTTACAAGTGATATGAACTTGAACATGTTCATTGAATGGGTTACGTTCAACTAGTCCATTTATTATCGTTTGAAAAACGAGTTGCAAATTTTCCCACAAAATCCCTCTCTTTCTCTCTTGCGTTCTGTTTATTCAACGTTCAATCTGTATTTTGGCTACAAGCAATCCGATTCAAAGTCCAATGCATATTTTTTGTCAAACGAATAATATTTGAGGCGAATGTGTTGCGTTCTTTTTGTTTTCGTAGTGAAATTTTAAGAGAGAATGGTCAAGAATTTCTAAAATTCATATGAATGCGAGAGAAGTCTGTGAATGATGAATATGACAGAACGACAGCAAAAATCAAGTTAATCTTCATTTTGATGGCAAAGTGTTGTGGATGTGCCATAAACGCAGCTGGGGGTCCAATGCTGTGGCATCACCACAAAGACCAATCACAATTGATCATGCCAAATAAACCGGACAGAAAAAAAGGCAACAACAACAACTTTTTAAAATATACAAATAAATTTATGATAATTTTCCCCAAATAACAACGTTAACTGGAAAAAAAATGTACATAAAACACACAATAACGGCGAACGACCGACAATCCAAATAATATTTAAAGCATAACAATCTCATACAGAATATTATTCAAATTCATTCATATTTACCGATTTCCCCGGCTCTCTCTATGTTTGTGGCTTGTTCAGTATGCTGTACGTCGTGTATTTTATGGCTCATATTTTGGTCGCCAAAACCAACGAATTTTCGAAAAGACACAGATTCGAGAATATTGAACGAACATTTTACATTCTCGACTATTCGCCTATGTTAAATCGCATTTATACTTATTTGCATTGTGACCAAGCAGCCGTTCCAGGACGTTTCGGCGAATGCGAACGGCAACGACGATGATGAAACAGCCATGCGACGAGATGAAGTGCGTACAAAATTCATGAATTGTTTAATGTCAATAGAAATGATGCATGAGCCGTTTACCTGGCCCGACCTGGCCAACCAGAAGATGAACAAGGCCAAACAGACGAGAAAAACAAACACACAAAAAAAGGTTATTTCAAAAACGAAATGGACAAAATATGTAAATCGAAACGTAAATTAATGGGAAATACAATAAATTTCGATGAGATATTGATAGTAAATTCAGATTGAATTTGGTTTCTTTCTATCGTTGCTGTTGTTGCGCCCGGATCTCAAACCGTATTTTCCACATTCATTTTCTTGTGATGGAGCCTGTCAAATTCGAATGTATCTATTTGTTTACAATGAGAAATGATGCATTGAATTTAGTTTGATATTCGCGAAGAGCGAGAGCTTGATGCTTATCATTATAAATATATTTTCGATTTCGAACAATATGAATGAAAGTTGATGTTTTGCTGTTGTTCATTCGATTTGTAGTAAACTCATTATTTTCAGATGCATCATTGCTCAATGTCTTAAGCATCTCTTTTACAAAAATCTTGCTCGAATCAGATGAATCAATTTGATCGTCGCCTATTGACGCGTGCATGAGTGCAAAACGGTTCGACATCTTGTGTAAAAGTAGAAAAACCATTATCGATTTTTGCTTCACATTTTGTCACAACCATAAAATAAGATTCGTCAATTTTTCTCCATTCATTCATTTCGAGTCTGTGCGATGTGGTATAGACTCTTCGCAGCTGAAATTATCATAATGATATGGTTCTTTTTTGCGCTCTGATCATAATCATGGATTTAGTTCCATTCTCTGGTCATGTCATTCAATTCTTTTCAATTCATTTTTTATCCGCACGGTGCGCGAAGCGACCGAAATGGATTGCTGAAGTGCAGATGAGGAAGATGAGTGAAAGATTGATTCAGGCTTTGTGGGTTTGCATTACACATTCCCTTGCTGTTGCAAAAATATTTTCGAACACGAATTTAAGAAAAAATACGAAAATCATCGGATCCGCACACATGCATACGGTCACATGTTGGCAAAGAAAAAAGAAGATAATATGAAAGCCAGAATATGACAACAAGACAAATCGAACTGAAAACGCCAGCATCGATTCGAACTGATTCATTTTTTATTGCAGTCAATGTTTACAGCCTGGGTTTGGCTGTACTGTACTGGCACATTTGAATTCGTTTTTGCAAATCATTTTTCCATAAATGATATGACTGAATATATGTCGAAATGGGAATAATAATACGAGTTTGAAGTGAATAAACTGTTTCGCATTGCCCATAGAAAGTTCAAATGATGAATAAACGCTCGCAGTTACGTATAAAGCTTGCGAGCGAAAAACACCATTCGCAAACACACACACACACATGTAATCAGTCGTCGAAAGGAAAACGAGGCATTTCGTGTGACACAGAGACACATGCTATGATTGATTGAAAAAAAAAACTCAATCGATGAAGAAAAGACATTTCGCGGATTTTTTTTTCCTAATTTAGTTTAAAATGTAAATCGAAAGAATCAAGAGCATGAGAAAATCATCGACAGATTCATCTTGCTTTAGCAAATATGGTTCGCAAATTGATGCTCATTTCGCCTCGGCAAATTCATGAGCCCGTGCTCTCGACAATGTCTTCAATCATTAAATCTCGTGATGGCCATGTTTTTTTATCACAACCATTATATCCACCCATAAACGCTAGATTATGCCATTTATTCTTTACTTAATTTTTTAGCGTCTAGTCGTTTTGTGTGCACGCAGCGACGGGATTTTCTCGCTGATACGGGTTGACATGTCTATTGTCACCATCAAATACTATCACACCACCACATTGCATAATCAGATCCGTATCATATTAACCATCATGGAATGTAAAACGGGTTGATTGAATTTTCCTCGCGAAGCCATCTCGACCATTTTCGTTCGATTGCAATTTTCAATAGCGGATTAATGCAATTTATCGAATTGTCATCGCATATTTATATTGGCATTTTAACTATGATGAAATATTCAGATCTACTTTTATTGAATTTTTCGTTTAACATTTATATGAAGTGATGTGAAAACTGCTACGCAAAGAAACTCCATCAAATTCTATCGAGAAAAATCCAAATTAATCACATTTTTATGCTAAAAAAGACAATTTCTCGTAAGATTCGATTGAATGTTCATGCAAATTTAATGAAGTAGACGAAATGTTTACTAATTTTTTTCTAAATTAACGTTTGGTCCCAGGAAATGACACATTCTTTTCAAAAGTCATGCAGAATGGCCTATTTGATTGGCTACTTATGTAGGCTGAGCTCCAAATTTGGAAAGTTAGGCACCAACTCTGCTATTTTTGAAGTGTTTTTCACCTTCGTTAAGTTGTCTATGCTTCATCGTCTTAAATTCAAACGAGTTCAAAGTCATCGTTGAATTTTTGGAATCATGTTTCTTCCGAAAAATATGTGAAATTCCAGTATCTAGAACGAATGCTTGAAATAAGCTGTCAAAAATGTTTCAAAAGCTAAAAACCGAGAAACAATTAAATGGTTTCGCCTTTTGCGTAGAAACAAGTGTGTGTGTATTTCAGTAGCACGAAGAAAATAGAAGAATCAAAAGCATGTGTGTTTAACAATTATTTTATAACAACTCTCAATCTCAAAAATTTGTACGGTGGTTCGGTTTCATTGTCAATTTCAAACTCTGGATAAAACGCAAATGAACGATAAATGCACGAACAATAAACGTTTGTTAGTTTTTTCTCTACTTCAGTAATTACCGTCGAAATGCTTATGGCAAGACGAGAAGGAAATTACATTAAAAAAGAATGAGAAAAGAGAGTATCATTTTATTGATGTGAGATGATGTGAAGATTTGTGTTTTTTGTGCGGTGATGAGATGCTTTTATACAGAAAATATGGCGTGAAATTTAGACAAGAGAATAACATGGCATCGGTAGCATTGAAAGATTGATTTCATTTTCCCATCGGACGAACGGACGAAATGGAAAAAAATTGTACATCTATCGAACAAACTCATCGGCCGCGCACAGTTGAAAGGGAAATATTCGTTGGTTCAAATAGGAAGCGCACTGCGTTCGGCCTTCACAAGAAAAAAAAACAGCCGCACCAACAATAAGAGCACATACTTACATTCCAGCTGATTCTTAGAGCGTAACGGTTACACATTTTCAAGCAATGTAATTTGTGTTTGAATTGATAATATTTATTCTGAAAATAAGAAAATTAAAGAATTTCTGCTGTTGGCTGTTCTTTGAACTTTTTCTAGCCGCTTTTTTTTTGCGCGCGCAAAAGAATTCGTAGTAATAAAACATACAATGTGGTAAAAGGCAAACAAGAGAAAGAAATCAGAAATGTGTATGTTTATGATCATAATGAGTCGGCGGTGAAGGAGAAAGGTATTGTTGCAAAGAATCCGCCAAAAACGCGTAGTTTGGAAAATGAACAAAGCGCTAAAATTCCCAAAGGTGAACCAGAAACTGAATTGAGGCAGAATAGGAACGAACAAATGAATGAGAAAAAAGAGAAACACATCGCCGTCGAACGTTCGCATTTTATTTTATTTCCGTCTGCACATCTCTCTCTCTCTCTCTGTGTTTCTCTCTCATTCGAAAACGTTGCACACACATGTTTAGTTTATTCTATTGTATTTGGCTGAGACCCAGTTCTTTTGTGCAACTTTGTTTGTAGAAAACCCACAGAAAACGCATCAAGAATTCTTTTTCACGCCGCTAATTTATTCATAAATTACAACTCGCAATAAATAGGTAACAAGTCGCGCAACCAACTGAAAACTACACGGCTCTGCAGCTTCATAACCCAAAGAAAAGCAGATGGCAAATTGTATTCCTCAAAACAGCCCATTGTTCTGGTTGAAAAGGTATGCACCGTTTGCCGTTGAGAGTGTTAGCGGGACGCGGATCTTCTTCACGGAACCAAAAAGACAAAGAAAGCGTGGGCGATTAAGACACAAACTGACAGATCAGCACGAACGGCATTTTTCTTTCTGTTATGCTTAGGTTTCTCATGCGACGCCGAACTTAACAGCGACGACCTTCAATAAATCGTGATCTACTTAAACAAAAAATACGCATGCACACATTGGAACAATGTAATGGAATGTAACAATCAAGATGTAAATTCAACGGAATTTCTTTGCAACAAAATACAAATCAATTTCTACTAGATTCTTTAAACAAACACGATGCTATTTTGAGATAACAACCCATTTTTCTTCGCGCTTGACGCAGTTGTGACAGCACAGCTATTTTATTCATATATCATAAATGGCTTACACTTGATAGTACTTTTTTTCGGTTTTCTTTTTTTGCTTAATGTAAATTTGCTTCACAAAGCAATACTGCATATCAATCGGCGAGTTCATGAAGAACATAGTTTTTTTCGACTTAAATATTGACATCAGGAAGTTGTATTATGAATTAAATTGACTAAATTTAACCGAATGTTTAACATTGATATCTTAAAACTTCAATTGACGTTATAATTTAGATCTAAAAATAATACACAAATGGCATTGAATCAACATACATTTGAATGATACCAAACAAGATAAGCTATGCAAATAGCTATTTTGACGTAGAATTGAGAATTTCTATCGAAAATTTCGTTTTAATCAACTTCAAATTCTTCGCAAAAATGAATAGAATTTTTTTTTAAATATTGTACATGCGAATATTCGCGAGATGATTTAAAACACATGCATCCGGTCATACCGATGTCGAAATGTCTTATCAGCTGCTTCAGCTCGATACATGAATGAAATTCCTTGGATATATTTGCCGGTCATTTTACTTTGAAATTCATAAAATGCGTTGACGACAACTTCAAAATCATTTATAAAATGAGAATGATTGATTCGTCAATCAATGTAACGGAAGTGTAAACTTTGTAATGAGTCGATGAACTTCGTTTCGGAAATTCAAACAAATTTAATTAAGCTTTCAATTTCATTCATCAGGAACTCGATTAAAAATAGCTTCATTAGCATCAGGGTATTCGTTCACTCTCACTCGCTTGCTCTCTCTGTCCGTCATCGCCAGCACTATCATCGCTATCGCGTTCACTTTAGAGCTACTAATTCATGCCACATTTGATTTTTCATACATCCCAATTGAGCGGGAGCTGCGTGAGCCGAGAGTACGTGTGGATCGGATACAGTCGGTGCAAATGAAGTGAATATGAAATTCGCTGAATGAATAATAAATTAAGGTCCGGTATTGTTTTCGTACGTGTTTGCCAAATGAGCGTAGCATTTTTCGTAATTAAAACTGCAACATAATGCATGAGACGACGAATGACGGGTGGCATATTCACAAATTAAATGCATACACATTTTCAAAGGTTGAATAATATTCTAGTGGAAAATGCGCTCCAACATTCATGTTGCGCTGGCCTGTCCCTCGTTGACGTTCTAGTTTTATGTTTCGTTTTTTTTTTTTTGTAAACAAACAAAGCCATTTCTATTTTTTTTTCGTCCTTTTGACAGGATTTCAAAGCATTCCAGTCGTCAGTTTCAATAGTGCCTGAGGTTTAGGTGCTTTGGAACGCTTTCACTGGCCACATTTCACTTGGCACAAAATGTAAATTTTATAAATTGTATGCGAATTTCACATTTAAATGCGCGGTAAACACATTATGCTATGCACATAATAATGATATAGTTGTCCAACGGTGTACAAAAGATAGAACGCAAAACAGTCACCCTTAGTCCAATGCAAATGATTGTCCGCATTGATATGCCTGGGTAGATAGCGGGACAGTAGAGGCAAACTGACGCGGGATGTTGCACATTACAAGCATCCGATATCGAAAATGAAGATCCGAGACAGCCCATTGAAAAGGCCAGCAATGAACAACCGTATTCATGCAACATTACATTTCGTGTATAATTTCCGTAATTTACAAATTCTGTATCAGGTCGTTGATTAGTCAAAATCGAATTGCATCGCAACATCACACGGTTTCGCGATTCATTTGTCTCAGCACTATCACTCTCTCTCTCTCTCTCTCTCTCTCTCTCTCTCTCTCTCATTAATTTCAATACAATTCGTTCCCATTTTGGAGCTAATCATCAATTGAAATTAGTTTTCGTAAAATGAATTGATTGAAATGGCTTTAATATTTGTCAGTATTTAATTTTCAGTGGCTTTTCAGTGCGAACAAAATTGGTTTAATTCGGATAATAACAGAGACAGAGGCGAATACAAAGCGATTGAATCAGTTTTCGCGAAATGAAGAGACTCATTTGCGATGTATTTTGCTTGAAATGAATGAATATCACACCGTTGTATGCGTCTCTTGTATTCACCACCCAAATTATGAATTGAAAGATTATTAATGCCTCTTTCAATTCGTAATTGGTCTGCTTAAAACCACGCTTTTTCATTGTCTCGTTCGTTGAAATGAGTGAATCTCTCGTTTGTTTCGCATTCCGTGGTCGAATTACAGTCTGATATGTTTTTAAAATGATTAATTGGATTGTAATGGAATGCGTTGGATTTGTTGACTCTTTTTCGTCGAATTATTTAATCCGATTGTGGCCTTAAGTTTTTTTTCCATATGCAAAACGTTCATGATTTAATTCGAAGTACAATTCAAATCTTTATATAGCAAAAGAAAATGCTCTTCACTGTCTCGTTCTTTAGACGGTTTTTGGGGAACCACCAGACACAATACCGGTTCTATCACCCATCGCGCGCGCAGTTGCTATTTATTCATCTTGAATTTCAAAAATGGGCCAAATTAAGGAAAATTGCATAAACTCTATTTTGGAACTTCTCTATTTGAATCGAAATTGTTTGCACAATGCCCGTAAAATTTGGCAGCAGCGTCAGCGAAAGAGCGAAAGAACGACAAAAAACGTTAGAAAATACTGAATGTTTTGTATACATTCGGGGATTTCAATTTGACTGTAAAACGTGATTTTCCGCATGTACATATTTTAATTTTCCAGCGAATGACTGCGAGCAACACGAGAGATAATATACTCGCATCTACGACTCTGCCAAAATATTAATATTTTTTTTATGTTCTGTTCGTCTTTTACGCGAAAAATTTATGCTTAACATCGGGTTAACAACGGTGGTGAACACGGAGGTTGTTACCGTTGGTGCTTGATTCAAGCAGATGTATAATTTTGTGTGAATTCTGACATGTTTTTAGCGTAACGCGGCTCACTCAAAGAGGGATAATTTAATTCGAAGCGAAATATGGTTCGAAAAGGGAATCCGTGATTTTTATTATTGTATAAAAACTGCCAAATACGTTTTTCAGTGCTCCGTGGCGAGAATGTGTGGCAGTTGCACGATTCCAGTCCAGAATATTGAAGACGGATTTTGCCGATGATGGATTCGAAATTCTTGGGATAATATGAATTTATTATTCGCATGTATATCATTTGATTAAATTTGATTCGCAAACTACAATCACTGACAAAATTATTGTGATCAGTTGAAAGATTACGGCGAGGCATATTTAGTTTTGCCATTGATTTGCCAAATGAAATTCACACGCAGCCGATGAACGATCATTTCCACCTGATCCGAATGCGACTCAACGCACAGACGCACAACCAAATTAAATTATATCAACGTAAGTTTCATTCGTAATTATCCCACGAAAGGAGCAAGCGAAATGAAGGAACTGGAATTGTGTGTGTGTACGAGAGAGAAAAAGACAGAGTGTGTGCATTTGGCACATGTGAAAAAAATTAGACTAAACAATTATGACGTTTATTTGGATAGTTTTGAATTGCTGGCAGTGAGTGGCAAGATACAAGCACCTCCATCAAACATCGTGACTTTTTTGCTCGCCGACATTTAATTAAGTTGTTTAAATTCTGATGAGAGAGCTAGAGGATGAGCGCCATCGGCAGGGCTAATAAAATACACACTTTCTCAGCTGAGAGAATTTGTGGCTTTGCAAAATGTCTCGATGAATGATTAGAAATTGATTAAACTTACCGTTAATTCAAATTGAAACTTTGTCTTATTTTGTTAGCGAAAGCGCGTGGTTCAAATCTGAAACGATAAAGAGAAATATATAAAGCATCCTGAAATTGATTGCTCCAAATTATCTACATAAATCAATTGAGTGAAAAACTAAACCAATTTTGTGGCAGGTCTTTCCGAGCAATTTCACGATGCGGCACACCAATTTTAAGGTACTACATTACCAATTATTTGAAATACATAATTGAATGTTTCATCACTTATAAACGATATCCAGCTGAAAATTCCGTTTTAATAATTTGTGCAATGCAATTTAATCACTGTACCGAATAGAGAGAAAAAAAACCGGGGTATCACATTTCGAATGCAATATTAGATTATCAGATGCGGCGTATGCAGATACTTCAATGAAGACTTTAACTGGAAATTTAATTACAATTTTCGTTAATCGGTGTGGGCTTACAGCTGCATAGTAGCTGCTTGCCATTTTTAGATGGCAGATAGAGAGAAGCTTCCTATCTAAAATGCAATGCACAAAATTCCACGCCATAATCGAAACGACTTCATTGTCGAACTCTCTAACTCTCTCTCACTCTCTCCCTCTGCCTGGCTCGCACACTCATTCTCTGCATTATAGACATATTATTAGCGTACCGACGCACATATCAAAAATGGCACGGAAACGATGATCGAAATTGAAAATCGATTGAAACTGGAAATCCGCATCGGAATGCGATGCTATCACAATAAATATTGGCATGTACACAAATGTTTACTTAACGCTATGTTACCAAACTAGAATTTATTGCACTATGTATCGAATTATCTGCGACAAAACAGTGACCAGTTTGGGTGGTAGCTCGGCACCGTGCATATCCATATGCAAATAATGTAAATCCCCATTTACAAGATCGTTATATTACTGTGCAGATTGAAATAATTGTATAAATTTAATTAGAGAAAAAAAAAATAGAATACAACAACAAGCGCGACGACAACGAGAAGGATGTTCTAGGTACAACTAATAAATTAACCGCGATGCCATACTGTCGCTTTGTGCGAGTGTGTATTTGTGTGCATTCCAATGTGTGGACAGATTATGGACCCCAAAATACCACATCAAATCCGATTTATGCACGAAATATAAATATTTTCTCGCAATTTCCATGTAAATACTCTCTTTTTGGATCCGACTTCAACGGGAAGCGAGAGAGTGTGTGGGTTTTTGGGCAAGACCAGAAATCAATACATGCATTCATCGACCGCAGTATTCGTCCTGATCGTCGCGGTCATATGCACATATACAATCGCAATTATCCGATACGGAGATTCATTAAATATTTGCCGGCCGACAATAATTAAAATTTGCGTTTATTCCGACCAATGTTTTTGTTTCGAATGACACACAAACAGATGGAGACAGAGGGAGACAGAGTGAGAGAGAGCATAAGAGTGAGAAATGACATGAGTCGTTCGCAAATTTACCTATGCAACCGGAAACTAGTAACGAGTTACAGAGATTGTTGGACCTAATTAAAATTGTATGCATCACTATTAAATTAAATTGGGTTATAAAATTATCAAAATATTTCCAAATCCATTATTTTTGATTCAATGCAAAATCGATCGGCAGCAAAGTTTTGTGGCAGAAAATAGGTGGTCGTTCGGTTGGATCAGTGTTCGGGATTGTTTATGAGAATGGTGCCATTTTCGCTCCTATTGTGCGTTTCCGCTCCGGCCAATCCCAATGAAACAATAGAATTTTTATCGAACAATCAAATTGAAGATCACAAAAATGCGTTTGATTGTTTTGGTGTGCTTATTGTAAAATGGAGTTCTTTTTCTGCGTCGTTTTTTCAAATAAAATTTTCGCATATCGCAACTATTTTAAGTATTGTTGATGGCCAATAATTTTCAGCTATATCACGCTGTTCGTGCTATGAAATATGAAGTCCAAATTATCACAAACCTAGCCAATTTCTTTGGTGTGTGAGTGTGTTTGTCTCTCGCTTTGTCATTTCACCGCACAAACGTTCAAATATCGATTGCATTTAAACGGCCAATCAATTTCACCAAATGACAGAAAAAAAAATTGCATGAACAGCAGCAAACCCGCATTTATATGTGCATGGAGCAGAATCAAAACCAATTTCACGAAGCGAAAAAAGCGACATAAAATCATCGATTGAATGCGCGCAATTTGTGGACACAATTTATATGTGGGTCACATTCATGTGTCATAATTAGTGCATTGTATGGATATTGTATGCGGCTGGCTGCGAAGAGAGACGGAAGGAAGAGAGTGTGGCGGGGAGCACAGGAATGTAATTAAAACTTGATGAAATTAAATAAATGCAAATTGCAACTGTAAAATGGGTGGAAGAGCGATATTACGATGGGCCGAGAAACTGGCCAATTGCATGCGGTTCACCGGCAAATTTTGCAAACATAATGCGGTTTTGACTATGAAATTCCAACATTTCAAAATATTTTCTATCAACAATTCGCTGCAGTATCTACCTAAATGGGGATATTGAATTATATCTGATTGAATCTGAACCGAAGCATTTTTCTAGTGAATCTTTGATGGGCAGTTTTCATGTGGCTTATGCAACCACGGAACTGAACAATCAGTGAATGGAGTCACAAAGCAAACCGAATGTTTTCTCTATCCAATAGCCAACCTATTAAAATTTCCGACACACTTTTTCATTTCAATAACCTATTTATCAATTTTTTTGTGGACAATAATTATTTATTATTCATAGAAAAGAATTTATGTTCCTGAGATTTTATTGTTTTCACGGAAAAAAATTGACATAAATTCAACTAGAATTGTGTTCCGGTTTTTATCTGGAATCAAAAATTATATTCTCTATTCTTCCCATTAATTTTTACGTTCGTTGTCCAAATCAAAACGGAAATTCAATCAAAAGACCGAACGGTCATCATATTTCCATTGATTATTTTTTTTTATTTAGTTTATCTTAAAAAAAGATTTCGTTCATAGAAAATCACAATAAAAGTGTTTGTATTGTATAAAAGAGGTTATAACAACTAGGCATCAATCGCGCCAGATTTTTTTTTTCTTCTTCAGCTTGTTTTTGTGTGTTGACCCGATGTTTTTCGAAATTCTATCGAATTCGTGTGAGTGCCAAGAAATGGACCGTGCCCCCTCAAGAAGAAAGAAAAACCATGAAATTACACACGAGAGATGTAAACACATGGAATTTCAATAATGGCATCGATCAATGAATTCGATTTGCATATCACCATACAAAAAAAAAAGCGATAAAAAATCCGAATTTTGTTCAAACGCTCGGGAAATTCGGTTGAATCATAATGGCGCGATTTCAATCTCTAACATTTAATGATTAATTGTGATTGCGTCGCTTCATTTCCCAATAATGGTGTTCATATTTTCAAGAGAGACGACAAAAACTCCGTCATTTTGGACTGTTTTTAATTTGCACCTCTCTCTCACCCGATAATTTGCTGACGGTTCTTTTTCCATAAACCTTTGAAAAATTATCATAATGAAGATATTAAGATATACTAAGCATCCTTTGCTTGATTGGCCAATGCGTATAAATAATTTGAGCATTAGTTAATTTACGACATAATTATGAGTAATGATATAAAATTATGACAATAGGATGCATCTTGGAATGCCAAAAAATGATGTTGTTTTTTTTAGTATCGCTTCTGTCACATCAAATAAATCGTATTTTTGTCGGTTCGACATGAAATCCAAACAATTTCGTGTTAAAGTGTTGGATTCAATTTAATTTATCATCCATTCATGGGGATTGCAGCCACTCGAAAGGTTGTATAACAATAATGACGAATTGCCAATAAATTTTCCGATAAAAACCATTCACAAATATGAAAAATGGCGAAAAATGTAATGCGTTCAAAACGTATCAGTTTGTAATGATGAAACGAACAGCGCATATACGGAAAGATTTCATCAACCGCTCGATACATAACTGAAAGAATGAGCGAGGGAGCGAGACGTTGAGAGACAGAGAAAAAGAGAAAATTGCATTTCGATGATATTGTGTAATTCACATGAAACTGACATGACAATACCAAGCGCCGCATAAAGAGCCGAAAGAGAGACCTGATATCGACATCACTAACTCTGGCACAGCATTTTTATCATCACACTGCGCTCAATGGTCATCATCTTCAACAACAGTGCATCGATAAAGATGAAATCGAAAATTCCATTTTTAACCAGCAGTAACACGGTTCATGCCATTTTTCTTTCATCCTATCATAATTCATTATCTTTATCTGTGCTTTTTCTTGAACTTACCGCAGCAACAGCAATATACTCACTCGATGGATAGTTTTTTGTGTGTGCTCGGACTCGATAGATGTCTTTGTTTTATCGTTGTTTCATCGCATTACATTACATTTTTGGCTCCTTTGATACAAAAAGAAGTTCGACCGCATATATAATAAAAAAATGGTTATTTATTGGAAATGAATCGAAAAGCAATTTCATTGCATGGCGTGAACGTCAGTTTAACGTATTTTGTTCCACCAAATGAAGTGTTTGTGTACGCATTAACGTTAGTGCTACGTTCAATGTTTTGCTTCAAATCACCGATAAATTTTGATATCTCTCGTACACAAATTTACCAAAAATGAATATGATTTACAAGTGATTGAGATTTGGGCTGATTCAGGCGATAAAGACTAACTTAGCGTCGCTCGTTGCGGCCCACGAGTGGATATGTTGATGTTTCTTTTTGTTCGGTGCTTTAAATTTAAATCAGATGCCATTTTTGGTGATAATTCCATTAAATTGGGAGCACGCTCAACCGAATCGACGATAATTTATCAATAAATTTGTCAACGAAATCGAAAATTAACGAAAAAGTAAGCATATAATTTGCGAGGCAAGGTCGTGATTTGGCATTCATACCATTTGGTCATTTGGCTGTCATTCCGTTTGTTTTGTAAATTAAATTCGTTTTAACCCAATTTTTCTTCTTGTCTTAAACTCGCACCGTTTTCTATTTGACGTTGCAGTTTATTTAAGTCCATTGTGTGTGCTACATTTTTTTTGGCGCCAACTGAATACTCATATTTTCTCGGAATTTCTCTCTATGTGACAATAATATAGTTGTAAGACTCTCATTCAATTCCCAACTGATTAAAAACAGACACAACAGCAGCAGCAGCGGCAAAACGGAATTTATTCGTCAAGTTATATTTGCAGAGTGATTGCGAGCAAAAATGAACATTTAAATAGCAGGAAGTTGACGGCATTTCATTCAAATCGGTATGCTTAGTGTAGCGAAGACATCGCACTTTGAGTTGCGCGAACTTTTTTTTCGCTTCGTTTTCTTTCATTCTGTTTGGTGTGTCATGTTAAACAGAGCGAACGTGTGCAACACGAGCTACTTCTTGCGCGATACACGAACTAATATCAATGCTGCGTGTTTCTTCATCATCAGCACTTCGGATAAAATGCATTATTTGTTGAAATAATTGTGTCTTCACGTCTGAATTTGTGCTATCTCTTTCTCATATATACTCTCATCTCGCGCTCGCGTCAAATATTCCAATTATTCTTCTAAACTTTTTGCGCTTCTACTTTTTCGCGTGATTTCGATGTCACACCCGAAATTTGCATTCGCATCGCTCACAAATGAAGCGATAACTTTGAACAATTAAATTTTATTATTGTGCGTTTTTGTCTCCTTGTTCCAAGTCGTGCGTTTAAAATGAGCAGCTCATTCTCACTTGTCGAATTCCTGTAGCCAACTCGAGGCTACGTCCACGATGCCATTGCATTTTCCATCGTCAATTCGGGTTATCGCTTGAAATATGTATTTCATTTTTTTGGCCTTGATGCGATTTGTATGTATTGTTGTAATGTAGATTCGCTCGAAATACAGCTTCGTGCTTGCTGTGTAAAAGTATGCTTATGATTTTTATGCGTGAAATTTGATTTGCATTTTCGTAAGCAGTTAGGTCGTGCAACAACTTCTTAATTTAACTGTTTTCATTTCTCAATCTCTTTGGTACACTGAAAATAAAGTGTATAGCCAAAAGCCACAGCTTTGCGACGCTTGAATTGAGTAAACACATTGAAAAGTGAAATAATTTGCCACAAAAAGAATGTATTATACACACATAAAATGAAAGGGCGCAGCAAAAAGCAACGCACAAGAAAATGGTGCATAAGAAGCGAGTAATGAGAGTGCAGTTGAGGGAGAAAAAAATGAATCGTACACAAGGAGACGATGGCATTCGCCCGTGCACCCAAAGACGAACTAAATCCACATCAACAAATGCAAAAGTATCATTGCGAGCAGAAAAAAAAACATGACATAAAAGCGGAAAGCACACGAATAAACAAACAAATAATTTTCCACAAAATGTCACAAATAAAAGGAGTTTGAAGGGAAAAGTTGGAGCTGAAAAATACAGCAGAGAGAGAGAGACAGAGAGCGACTGAGCGAGGGAATGGAAAAAAAACAGGATCGCTACCCAAAGACATAATTCTTGAAATGGTAAATGCGCTTCCAGTTGAAAATATAATGCATTTTTCTTGCAGTCCGGCAACCACTCGCTTTTTTCTACACCATGCGCTTCTCTGGTGCTGCTTCTTGTTTTCATATCATGCATTTTTCTCTATGCTTTTTGTGTGTGCTTTGGTCGCTGTTGTTGCTCGCCATTGCCGTCGTCGTCGTCGAGTGATGTTCGCGTATTATAGCCAGTGCGTGTTCAAGTATTATTTTTCGCTGGGCTTGATTGTCCGCCACCATGGATATTGTGCTTGAATGCATTGTGCGATGGCATCATGCGCGGAACATTTTCCATTGTTCGTTTATAGCATTAGTGAATTTTTCATTCAGACGGTTGGTTCTTATTTGAATGCGACATTTGCTGTTACTGCTGCTGCCGCTGCTGCTGCTGCTGTGTGTGTTGAAACATGCGATATCCGTTTTGAGCGTCCAAAACAAATGAAAGACTGGCAACGATATGAATAAAAAATAAATGGGCGGGAGGAGAGCGGCGCGCTTCAGCTCAAGCGTTTTTTCCATTTGCCACGTTCAACAAAATACGACAATTTGAGTGCATTTTTCCTTTTATCTCGAGGTAATTTATACGATTATTCTGTTCTCTCTGTGAATGTTGACGATTCGAGGATGTATGCAGCCACCGCGTGCTTGTGTGTAGCCGACAGATTCTGTGGCTGACATGTGGTCTCATTGCAATGACATTTTTGAGGTGAATCGGAAGCGAGAGAACATTTACAACACAAGCTATCTTGCTCTATCTATCTTTCTCCCTCTCTCTCTCTCTCTCTCTCTCTCCTTTTCTGTGTGTTACTATCTCTTTTTTCTTATTTCACTCATACTTCGTGAAAAAACTGAATGCTTTAGAATAAAAGTACATTTTGTTTGCTCTACGAATAAGCGACTCTCGAAAGCGTTGTTTCTAAAAGCGACACAATATTTTGTTACTGCATGAAACAATATCACTGGCACGAATGCGATTCAAATAATTATTGTAATCCTGGCTTTATAATCACTGTGTAATATTAAGGCATATGTTCCACTTAAAAGAAATCAAAAATAGTTGTTTGCTTTGATATGATTACTTTTTGAGTTTCGCTTATATGTGCAACGAAATAAAAAAAATTCCTTCATTCTGAGGCATTCAACTCGATGGAAACAACGAAGACTGACATCGCAAACGCAAGCAAATCGATAAATTTCTTAATTCAATTATTATCAAACACCCGAGAGCTCTTGAATGTTTTGTTTTGGTTGGAATTTTCCAATCTTCGGCATGTAATTTGAAAATACCGAGCGAAACAATAAAAAACAAATGATCGCTTTTCATTTTGATAAAAACTCATTATTTTTCTTTGGAAAATTGAATTTCTCCGAATTCATCCAGTTCAAAATCGCCCGCAACGCGTAACCAATTCTTTATATCGATTTTTTTTCCTCGTCCATCTCTTCGTACATTTAATTAAAAGAGAAATGAATTTTATTTACTTTTTGTGTACAGTTTGATTGACAATTGTACTTTCGCCGAGATGCGAATGATACTGCAAATCGCGGTAACGAACGACAAGTGTTACCTTCGGTGCCAGAGTCCCATGTAATTTAACTCAAGTGCTTAACTGTTTTTAGGAGCATGTTTAATGTTATTTATTATTCTCCAACAACAACCACCGTGGTTTCATCAATTAAAAAGTAAACGTGTACATTTTGCCTAAGAAAAAACGGAAGAAATTCAATGCTTGGGAGCCTGACATACAAAGAAAGTGATTTTCAAAGCAATAAAAATAATTTTTCTTTTCTCTTCTGTCTCTTGCTTTTTCGACGAGAACTGTCAACAATAAATTACTTCGAGCATCGTAATATTTCATGCTTTTGCTTATTTTGCTGTCGTGTTTTTGTTCGTTGTCTGCGTAATTCAACGTTTTTCGTTGTCATAATACTGGTAATATGAATAATGTCACAAAAGAACTTATGAAATGTAACAGCAATACGCATATTGGCATTGTCTCTCAAAGAGAGTGACTTTGGATTTATTTGCATTTGAAAGTAATAGTTTGAGTGATTTTAATTTTCAATGTCTTTTTTTCGTCTTCTCAGTTGCATGCACCCGATTCAGAGCGGGAAAAAACAAGATGCCGCAACCTGGCTCAATTCATTGTTAATGGAATCCGTTCTTGTCTACTGCACGCACCCATTTTTCCTTCTTTTGCGATTTTCATAATTTTGAGTATGTGCTTCCAGTGCACATAACTTAATGGTGCAAAGATTATGCGCTCAATATAATCGTCATTGCTGTCGCCGTCGTCGACAAACACCAAAGAAATTAGATGAAGAAATATGATTTTATTGCATTTTCGAAAATCGATAAAATGGAAGCGCGCTTGGAGGTGCGGCCGTAGACACTCTTTTTTTCCACTTTTGACTCTTGTTAGCATTGTTATCCATTGTATTTTCCGACGCTCGCTCACTCGCGCACACTTTTTTATGTGATAAACCAATGAAATTGGTACATAAATAACTTTGTTTATATATTATTATTATTTTTTTTTTTTTTTTGTAGAAAGTACGGCATTGCCAGAGACGAAATCACTTGGGACGCAAATGCGATGAGTCTGAGAGATGCGAACAAAGAGAAAATAATTTGCATATTTTATGGAATGCATTTGTTTCGCATAAAACTGTTCTCTTTATGAAGGTTCCTTACATTACAACCATCGTTACCTAATCAAATGAAAGCTGGCGGGCTTTTGCACTCAGCAATTTGAACCCCCGCAATGTTTTGCACCGAACAAAAAAACACTTTTCTGTTTAATAAGCATGTTTTTACACCGCACAGAGTAAGTACACCGGACATTAAGTTCTCAGCGATTAAAAATCGCAAAGTTCCAAATTAAATGAAAAAAATTATGACCATATTTTCTTTCACAATGCAAAAGCTGTACTGCGACTTTATGTTAACATGACATAAAATATGAAGCGAGGAACAATTCGACATTTTTATGGACTCAAACGTCACAGTTCATTCCTTCGGTATTCTGTCAGCGAATGGTTTTTCTGTGTGCGAACAAATGGTTCGAAACGACCTTCAGATTTAGCAGAAAACAATTTAAAAGTGTTAAAATTGGTTAATCTTTTTCGTGGTTTTGGCGGATTTTAGTAGACTTTTGTTCGAAAACTGATTTTTACGATATTTCTATAGAACGGTTGAGCTCTATCGAGTTCGACATTAATCGTCAAAATCGATGTTGAAAAAAATGATAAAAAGACGCTAATCACCAACAAGAAAGTTGAAACAGATAAAAAATACACATAAATTTCTTAATGAACATCTGTTTGTTCGTGTGTCCACTTCAGCCACTTTGGTCACATTTGGGCTCCGGCCGTCTTTTAATCTGTGGGGAATAAATAAAAAAAAATGCTTCGACATCTTATCGTAATTCTTTCGTCGTAAATGTCTCAATAAAATAATTTTGGGTACTCATATTTGTGTTGAAATAAACACGTAAAGAATGGTTTGGTTGAGAGCAGCCAAATTTTGGAATCGACCATAAATGTCTGAACTGAATCAAGTAGAAATTATTATTGGGCGACACTGCATTGGACTATAAAATGAATGCGCTGCTCTTAAAACAGCGAATATTTTTGTTTTGTATTGAAGTACTCGCGTGTGTGTCATAAATTATGTTGGCTTTTTTATAGTCGATCACAGTGCTGCTTATCGCTTACGCCAGCTAATTCAATTTGCAGTTATTCGAATACATTTCGTTATCGGGCCGCATCATTTTTGTTGAAAAGTGTTATAAGCCTTGCCCATATTTCGTGACTCATTGTTTCATAAAGGCCAGCAGCAGCATTGAACGGTGAATATTTTGGGTCAGCACATTACATTTGCTTCAAATGCTTATAAAGTCGCTCCCAAAAATCCTTGTCAATGACATTTATGGCCCGAATATTCGCGCGTCTCCCACCATATAATGATCACATCAATTTATTATCGTATAAAATCCGGTTGAATCAACCTAAAGGACACCGCTGCAACTTTATATTTCTATTTTTCGAAGAGACACAATTTATCCATCGAAAAGAAAATCGTTGAAAAAAAAAACACAGCAAACGGCATGCGCTGTGCGAGCTTTTATACAATTGAAAAGGATGAATCTATTTGGAATTCATATCATGATAGAATGTAGTAATAATCTCGTACAATGGCAACAAATTGTTATTGGTTATCTCCACATCACAATTCGTACGGTGCAATCATGCGAAGCAAAGAGACACAGACACGCGCGCTACGAAATGAAATCATTTCTGGCTTCCTCACTCTCTCTCTCTCTCTCTCTCTCTCTATCATTCTCTCGGTGTAGATGGCCTCGTCTATTGTTTTGCTGCCACAAATTGGAGGATGAGGATGAATCGTAGCATTCGAATCAATATGATATGTTCGCATATTCGCAATCGCACTCGCACATAGCCAAATGAAATGTAATTAAATCCAATTAGGTAGCCGGCTTGAGCTCAGCTCATTCAGTTGAGTCACTCTGCGATTGAAACAATGCCAAGCGACTGTGTGCAAGCAGTGTTTGCACCAAAAATTTCATCTCGTGCTGCGTGTAGCCGTGTCAAACGGCACATAATTCGATTACACTTGACTCCCATTCGATGGCGGAGAAAATGTGCGTCGAGCCGGTCATCTCGATCGATGTTAATGTACTCTTTATTTCCGCATCGATATTGGAACCACACATTTATGAACAGTAAATAACTACTGCTAAACACACAAACGTACACACGTTCACTCAGACAGCGGCGAGTCCGAGATAGAGAAAATCGCGCCCCACACACCGCAAGATACTCAAACGTTCTGCACACACCAAAAAGCATTTGATACAACTCTCATTTTCCAATTCTAAGCATAAGCCATTTGGATTAACTAAGACCAAAGCACACGTAAATATTTAACAAGCCGAGCATACTTCGCCAGAAGCAGCATATCAAGGACTCCAACATGAATTAGTTGAGCTTTAGCTATGTACATGGCCAAATACAATTGGCCTGAGATCAACTCCATATAGCGCATTCATTTTTTTTTATTCGCACGCTCTCGCATTGCAGTGGCGTGCTTTATTCATCACCACGCTATCTTTCGATGATCGACCTGGATTTACGATTGCTGCACACACAACTGAAACACAGCAAATAACTGATTTGAATCGTATAAAAATACGAAACCCAACACTAAACTAACACTTGAAAGTTTCATTCATGATGAACTCCTTTCATATGTCTATATATCGCATATTATTCGCCCAACTTGTTTGTTTCAATTGCAGAATGACGCAAATAATTTTTATTCTTAGTTTTTTTTCGTACGTTTATGAATCGTTGAGCCTTATCAAAATTCTCACCGTTTTCGAAAATTCGCATTTTTCGTTATTGTTCTGCTAACACTTTTATTGTAAAATAGCATTTCATTTTTATTTCAGTGCAAAGTAGTTTATGTCAGTTTTATTTACTCGTTTTGAAACTTGGTTTCGGCTACGCACTCAGTTTGCAGAAGTGTTGAATCATGAACACTATAGCGTCCGCTTCATATTGACTTGCATTCGCTTTTTTGGATGGTTTCAGACGAACTCTTAAAGTAGACGATAAAAATATCGCTTTAAAATATCATTTTTTGATGATAAACATTCCTTTGATGTTTAGCAAGCATGAAATGTCGAAAACGGCTTGGAAAATATGAAACATCTCTGATCGTCTGCACGATTTTTTTATATCAGGGATTCAACTTAAACGATTGCTTGGTATTTGCTTTAAGCTGGCAGGAAAACAGCTTAAGAGGCTGACTGAAAATCTGTGTGCAATAGGCAAATGGAATAAAAAAATGGACCAAGCATTCGCAAATTGTATGTTCGACATGGAATATAATGCTGAATGCTTGAAAAATCACAAACGCTACTCTTGATATAGACACAAAGAGAAAGAGAGAGAGATGCTGTTTTCGAGAGACTGCTTTCACCATTCGGAATCGCTATTGGTCGACTATTTCTGTGGCATTTAACCGGATTTGGTGTAATCTTAAAAATTATGATCATTCATTTGATACAAAACAACTTAATCTCATTGACGAGAAAGTATTCACACAAATACATAAATTGGCTGCATTGAATGCTTCATCGAATAGCCAGCTCAAGCCGAACTTGCGCGTTTGATGAACATTAAATATTGTAAGCTGAGAAACAATAAAAAAATATCGCACGCTCACTCGATTCCTTTGAATGCGACTTAAAGCTCTGCAACACACACAAATGAAATCATGGAATTTAAATTAAAGAAGTTTTGGTGGTATAGTGTCGTAACCACCGCAATATTGTGCATCGAATCAGCACAACAAACCATCGACCAACAGAAGTTAAAACATGCAAATTATTTTGGAGAAAAAAAAACATAGAGACGCAAACACACAATTGAAAATTGAAACACTTTCGGTTACTTTTATTTTTCTTGTTATTATTACCGAAAAATGTTTTGCTGTTGCCTGACGGCGCCGCAACGACGATTTTTCGCCTTTGTTTCTCGCTCGCGCTCATCGTATATACGGTGTTCGAGTTTTCAAAATGATTGCGGAAGCAAATTTGAAACTTGCGCATCGAATAGGCGGTTATGAATGTCAAATGGTACTTCAAGAATACCACAAACCTCGATTCGAGTTGAAACTAACCGAAAGAGTACTCGAATGACGAAAAAAGAAACGAAGAGCGAAAAGTTTTGTCGTTTTTTAGTTTCTCTTTCGTCAGGGATAATTTTTTCCCTTTATTTTGCATTCATACACGGTTCTACTGCAACGCACAATCAAAAGGTTTTCGGTTTGCATCATTTTTGTTTACAACGAGAAAAGCGTAGACCAGCATTTCCTGTTTTGTTTTGTCTGCTGATGCGTGCGTATATATTTAATGATCTGGTTTCCAAGACAATTCGCGTTCTATTTTTCATTCGCTCTGCATAATGATATTTTCGCCCGAAGCCAAACATTCGAGTTTTCCATGCAATTATGACGTCCAAGTCATTTGGCAAACACACTATTTTTCATTTGTTTTGAATACAAAAAGGTTCCCCGGCCCAACAATTCCGCTTGAAACTTTCATTTTCATTTAAATTTTCCTTTTTCCACTGATGTCTGTGTGTGCTGCGAATACCTTTTATTTTTCGCCGTCGTCGATATGATGTTATTTCGGTCGTACTCAATGTTTCAGTTCATTTCAAGTGATATCAACACATTTAAAAATTTGTGCCGTCAGCTGAGGCCGGAATAATCGCAGGCGCGGAAGAAAAAACAAGAAATATGTTCGTACATCCGTAAATAGTTTGCGCTGCAATGCGCATCAGCTTTTTACTATTGCACTGATTGCAAAATTTGAATTCAATTAATATCACTGGACTCAGTTTGCGCCATGTATTCGATTCGAGCGAGAGCCGAGATCAACAGTTTTGATTCAACACATACACGGGAAATAGACGAAAATCGCGCGACAACAACCAAATATTAACCATGGTATTTGCAAAAACCTAGAAAAAATTGTACACTTTATTTGAACACGATCGATTGATTTTCAATACGCACCAACCACTAGCTTGTTTTTATTGTTGGTTTCGTATTCATTTGCATTTTTCGCACATTACTCAAGTTCGATACGAAACATTACCCAAATAAACACGTCGAACAAATGCGCGAACGAAAATTTCACTGTAAATCCGACATTTTTATTTCAGTGACGGTTTCGAATAAATGCGACCATAACAAGCATACGAAATTTGTTGTTGGCTGTTTTTGTGTTTTTTCCGATTTGAAACTAATTTCGGAGGGAGCGGAACAAAAAAAAATAAAAAGAGTGGCTTAGGGCTATGAAACTTTCGCGTCAGTGATAATAAAAGGGAATTGTATCAATGAAATTTCGATAATTAGACGTTGAATACAATGTTTTGCCTTTGCAATGCTCGGCGGAATTATTTTTATGATGCCGATTGAAGTTCAACCGAGAGTTGACTCAACTCTCTTTATGATCGACAATAAACGAACTCGTCACCAAGAAACATATCAAATAATCTTTTTCCGCAGTTGTCTGTCAAATCTTGACTGTTTTTGTGATCATCTTTTGCTGAATCACGATAACAGTGGCGACAAGCGAATTAGAGGAACGCCGACAAATTAAGTGAAATTAGTCAACGAAGTTGAAATAGTGCGGTTGCGATTGAATGAATTCTTTGGCTGGAGGCCGGTGCTTCCATGCAATTACTCCATCCATTGGATTGTAATTGGAAAATCGATAAGGCTTAATTCGTTTTAAAATGTTCAACGGTGCAGCTTCTTGAATTGGTCGATTTCACATTATGTCATGCAAGCTGTTTATATATGCTATGTACTTCGATTTCGTCGATTGGTAAAGCGAATACTTGGACATTCTTGTGATAAAATGGCGCTGATGATACTCAACGAAGCCAGCGTACGAAATTCTTCGGTACATTGTCCAGCTGTGACGAGTCCACGCCGAAGCTGAGTTGCCGCTAGTCAGAATATTATCGAGCGTATTTAATCTGTGCTGTGCATAATTCTTAATAAAACGATAATGGATTTCGGTGAGTTTATCTGCGTTCGATAGACTCAACGCGCGTCTGTGTAATGATGAGGTTCATTTTTGAGTCGACAGTTAATACACTTGGTAAAATCTCTGCAGCACGACCGCATCCATATCGCTTTTTCATTTGCTTTGACATTCATCTGCTTGAAAGTAAAATCTGTACAAAGTCCGCGAGCAAACAGCGATATTTCATTAAAATGTAAATCAATAAAAAGCTTGCAGAATTGTGGTCGCCCAAGATTCGAATAAAATTATTCAAATGAGCAAAAAAAAAAAAACAAAAATGCCGTTAATTCCGTACAAATTATGTACGAAAGAAAGAAAAAAAACGAGCGCTTCGGTTGAATATTGTCGCATCAATGCCATGCACTGCTTCAATAAAAATTGCTTGCGTTCGTATTCAACACTGTCCCCAAGTGTTTAGCAAGTTGATCGCGTTTGGTTTTGCAGAAAAAAACCTCTGAGCATTTATCATCGGCCAGGCATATTATTTTAACTTAATTGCAACAAGCAGTGGACGAGAAATTACGGTGAAAGAAAGAATTTACGAGGAAAACAGAGACAAAACGCGCTTTTACGCATCACCATATAAGCCGGCAATCGGCCCAAGAAAATCGATGAAACCGACAACACAAATGCTACCTCAACAGCATTCATTGCGTATGCATTTAATTGCACATCTATCGATTGCAGAGCCACTTCAGTGCAGCACATTCAAATGCGGATGGCTTGCCATTCAGCGCGTAACTCATCGTTTGGCTGTAATTACATTAAGATTGACCAACTACCTGCAAACACATCGACATATTTACGGCATGAAATGTGAAACAAATCAAAAGAAAATAGCAAAACCACCGCGCGCTCGCTTTCGGAAGAGAAGAAGAAGAGGACATCGTTGTGCAGAAAAAAATAACGAAGTAAAGTAACGCTGATGCTGATGTACGCTCAACGTGCTGTACATTGCGTGTATTGCTACTGCCTGATAGAAATAATTACGCTGGGCCATTTAATAAACGTAGGTAATAAGTGCTCATTTTTGCTCTGCATTTATTTATGCGTAAATTATTATTTCGAGCAATCGCACTTGATTCATTCGGATGCAATGGGATACACTGCACACAGAATGAGTAGCTGCCATGGTTTTCGATACAGCAAGCATTTTCAATATGTAGCGTGTTTATTTTTGCCATTTCTTTTTTGCATGGATTTATAATGACGTTCGTCATTCTTGCACGTGCAAAATTGATCCGATCCGGTTATGCACAAAGGTATGAGCTATGCTCGGGCAGTGTCAACATTCCAATTTCGGGCCGAACCCAACCGAAATGTCAGCAACGAATCAAAGAAAACGCAATTTAATTCCGTTGACAAATTCAGACGGTTCGTAATTGAAATGCTTTCTTGAAACGCAGACCAAATTAATGATTAAAAAATCGAAATGACACACTTCGGGCATACGCTCTGTTGAATGTATAAACGCGCATCGCGGACGGGATGGTGGCAATCAACGCACATGCATTTAGCTAAATTATAATTAAATACGAGCAAGGATGCATTGGGAGTTCCTTGAAACAAGCCACAAAGTGAATGTCATTAAAGAATAATTCAAGTAATGAGCGCAATAAATGCGATAGTCTAGTTTTGATCCCTACAGCGATACGGCTGCCACAAAATGCATTTCGTTCAACGACGAACAAGCGCGCGCGGAAACACACATAGAATGAGGATGGTAACATGTCATAAAACGAGCTCAAGAAGGACACAAAACTTTCCATAATTCATAGCCAAAGCCATTATTAATAAAGACGTCTGATATGTGTACAGTGAAATGTGGTTTTGGTGCACCACACGACATTCCTAGATTAGTTGTTTCATTATTTAATGTGTTTTTTTTTTGCGCTGAAAAATCATAGTTCCAAATATGGAACATTTTCACACTTGCCACTACAACCGCATATTTTTTGTTCATGACTTTCGGCTTGCCAGACAGTTTACACAAGAACCCTTTTACACAAAATTCATGTTTCAGGTTTCTTCTCTCGCAACTAGTCACATTCATTTTTATGATAGAGTTTTAGCCAGAATGCAATGTATTTGTTTTTTCTTCGGTTTTTTGATGTACTCAAGAAGCGGAGAGTCCGGCGTTCAAGTGATGAACAGGATTTATGGATGAAAAGACTGCACTGAATGTGGCTTTGCACGTATTTTAAAACACTTTCTGTGTTCCGTTTTTCCACAAATAACAAAGAGTTTAGTATTTTAGCAGTGCAATATCTTGATCTTTGGATTTTTTTTTTTTTCTCAAATCTCGAGATTAAATTTGTTTGGCTCAATTGCAGTTTCTGCTCGTTTTCAGATTTTTGTGTAGACAACAAAGGGAAGATGCACCTGGTGGTTTGCGTGCACGATTGCGATCTTCATCATCATCATCATCTCTTCTGGGATCAAACCACAGAATTATCTCATAAATGCGCAGCGAAATAAAACTGTCGATATGTATTTAGAAGGCTTTAAACACATGAGCTTTGCCACTCCCATTTAATCGCACCGCAACAATGCCAGCAACTAACTAAATAAATAATAATGATATCTGGTGCATTTCGCGATCCTTTGAATTATTCACGTTTACACAGACACACACACCTCAAATTATGTATGATGCACCGAAAAAATGAGCAGAAAAATCAAATAAAATGAGAAACCTTAATAAATTTTGTCTACAACATGTTTTCGCAACCAGGTGAAATGGTGTACGCGGCGTACGGGACGCGGCGTACGGGACGCGGCACGTCCAGTTTGTTGGAATTGAAATAAAATGAGCTATCATGAATATCGAATAAAGCGATGCTGTGCACTCTGCGCCTTGTATTTGCTATTGAACTGACTGCGAGAGCAAGAAATGGCTCAACGGAACCGGTTCATTCTTTGTTGGTTCTGATTGTGAGGCTAAGAGAAATCTGCTGCGTTCGGCCAATTTTTTTCCCCCGCTATTTCCTTTGCCTTCTATTCTGAACATATCACCTTGTTTGTGGCTGAATGCGTGGATGGTCGCTTCTTATCCGCTCCGTATAAAATAAACAATTTTATTTCTTTGGCAGATTTCTGTTCTTTTTTTCTCGCTTGTCTTCGTCGTATCTTCGTTTTCATCCCATCCTTCAGTTTAAGTATATATAAATATATATATTCCGTTTTCTCGTTATTCTTACAATTGAATTGTTCCAAAACAAATTGTTTTGTTGTTGCATTTGCTGCGGAATACGGTGTCGATGGAAAAATTATTTTTGAAGCACGAACATACACAGCAACCACAACGGCAACAACAACAATTTCAGTGAAGGAGACAAAGAGAGAGTGCCCAACAAAACGAGAATATAGCTCACTATAATACACATCAATACCTGTAATAATGCCTTTTAGAATGTTGTTGTTGCTGAGCGTTGCTGGTCGTTCGTGTGACCACCTGCAACCGACTGCACCAATAAGAATTGACAATCAGAGATTTTTATTTGATTTTTTCCCTTCATCTCTCTTCCATTTTTTCCTTGTAATTCTATTCTTCTTTTGCTGCCTTTTTCTTGGCTTTCCTTCGTCTTTTGCCTCGATTTGAAGAAGCAATTCTCTTTTTTTCAGTGTCCTTTTCAATATCTAGGTAGTCGTCAATCTATACATGAACATTGTTTTTTCTTCATGCTTTTCGTTACTTGTTCGATTTATTTTCGGATCGAACGATGCATTTAATCAAAACGGGAGAAAGATCGTCGTTCGGAAAACCGGTAGAAAACATCGAATTCAATTCAATTTAATTTCATATTTTTTGGAACAAACTGAAGGACATTTTTTCGGGGTTGAAGGCGAGGAGTGCGCAGAAGGAAGATCGCATTTGGAGCCATATGAAAGGTGTAGAAATTGATTTTGTCATTGTTAAAAACAGCTCCGGTTTCGATGAACAAAAAAAACGCATTGCTTTGTTTGTAATATAACCAGAAATTGAAGCCATAGAAGCGGCAATAAACCGATATCTTTATAATGCCTCTGCGATCAAATTTATGAGGTTAATTAATATATTTGGATCTTTTGTTGTTCGAAAATCATTCGGTTCGATTAACCACGAAATCACACACACATAACAAACCATAAGAGTACCCAAACAAATCGATAGCCAATTTCACGACACATTTAATTGGTTCGCATTGGAAGCAGAGATGCTTGATCAAGATTATACGTTTCGTCTCGTCTCGCCTGCTAAAATATTCAAATGCAAACATAGCGTTATACCAATTAATGAAGGAAATTTCATTTCCATGTGAGAGAGAGAGAGAGAGAGAGAGAGAGAAAGACGCGGCCGGCATATAACGACCGAATAATCGCGAACGATTCAAGCGCGGAGAAAGAATGTCAAAGCGGCCAAAAGAAACATCTTAATTGAAAGTCATCAAAGTAAAATTGAATCCAATCGAACGCGTATAGTGTCGAAATACAATCACTCGATTATCAGAAATCAGATTCGTCGTCGCACTGTTATTGTGTGTGTGTGTGTGTTTGCTTTTTCTTTTGTTGCTAATGAAATCAATTTGTTGTGAAATGTTCGTTATATTACTTAGCTTCGAAGCAACGGGGAGCATTCAATTAGTTTTGACAAAATGAATGAAGAAGAGAAAAGGCGAACGTACAGTGATTTTCTCCTGATAAATATTCCCAGTTTCGTGGAACAAATGATTTTTTTTTGTTTGCTTAATGATTCTGTGATTTTGAGATGAACATGCCCGGTTTGGTTATCAATGAAAATGCTGGATTAGTCATTTCTCGAAATATTATATTTATAAACTTTTGTCAACATAACGCAATTGTTTTTGGAATGATATGCCATTTCTTGCGTTGCATCTGAACAGAGTGATTGAATGGCAAAACGAGCTGTAACCGGATTTCAGTAGCACTAAAACAAAAGGTTTTATAAATTTTGTGACAATCTTTGATGAACTAGCGGGTTTCATTCAGCATTCCCGATATTCAGCAGGCTCACATGAAATGCCGATCATCGGTTTTTCAAACGCAAAATGAATGCCATCAACAAAATCGAACCGACAAAAAACGGAATTGAGAGAGTGAATACTGAAATCATCGCACGTCAACCCTCGCCCACCACATCTCAAAATTCAATAAATCTCCGTTGGTGTGGTTTCTACTCTTCAGATCGTGTGTCTATTGATTTTGTACACATCTTCTCTGGCCTCAGCATGCCATGCCATTTGAGCTGCTAAAAATGCTGTCGATCTTGTTGTCCATTGTTCCTCAAATTGATTTTTTTGTTTATTCTCTCCCTTTCTATGTGTAGTTGCAATGCTATTTGTTTGTCATTTGATGTTTTTGTGATGTTTTATGCGATTGATGGACTTTGCTGTTCTATCAGGCACGAACAGTGCAACATCATAAATAATCGTCAGTGTGTTTTCGAACACACAGAGAATGAGCGCGAGCACGAGAGGGAGAGACGGGTAAGAAGTAGCAATGCACACGCCCGCTCACATTTAGAAGTATTTTGGTCAGTATTCGGGATGATATGACAATAGAATGCAGGGCAAGAGCATGTCATGTGTTATCGCTACTCTGGTCATTGTTTTAATTTCACTTGCTCGCTTTCCTCGTGTTCTCGATGCATTCTTTTTCTCATTTTTTTTCTCTTTATTTTGCTATGGGTTGTGCTCGCCTTTCGGTTTCATGTTTGCGAGATGATTATAGCAACGTGATTTGTGTACAATCGCCAAGGTTTTAATATAATGAAATACTGCATTCATTCGTACGAACAAACGGGCGAGCGGCGGGATGTTGTTTTCTTTCTCAACCCATTCGCTCACTCGGTTTATATTGTTATGTGCCGTTCCGGTGCTATCAACGATAGAATTATGCGATTAACAGCAACAGCATCAGCATCACACCCATACAATGAACAACCATGAGCATTGTGACAACAAATAACATTTAATTGTATTTCTGCTGTGGTGGTCAAAAGTCGCGTAAAACACTTTCTTCTTCCACGGCGTTTTGTCCAGCAGTTCAAATGGCATTTGCTGCTCTGGCATTTCGTTATTTCCCTTTTGCATCGTTTTTAACCACATACATTGCTTCTCACACATGACGTAATATTTATTGGATGAGCATTTGCCTGCTTCTTGCACTATTCATCTCGTCTCTCTCTCTCTCTTCCCCATTTTTATGATGATTTGTTTTTATCAAAACTTTTAGTACCGTTATAAATTACACACAGTTGCTGTTTATTTGCACGTCGTGTGTACGTTTTTCGTTTGTATTTTTGCCCAGCTTCTGCTTTCTGATTTTTGCATGTGATGAATGTAGATGTCTGTTTTTCATTTCGAGCGCCTTCAGCTTTCGCCCGTGGTTACATTTCGATTTTTCGGTTGGTTTTTATTTTTTGTTCAAAAGAGACTCTTGTCTTTTCATTCCAATTTTTTTTTTTTTTTTTGGTCTCGTAAACATATCGTGCATTCCACTTATTTTGAGATTCTGTTCGATCGCTAATGGAACATATCATTGCGAATACAAAAAAAAAGGTGATAGTTGGCAACGTTTTAAATGATGTGAGTAAAAAGAAAAGACAAATTTAAGTAAACAACACCATCTGTGTGCACATTTATCGAATATTAACAGTTATTCCGAAGAGAAAATATGTACAAAAAAAGACTTGACACGTAAAAACAGAGGCAATTTTGCGAAAGGTGCACTTTCAGCTGAGAATTCTCTTTTTATCTAATTAATACAATGATTTTTATTTTATTTTTTCGAGAGAATCAATTATAAATTGGTTTATTCTAGATTGAAAATTCATATGTTTGTCCACACTCCACATTGAGTGGCTGCCGCGACATACCTTTGAATCCAATCTCCCCGTCGTGAAAATCGAACCATAAATTACATTTTGAGCCATCGGCGTGTGAAGGAGATGTCGCATGAAAAACAGAGTGAACGAGGTGGCAAACGCGCTATTAAATGGTTTCTTTGCCATATAAGTTCAAAAATATCTAAACACTATGTCAATTCTCGATCGAATGCTTTTAGACATACTCGACTGAAATCGATCAAACACTTAAGACTTTAATGAGTTTGATATGTCGCACTGGCTCCGAAAATACGATACGGCAATCGAGATTTTTGTTTACTGCTTTTGAGTATGTCCAAGATTGGATATCAAATTGTTTGTTTAGCCAAAATAATATGCTGTATCGATAAACACCATAAGACATAAGACTCAATTAAATTATCTCGAATTTTGTTTGTTTGCATTCATTTGGTACGGATTGGGCTTCAAAGCGAGCCGACACACAAATCGATATCGATTTCCAATGTTGATCTCGGTGTCTATGTGACAAAACAAAAAAAGACATTTAAAAAAACACACTAGAAAACACCGATCTCATGCTGCGATTTTGATTCATAGGTCGTCGCATTAATTCGAAGCAATTCCAAACACGAAGCGACAAACGATGAAAAAAATCAAGAAGTCAGCGTTCTATCTTTGTGGCAAACATCTGAACTCATTCTTTGGCTTGCCATTGTTTTGTGTGTTGCACATTGATGTGCAAATTGCATTAGAAAAAAAGTGTTTCTCAACGAATTAGATTCAATAAAAACATTGCATATTCATCGTCATAATTGACGACTTCTTATTCACATTTCTTATATGGTTCTTTTTGTATGGCCTTATGAATATGGCTGAGAATGTAACAGCAAATTTTAAGCGCAAATTCGAATTAGTGTTCTTTATTCGCGTCTCAGCGAACGGTAAATCATTGATAATAATGTGCGATTTTACTCGAATTTTGGGAATCCGGTATGTTTAGATAATGGAATGTGAGTCAATAGCGGCATTGAAATTGGTTCAGTGATCGCTTGACATCGTTCCCGAACAATGCACGGCATCTATTGGGGTTGAGCGCATTCCGTTACACAGCTGATGTTGTAATCGACACGGAATCAAATCACACATAAAGTCAGTTGTTTACTGTTCCCAAGCCGAGTTTGTGACCGAATATTTTATCAACCGTAACTTGAGCCGATGTGATTGTATGTTTGTGTTGCGTTTCGTTGTTTGCAATATTTTGCGTTTATTGCGCACGGCTCGACCGAAACCATTTTTCGCACACCGCCGAGATTAAAGAACGAGATACATTTTATGATTTGACGGAAACGGCATATATATTTTGGAGTGTGCGAGGCAACATAGAAATATTTGATTAGAATGTGTGCCACTAACACCAATGTGAAAATGAAATCAACATTCGGCGAACAGTAAATTCCTCTCAAACATTTCAATCATTCGGTGTGACAACTTCCATCAGTAATGTTTTGCATTCTGAATCGAGATCGGAAGTGATTTTTGTTTACAACATTAGTAGAGGTTTTAAATTGAACAAAATAAATTCAATAAATTCCAAATCGATCGGTAAAACAATTCCAGTTCAGTGAAATTTTACGGCCAAAACAAACAAAATGTCGAATGTACCCAGCAATTTCGATGAACATGAGCGTGACCGGCGCGAAATCGAAGAATTACAATTCAAACTGAACAAAGTGCGAATGGAGAATGGTAAGCTATTCCGATGAAAGTAATATTTTCTCGAAAGAATGCGACTGCATACGATCGAAATGGGAAAATTACTGGAAATTGAATGTTATCTTCAAAATGATTGCACAAAAAAATGTTTCAACAAATTTTGCTAATTTAATATGAAACTGTATTTTGCTTTCAGCGTATCTCCGCATCACGATGCCATTCAAACAAAAGCAAATCGACATTCTTGAAATGGAAAATGTCAATCAAAAGCTTCAATGTCAATTTGAAGAGAGGCTTTTGAAGGATTTGACAGAAAAACACAAAGTGTGAGTCCAGCGATTTTTAGAATTTGTCCACCATTTTTTTTTTTTACAAATAGTTTCCTCTTTTTAAATATTATTATAAATTTAACACTGAATCGGTCATTGCTTGAATGGTTTTGATTTGTCATAGCATGGACAATATGTATAAATTCATAACTGGCGAAGTTCAAGTGCAAATCGGTGCTTTGGTGGACGAAGTGGTATACACTCGAACTGAAGAAAACCGCCAATTTCAAGCCGAAAATGATAAAACTGTTGCGCGTCTCGAAACTGATCTCAAGAAAAAGCCTGAAGGTAAACAATTTTATTTACATCTATCATTATTGGCGTTAGACGATATTTATATGTGCAAAAACAATTATTGTGTGTGTAGTTCGTACGAATAATGCGCTTCTTGAAAAGTATGACAAACTTAAAAGTGAACTGGTGAAATGCGATGCGAAAATCACCAAACAGGAATCGCTGATCACAAAATTTCAGCAAGAAGAACGGCAATTTCTTGATTTGTATGGACCAAAAATCGACGAATTGAATGAGAAAATTGAAGCTGTCAAACAAGAGACACAGGAGCTCGAAGTGAGTTTCTTTTGAAGCATAGTTCGTTTCGAATGTGAAATAATACGGTTTATTATTGCAAAAGACGGAACTGGCAAATCAAATATCGATCGATAGTGATGGAGATACGAGTGATTCGTATTCACCACCGCAACCCGTTGAACGGAATGAAACGAAGGCGCGACCGATGGAGTCCGGGCGTGCCGAATCCGAACCCGAGGTGATAATTTTGTCAATTTTTTCTATTTTGATCATTAATAATGAATTGTCCTGTAATGTTTTCATGAAGGATGACATGATATCACTGATGAAAATTGATCTTGATGAATTATTTTATTCGACCGCACCGAAGCAAATTGCTTATCAATCAAGAGCTCGAGAATCACTTTCAGTTTCTGCACAGCCAGAAAAAATACAAACAATGCGAAATACATCCATTCCATCAAAAGTGCCTATTCAACATAAACGTCTAAGCAATTTCAGCACGACCGATTTAGCTCAGTCAAATTTGATAAAGGAGGACGGCATGAAAGATGTGCAACGATTTTCCGAATCAATGACTTCAGCTCCGAAGCGCAAGGCTAGTTTAAGCGAAGACATTAGACAGCCGAAAAAATTACACGTCGATGATCGGCGTGTTGCACAGAACGCCCGCTCAACAGAAAAAGAACACCAAAACAGTTCAAAAGGACATCCCCAAAATCCCGACAACCGTCATAATCGTGGTGAGCCGAAATCAAATCATCCATCGTCATCCATGAAACCTTCGGACCAATCGATTCGGAAGCCAACTTATGTAAAGGAACATTGCGAGCGCCAATGAAACGATTCGAAATATTTATAAGCATCAATATTTGATTTTCAGGTTGGTAAGCCAGCTGACAGTACATTGGCAATGCCGCGCGAGAAGCCGGCTAGCGAAAACTTCAACACCCCAAAAGATTGCATCGATTCTCGGCGCAACAAACACGATCACGATTACACCATACATAATTGGATGCCTCGTGAATCGAAAGAATGTGAAAAAAAGAACGACAATGCCAAGGGAAATGATGAATTCAAGTCAGATGTAAACTATCTCATGTTGTTGTAATGTGCATTCAAAAATAACTGAAGAATATTTTATCATGAATTCATTTAGTCGAGTAGCTTTCACGTAGCAATACCCGAACTCAATTCATCGTCTGAGTCGAACAAGTCAGCATATTCCAGAAATTCGCGTAACTCCAAGAAGTCAGATGATTCCAAAAAGTCGCTTGATCCAGAGCAACCGAAGGATGCTCAAAAAGATGGTAGCCCGATGCGACGTCGTGGCTCTGGATTTGATCGTAACGAACGTCAAACAACGTCGGTCGGCTACGCACTCAAATCACCGAATTCATTGGCTCAAAAGCCACATGTTCCGGTTTGCCATTTGAATGGAACTTGAGAATTTCAGATAAATTCAATTTTCTGTTCATTTTCAGGCATCAGTTTCATCTTCAACGAGTGATTTGAACGAGAAACAATCGGCAACGACACACAAACAGGCCGTCGATAGTTTCGGCCAGACTAAAGACAAAGTTGCTCCGCGTCGAGTTAGCTTCGAAACAGACAATGTTTCCACATTCGGTGATGATGAAAATGATGGTTCAACCGCTGGTGTAAGACATTTTTCATTTATGACATTTGTGCCTCCAAATT
The DNA here is from genome assembly GCA_028476595.1 of Obolodiplosis robiniae. NCBI lineage: Eukaryota > Metazoa > Arthropoda > Insecta > Diptera > Cecidomyiidae > Obolodiplosis > Obolodiplosis robiniae. The sequence continues at coordinate 49,607,770 of CM052014.1, read as the reverse complement.
TATTCGAAAATTTCCATCACTTTTTTTACATCTTTTGCTACTTCACATCCATCATTTAAAATAGTCCTTTGACTTTGGTTCGTCTTTTATGTCATTTGGCTCATCGTATTCAAAGGTACGTGTATTCCTCAGAATATGCTGTTATTCCGAAAAAATTAAGGAAATTTAAGTAATTCTGACTCTTTTTGTCGTTCATTTAGGAAAAACGACAACCGAAGACTGACGACAAAGACGACCGGTCGTCAATGGTACGAATCATTGTGATTAATTTCATTTTCAGTTGTCTAATTCTATTGATCTTCCATGCAGTCTGGGTTGTCAAACAAATCAATGAAATCATTTAATTTTGATTATGGACCGAGTATCGTAACTAATCCAGAAACTACGAAGATTCCGGTAGAAATTATCTTTTTTTGCTGAATTCCGAATGTGCCAATTTCAAATTTTCTATCTAATTGATATATTAATTGTTTATATTAAGGAGTTTGAAGAGGGATGGAATGCTGACACTGCTGACGATGATGATGATTTCTTTGGATAAAAACAAATAGGTTTTGAAAACATATAGCTTCATGAAATTCACAAACTTACAAATGAATTGCTGCCATTGGAATCAATTCCCAAAGCATTTCATGAATTTATTCATAGGACAATTTTGTTTGTTCTTTCACATTTTCTCTTAATTCGAAACATAAATCGATTTTCAATGTTAAAATTGATTTGAAGTACATTGAACTCACAAATAAAATTAAAAAAATACGATAAATTGATTCTAATGTAAGATGTACGGCGAACATCAATATGGGCACAAATACAAACAAATTCCTGCGATTTATATTCGATTGACAGCAAGCTTAGGCTGATGCCTTGTGACACCTCAGACTGGAGAATGTGCATTGTGCAGCGCGATTGCAAGGCGCCCGTCGTCTTAGGTGACTTGTCAAGCTCATTGCACAATCGTAATAACGAATACTCAAACCGATTAATCGTAACGCACTGATATATTATGTTGCAATTTCGGAGGCGTTGGCTGTTCTATTTGCATTTGCCTCATGAAATATTGAAACAATAAAATTATTAACGGTTTGTTTGTGTTTGAAAATGAAAAATGATCAAAATCCATATGGCTTGCAATTTATCAGGTTTGTAAATGCAGTTCTTCTTGCCAATAAAAGTACCAATATTTCGTAGTGTGTATGTGTGGCGGTTAGAATTGCTGTTTCTCGCCTCCGCACGCTTTCAAATACTAGGCTAGCTGTATCCATAAAAGGAAGAGAAGGTAATTCCACTCTTGGCGCAATGAAATCAAATTGAATCGAAAACACCATTATGAAATGAAATCGTTGCGAGTGTCGTTCGCTGTGATAATTCGATGGAACGAAATAGGAATAGAAAACGGTGAACACTTAAAATGGAGAATGTGTGTATGCAAAGTGTTTTATTCAACGAATACATTTTGTACAATTGAAGGTTCGTTTTTTGTGTGTGCTTAGCTAAAGCGCCTCACAGACGTTTCTACACATTCTCGAGCAGTCTCAAGAAAACGAAACTGGAATACAAAATTGTTGCTGCAGAACAGCAACAAAACGGAAGACAGAAAAAATGAGAGCGGCGTCAAAATTCTGTTCATATGCAGATATATTCAATAAATTAATAAATCGTTGTGTCGAATGAGTGGCACAGCAACAGCATGCCTTGAGTGAGCTAGCGTGAAAAAAAATACCATTTCTAACGAATAAAGGCCAAATCTGCAATTATGCACTTAAGATAAGAAGTGAAGAATGAGTTTTTTCTTTCTCTCACTTTATTGCACAAAACTGTGTTCTCTGTGATTGTTAATTGGTTGCAACGAAGAAATATCAACACTTGTCCGCTATGCGCCACACTTGTTATTATATTGAAATATATTTGTGCTATAAACATTTCAAATGTCATTTCTAAGCCAATCATTGATGCCAGTGATTCGCATCGAAATCAAGTTGAACAGGTAATTTGGAATACTTCAAATGATACAAATCGCACATATTATGATGGTGGTGCCACATTTGGCTATACTTACTGCCATCGAGCAACTTCATATATTGCGCATGAAATCACTATCAGCGGCTATCATTTGACTTTATGACTCGTGCATTCAATTATTTTACACACTTTGTTAGCACACAGCACAGAAATCATCTACGCATTCGGTTATTTGCGAAATGCGACGCATAAACCGGTCTTTATTGAATGCAATTAATGTGTAACGTATGACATACACTTAGAAAGAATCCATCTCTAAATTACTTCCTCTGTTTGCATTGAGAATCATTTTTATTGTCTGATGATTGGACAAACGGCAATGTCTAACGGTCGAGAGATTCTAGCATTTTTGCAATTAATGAAATTATCACAGTTGCACTGTAAATGTCCAACAATGTTGATTGAAAAACAACCGCTTCGATGACGCTTGACGAAACAGGCGCCGCGAAACATAAAGTGCAATTCTTTTTTATTGGCAGCAAAAAAAAACCGGAGGCATTTTCAATCGACAGGAATATTTCCGAGTGAAAATCACGAACAATCGTCGGCGAGATGTTCGTGAGCAATAATCGCGCTTCAATTTAATTCATCCATAATCAAGCGGCAATTTCCGTTGCGACAAAATTATTGATTGGCTCATAAAATTTCTCATTTTATTACAATTACTGTTTGTAGTGGCATCCGAAATGTATTTGTCTGCCAGAAACATTGGCTTAAGAATCGAATAAATTTGCTTAATAGTTTGCTCGTTGTCGAAAATAAATAAGAGAAAGCTCATTATTGTGGTGTGGTCAGTGTGCTCGAGGTTTTTTTTTCATCAGTTCATTTCATTAACACGTTCCTTTGTATTTCATTAGCATTCGCAACCTTTTTCGGTGTGCGTCCATTCGGTGGTGGGGCCTTGTATAGTAAATGTGTATTTTATTTGGGTATACATCACATCAAAACAAATTCCGCGGCCACGGCGACAAATGCAATTTTTGAGTGAAACAAATTCCATGATCTTCAATTCCAAAAACAGCTATCGTGATATCGCAGCATTCATTAAAACAAATTTAGTGCCTCGATAATACCGCCCCATCCGGAACGCCACTCAATTTAAAGCTGCGCGCGACTCGGTTCGGTTGCGAAAAGCAAAAGATTCGTAATTGGCGAGTGTGAGTTAGCGATTACATTAAATGTGATGAAATAAAGTCGAGGCTCGCGACGGGATAATCAGTTGTTTATCTCTCGCTCATATGAAATAAGGCCCGAAAACACAACGAGTCCAGTGCGCACACAATTTACGCGTGCAATATGGCATCTTGTTTATATTCGCGGTGTGATCGTAATCATATATTTACGATATTTGCCGTCGAATTCCGATAACGCCGAACTCGAACATAATAAATGCGAAAATTGCCCGAACAACAACAACGCCCACTCATTCGTTTAATTTATGAATTTCGGTGGCGCACACTTCTTCGTCGTTCAGCTATACATTTGTTTTCTGCGTATGTTTTAAGCGGCAATTTTGAATACAATTGAAGATGTAAATGCAAAAAATTCGACAAAAATTGCGCCCGCAAATCGTATATTTCTTTCTTTATAATTTGTCTGTTTTTATATGATAATTTGCGTCTTGCTCAACAGCACCACATTCTCGCAGACGCTGTTCAAAAAATCACACTTTGTTTTCAATTTTTGTGTGCAGATGCTGGTTTTCCTTCTACAATGCCGTTCAACCACACAGTTATTAGTTGAAATGAATGCAGCGCAGTAGACATGAAAAAAATGTTGGAAAAAAGTTGCTTGAATTGAATTCACTGGAATTAATTCGAGACAATTGTCGAGCATTAATGCTGAACATTCAATTTAGACGGCTTTAATCGCGCATTTGGCAGCCGTTTTTGTATCAATTTATCTTTTACAGTTAAAAACGGTCTAAATCTAAATATTATGCTCATAGCCATTTTCAATGACATACGCCGGTGGATTATAACCGTTAGAAAATATGTATATTCATTCGCTGAACGAATCCAAGATGCATAAACAATAACAACACACTTTTTACCGACGAATCAAATAAATACAATGGTGCATTATTCAAATTATATGGCAACTTTTGAGAAAACTAGAACATTTTTTTTTTTTCAACGTGAAAAAAATCAAAAATGGCATTTTCACCGCAAGCAAAAAATTCTAATTATTTTGCACTTTCGCACGGTTTTTTTTAGCGATGAAGTTTGCGCACATATTTCTCGGCTATCAAGAATCGAGTTTTCACATTTTTCATAATCCATATTCTATTGTTTACATTTCACTTGCAGCCAACAAATTTTGGTTCGGTGCATTGCTGTTGCAACTATATATCGATTGCTTTCGAGACTTTGCTGTTTAACCGATTCATACAATCACCGCATAAACACAAATCATAATGTGCAACTGATTGGTATAGGTTGAATTTTTTTTATTCTCGCTTTTTCTTTTTCATAGTTAAGTTAATTTCAGGGGTTTCTTTTGTAAATGTAATTAGCTAATATCACGTTTGCTATCGATTCGGTTTTTTCTAGTTAACCACATATTTCGCGATGAGCTATGCCGTGAAAATAGAAAATCGATAATTACATACGAGGAATTCGGAATTATTAAATTGGAGAGCAAGTGGTCTGTGCTCTTGTTTGTTTTGCATTTCAATTTTCCGTTCGCAAAAAAACCAATCCATGGTGTTTCTTTCACAAGTTGATCATGAGTTTGTGCAAGGCTCAAGTTAGAAACACTTTCTGAATAAGAAAAAAACTGATTTTGTTTTAAAGCAATTTGAAATTTCAACTTGCTAGTAACTGAAGTTTACGAGCCACAAAGAAAATGATATATTTGGCAAATGAAAACCCGAAAACTTTTTGTTTAACTAAACTCTCTAGCTCCATAGAATCGTAGAAGCCATAGCCAAGGCAACAGCACACATGCTTTATTTCTGTTCAACAAGCATTTAATTAGCACGCCACTATTCGTCCCTTGTTCGTTGTAACGTAGCAATCACGGTTTGTCCCTTGCGTTTGTTGCACACACACACACACAACAATTTTACTTGAAACCGACTGAATTGCAATGCGAAAGTTTTGCGAATACCATGCTTTAATTGGTTAAAAACACTTGGTTCGACAAATGAGTTTGCATAATTTCAAGACATAATATTGTCCTCAAGTTACAGTCAAATGTCCAATTTTCGTTAAATTTACGAGTACATTTCGAAGATTCTATCACATACTTCGCAATTCCATCTATTTTTACTTAATTTCTTCGAAAAGTTTTGTTTTCGAAGCGAGAGTGCATCTTAAATTGACACATAATACAGAGATTATAGAAAATGAAACGGTGATAGAGAGAGAGAGAGAGAGAGAGAGAGAGAGAGCAAATGCATGGCCGAAGATTAAGTATTGTGCGGTTTCTTTGTCATTATCAAGACGATCGATAAACTATCAAAACTCGAAATATGCTGGAATAATAAAGCCATCGAACAGGGCAAACTTCATTATTGTTTCAGATTTTCCCACCAAAAACTTTGCATTTTTCATCGACGCCTCAATCAATTTCGTTGGAAACACTATCATTCTATGCTGATTTAATTTATTCATTTTCAAATTGATGGTATTAAAAATGACAAATGTCTCTGGTTTTCGGCAATAATTAAATTGTTTGAGATTTGTTTGAGTCACAGCTACTGCCGTTGATGGTCGACACGCATAAGAATGAGTAAACAAAACTTTTGGCTAGGTGGTCAGCGATCGATGTGTTATCGTAAATGTTGAGCAAGTGGTTATCAAATATTAAAATTGTCGATAGCATTAACCTTTTGAACTTCGTATTCGTTACATCGCAATGGCTCACTTCAAAGGCGTACGCATTCGAACGGCCAAACCATTTGTTGAACCATGAACACGCAGAGAGAGAGAGAGAATGCACGTTTGATTACGTTCTCCACCATTTACATTTAATGTTAATCCAACCAAATTCATTTGATTGCATATAATAATCAAATTTTATTTATGGATTTACATACAAATTGTATTCCCTTTTGGCTATTTTCCACTTTCAGTTCGGCCCTCGAAGCCAACATATTTACTCATCGAAGCGTCGGCCCGGTCTCTTGATTAATATTTGATTAAGCGTCATGATAAATAACATTTCGATGAAAGATGAATGCTATGTTCGCTCGGCTTTTGTTTCAGTTTGTCACTGCGACGAATGAATGGCATGCAGCACATTTTACTTATTATCGCATAATGATCGCTTATTTATTATTTCCAAATGCACTTTTAATTGAGCCGCTTTGGTTTTTAATGACGAAATTCTCTGCATTCACGAAGGTCATTTAATGAACTCTTCAAATCCGTTTTCCGTCTTTTTATCGTATTTTCTATTGCTACAGCAGGCAATAAGTCCATCTTTGAGCATTTGAAATCGCATCGATTCTTTGAATCTATTCTAGCAAATGTTGCCCCGCATGCTTTTACGCTTCTACAAAAAGCTTTTCAGGTTTTCCTATTCGACATGATACAAATGGGAAAGCTGCCTTGAAAAAATATAATTAAAAGCAATTGAAATGAGACAAAGAATAGGGGTCGAAAAGATAAAATCCAGCTATTTCTGCAGAAGAAGAAAATACATTTCAATTAAATTGAATCTATGAAATAAAACAAGTCTTCTATCTTCATCAGCGACTGAAACTAATAAGAGATCGATCTATAAAACAGGAATAGACTAGCAGCATGACAAATGTGTGGTTTAGAACCGCATGCACAGCTCATTTGAGCACATCGGATTAATTACTCAACAATATTAAAATGTGGTCTTGTCCCAGAAAATGAGCACTTTTTTCTTCGAGAAAAAAAGAGAAAAAAGAGATATTTCCGATATAAAAACCACAAGCTGTATGCTATTTCAAAGAAGTGTGGTTGCCAAACGTATTTAATTCTAAGAATCGACTCTTCGCCCGATGTTTTATCGCTCTAAATGAATATTCCGAAAGAATTCCGTTTACAAACGATGCTTATTTTATGTCCACAGGATCGAACTTTATATGTGATATAATACTGAGATTCGGAATCAACTATCCTATTGAATATCTCTATGATTATAACACCGATAACGATTCAGTCTTCAGATCCTTCGCTAAGCTGATCCACATTTATTTAATCCATTCAGTTAATTCTTCTTTAAGTAAAAATGATGTCAAAGTGTGTCTACCTGAAAGTTTACTTTAAAAAAAATCATCCCTAAAAGTTTGTATTCCTTCAATAAACTTCGAGCAACATTTTTCAAAATCTCGAGATGAATCAAATAAAAATGCTCAACTTACATATCAAAATTTGACAATCAGATGAATAATATTCAAGATGCGAGCTGGCGTGGGATTAAACTTCAAGTCCATATGATGAATGTCAACAGCGTCACAAATCCGATTGGTTAGCCGAATTGGTGTTAGTATCAACAACACTTGATACACAAATATGTTCGTAATATTCAAAAATGTATAACTTTTCTATGCATGTGAATGTGTATAAAGTTGAATTGAATGTGGTTTATTTGTGTGGGGGTGTGGGTTTTGTTTGGCCACAATTCGGACAAATCACATAACCCAATAATAATGCTTTGGAATGATAAATTCAGCAACTATCTCTATCTGTCTCTGTACACGAGTCTCGGCTCGGCGATTCTATTTATTGAAATTCGCTCGAAAATGTATTCAAATTCACTGTTTCAACATAGAAAATCCAATCATTCTCAATATTCTCTCGGTTCAAGTTTTTTTTTTGTTTCTTTGTTTCGTACGCATTGGAAAATAAGCAAAACTCAATTTGAATATAGATTGTGTATGAGTTCACGTTTATCAATTTCAGTTTGATGTTGGATTTGAAAAAAAAAAAACATACAAACACATCGACAGACACAAGCACAAAACCACCTAAAATGTGGTGAAACGCACAAAAACACTTCGATAATCCTATGAAGTGAAATTCTTTGCTGGGTTGAGTTTATATAGCCTGGTTGCACGGTGAGAGCCGTCTATAAAATTCCGAGTAGATGAAAATCCGTTAATCCATTTGATATTCAAAAACGCGCGCACGCAGTTGTTGGCATTTACATCAAATGAATAATTTGCTTTTATTTCAATTGAAACATTTGTTTCAATACTTTAATTCACGCGAATGTGTGTCTGTGTGTGTCAAAGGAACGTGCGGATATTTTGGTGTATACGAATGAAATGTAGTGAAATAAAAACGCGCGCGTACATAAACACAAACAGACATTAAATAAACGATACTGATGATGGCTTTGCTGGCTAATTGCCGCTACTTGTATATTCATTCGTAAATTGGTTCATTGTTTTTCACCGTTGTTCTGTAACACACCGCTCGCGCTCACTCATAAATGCACTCACTCACTAAATCACTGTTGCAAATAAGAGGATGCGATTCCATTTAAAACATATTCCACTTGTCACAACCAACCAGCGATTTTCTATTCAATTTTCCAACAAAGTCTTGTGTAATTCATTTATATGTGTACTCAAATGTATTTAAGCTTAATGCTTTTTCCAGTCACTAAATTGTTTGCAATATACGTGTATAACAAAATTTCATGAACGCTCTCTCTTGCTCGATGTTTGCACACACTCATGCACCAATAATGCACGCATAGAGAATATTTTTTATTTTACCAATGTAATCGCTTAAGCTGCTTACAAATATACGCTAAAGCATACAAATTGCATAACGCATGCTCGATTTTTCCACAAAAGAGCTTTTCTAGCCTCAATTCAAAGTGCTCTTTTGTTTCGCACAAAATATTTCGCCCTTTTATATGTATCTATTTGGTTGCACTCAGGATGCAAGCAAAATTGAGTAAATGCACCGAAAAAATGGTCAGCAAAGTGTTGGTGTTTTTTTTTGTTTGTTCTGTTTGTGAGTTGGTTTGCACCCGTTACCTCCGACCTTTTGCAATTTATAGGCTTCTTCAAAACTCAATTACTTTTTCATTAAATATTTTTTGTTCTCTATTTCTCGTTCAGTTATGGGTCACCACTGTCTTTTTTGTTGTTGATCCGAACAGTTTCCACTTTATTTTCAAATCGTTTTATCTCCACTTCAGTTTTTGTCTTGGCTTTATTTTTATGCACTGTTTGTAATTGGATACGGAATAATACGCAATTTAGCTCGCAAATCGGGTTGACGAACAGTAATTATGTCACAAAGAAAAAGGGTTTAATCGACACGTTAATTTAAACGGACAAAACCGTTTGATTTCGAAACACTTCCAGTCTTTTTTGAAAACTTCAACTCTTTTCTTTCAGCTCGTGCAATGGCCGAATTAATGAAAATATCAGCTTTCGGTCCGCAATTTATTGACCAAATGTCCATTGATATTCAACAATCTTTTTGAATTTTAAAATTTGTCCCAAATTTGGAAACTCCATTCACTTAATCAATTTTTTGAGAATTTAAATATTCCAATAGAAATTCAATCCACCTTCAAATCAAATGCACAAATTCTATAAATAGAATAATGCCAAAAATACAATCCAATTGAGGGATCAATTTTGTTACAAAGCAAATTGTCAAAGCTAAAAATAGTTTGCACTGAAAATGAGATTAAAAAAGAACGATTTACATGAAGCTGTCGCTGAACTGCGCGTGCTCCGAACGATTATTCGGTACTGAATAGCAAAAATAAACATACGCACAAGCGAAGTCTGCATTATCTTGGCAGCGCCTTCTCTCTCTTTGGTTTTTGCTCGTTCGCTTTTAAACTCTTCATTCTTGCGGCGCAAAGTGGTTTCTCTCGTGGCAATTCGTTCGAGTGCCACGAATATCGACACAACAAGAGCAATGTTTCAACGTCGACCGTCTATTTTTTACACTTTCAAGTTTATTTCCATTCGATTTGTTCTCTCCAGCACCGTTGTGTGACTGTACGAACGACGGAGATTTGTCCAAACGAAACCGCGAATGAAGCTAATGAGAAAGAGAAAAAGAGAAAAATCCGGACAAGCGAACTCACAAATAGTATATTGATAGCGATGAACATAACGAGCTCAGGTGTTTGTTTGCCGTTGTTGCGAAGAGTATGTTCATTCAGTTTGTTCGCCATCAAATTGTCGTATCATCAGAATCAGCGAGCTCGTCTTTGTGCAAATTGATCCCATTGAATTTTGATGACAGCGTCAAGGCAAACAATTGACCACAACCAACAAAATCTGAAAGTGGTTTTTTATTGTCAACGTCAATCGGTATTTGCATCGAAATGTGCTCCCATAATCAGTTCAGCCAGAAATACGCAACGGTCTTGGCGATAGTTCAACGATTGCCTCTCACGACTAATGTTAAGCATTTCATTCAAGTCGATATGTTGATTCAATTGATTTTGAATTCGTCCAATATTTTTGAAAAATAATAAAAAAAAATTAAAATAAAGCATTCGCTTTATCATCATTGCGATCTTCTCTTATCTAGCGACAAAAAAAAAAAAAAAAATGATCTTTTATTGCTGCATCGCCGCACATTGAGGCAATATTCAAACGAAGATTAGTTCCACCGAATTACTTTAATCCGGTTATGACAAAAATTCAAAACGTCCATTTGAAACTATTAATATTCCATTTAATTTTCGATGGTTCGTTGTTTGCAACAACAACAGAAGCCTAAACTTAGGCCCATTGAATCATCTTTAATTAAGCCGTGTTGTTTGAGTTTAATCAGGGATTTCGATTATCGTATTTTTGTTGTGTAAATCATTCATATTCAATATTCATCCGATAAAATCAACCGAAAGCTTGTATTTGCACTAAATCCACAATTCATTAGATTATCAAAATGTAAACAAAATGTGTAGTGATATTTTGAAGATGCGAATTTTTTCAACCAATCACTGATTCAACGGGAACATTGACTGTGTTAAAATGGAATTGAATCATCTATCAAAAGTCATAAAATTGGAAATATAGCTGCAGCCCGGCGCAGAGCGAAATGTACCATAATCATGTGAGCAAAGTATAACCAAGAGAATCAATTGTAATCAAAGAAACTATCACGATTGTAATTGGAAACATTGATAACTGAATCCTCTTAAAAAGCACTAAAACAACTGCTCGCATCTCAAGGACCATGTGCATCGTATTTAAATGCAAATTAAGTCAATTTCTTCTTAAAAGCATCGATTTTACGGAGCACAAAAAAGAACGATTTGAATGATGCATCAATTTTTATGGCTTAATTGCATCAGCGAAAACTCATAAAAATGTGATAATTTCAATTCAATATTTGTACGGTGTTCTTTGATGAGAGCCATCAAATTGTGTGATGAAATTTGAGCAAAACCAGAACATTTAGGAGCAAACAGGAGTGCAAGAACAGAATAATGAATGAATTTCGTCCATAATGTTGAGTAAACGCCAGGAAATCGATCCCATAAAATTGAATTCGTTTTGGCTCAACAGGAGAACGATTCAACTATAGCGTGGATTCTACATCATTACGATGTTCTCTCTTCTTTTGGAACAAAGTTTGGTGTGTGTTGTTTTTTTTTTTGTTTTTCTTACTATTTCGACGCAACGCTTTACTGTATTATTCATGCTGAAGAGCTTAATGTGTCGCTATAGAATTTAGGAACGCATATTTCAAATCCAGCTTAATATCAAAATGTGTCGTACACACAAATTGTTTCCAACGGTGATGCCAATAAAATGTTACGACTTTTAGGTGACATCTAAATTCATAGTAAATGCAATGCGGTGTGCATGTTTTGGCGCACAGACAGAAGCGCAGAGAGAAAGAGAGTGAACGAGCGTAACAACAGCCACTACGAGAAAATTGATTATTATACAAATTTCACCATAAAAACCGAATATGAATGTTATGCTCGGGTGTATTTGGTATTAAGAACAATTATAGTGCTATTGTAGTTGACCGTAATTTGTGTGTTTGTTCGTTGATCGGTGAGAAGAAGAAGAACAAGAAGAAATTGCATTTTGCCAAGCAGTTTTACATAACGAAAAAGCATTATTTTCAAACCGCACCTAACTTCTAGGTTCGCCGATTGAAAATTGTTGGCATAATTTTTTCAGTCTCGTTCCATTCTTTCCGCTATTTGCTCGGTTTTCTTTTAATGCGCGGCGCTTCATGGCGGCGTTTGTTGACTTCGTTCATTTGCATGCGTCTGTATAAATACGCTGGGGTCTGGTTAATAATTCAAGCAAAAAATGCATTAGCGTAACTAAACAGCAACACACAAGTTTCAACTAATGTGCCTTCGCGTAAATGTTGTGTATGTTTATGTGTGTTGCATGGGGAACTTTTGTTTTTCCAACCATGTTTAGTCAGGTAGAGAGGAGAGTGTAATATTGCATAAGTTTTCCCGTAATTTTCTTTTGCAACTTTGCATGCCTTGTTCGTTGCATATATTGGCTTCTTATGACGGTTTTTTTTTTTTGTTTTCTCTCAGCATCATTCACTTCTTAATTTTTTTCGCGATGCGTATAGTTTTTGACGCTCTGTAGCCAGAATGTGTGTGTGCCCACGTCGCGCGAGAGAATGCATTTATCAAATGAAAAGGGTAAAAAATGAAAAACGAAAGAAAATGTTTGCATTTTGTTAGATTGTAAATGCCAAGGTGAAACTATAAAAACACCAACACTTACTCGTGCATTCTAAATCGAAACTAACCAGATGCTTCACCCGATTGTACTGCGCGCCGGGACGTGGCAACACAATTGCTATGCAAAAAATGCGCACACACACACACACCACAGCTCTCTCTTTCTCTCTCTCTTTCTCTCTCTCTCTCTCTCTCTCTCTCTCTGTCGATTTGCCTTTCATCGCATGCTGATTTAATACTCTTGATGAAGTTTGCTATTCACCTTTCCTTATCCGAACGCTGGCACAATATTATTTGTAATATTCATCCCTCATGCAGTCATCTCTATGATGTCCAAGGGTTTTGAATACTTGACTTTTAATATTTGTAAAGTCAAACAACATACAAGCATCTCGACCGAGCTCCTATCGCACGCATCCATCTTCCCATTCAGCACACACACAGCACAAAATGAATGCATAAATATTGAGCAAATAACATACATTTTTGGAATTTACGATCATCGAGGTGCACCGCCAGGCGTCAGTGCAAGCAGTGAGCTTTCTGTATGAAAACTACTAAAAATCAACCACTCATATTCCTATATCTATAAATTGTCTTCTGTTGCTCGCACCCATTTCTTTGAAGTGTGCTACACAAACTAACTGAGCAAAAGAGTGGAAAATCAGCAAGTGGTCTCTTGCCGGTGGTTTGTTTCGTTGCGATGCAATAATTTCGCCATGCGATATTCTAGATGTGGAGAAGAAAACAACCGCACCAAAATATCTTGTCATAAAATTTCTTGCATGAAAATATTTCAAAATTAAAATTGTACAGGTTGGTACAAGAGTGCGCGTTGTCGGTGGAATAGTGTCATTCAACTGAAGAAGAGGTATGCGTTTAATAGTGCATTTTTTCACACTCATCCTTACTCATAATGCTTTTTCAGAATAACCAGTTCCAAAGTGGAAATTTCATTATGTTAACTTCATTCCGTACCTATTTTACTTTGCTCAATTTTTGTTCAACATTCTCTGGAAAAAAAATGATTCAGTCACTCAATTGCGACCCCTTTTTCTCTTCGCCTGCAAATTGCACCAGAATGATTTCGGTCAATCGTTTCTGACAGGAGAACGAAACGCATAGATCATTTTTGCCCAGCAGAAAAAAACGCAAGTTATTTATTGAATTTTCGGCCTTTCAAGAAAAAGGGCAGTAAAATTTTCGGATTAACATCAATTTTGTGGAATAAGTACACTTTGCGCTGACAGCCGCTTGGCAATTAGAATGCTCTACTTTTAGAACTTTCACACTTTCACACGTGTTTCGCGCGAAAGCAGAGAGAGAGAGAGAGAGAGAGAGAGAGAGAGAGAGAGAGAGAGTGAAAACGATTACGGATATCATCGATAGTGCGGATATTTGGTGAAAATAGTTGCTAATTTGGATTTCCCTGCGGTGATACAAGTAACGCTTGAATTGTTTGTTTCATATGCACGATGCCTACATAAGTCATTAGAACATTCAGTCAAAAAGTTTGTGATTCGGAAAGAAGAAAACCAAGTAAAAGAAAAGTTTATTCGTCGTTTCTCTTGCTGGTGTTTTCCGTGCAATTCTTCGGCTAGAGCTTCCGGAGTTTGCAAATTTTTGCCAGTTATGTTTGTTTACGAGCCACCCAAACCTCCGCATTCGGTTCTGTGTGCACAAAGTTATTAACGAAATTCTTAATGTAGAATGTGTTGAATAATTAGATGACACCAAAAGTTGTGCGATCCAAAAAGCAGCGTGTACCAAAGTTATGAGCGAACAAGAGAATGTTGTTTACCAATTTATGACTCGTACCGAATGTATGAGAGCTATTGAAAGGCGACGAAAGTAAATAGAAGCGTGAGCCATGGCGAGACATGCATAAGGCACACAGGTGTACCACCATCCGACAAATGTTTGATGTTTACCCTTACAATGATATTTATTAATATTCAAAATGTATGCTTATGTTGTTGTCGTCGGGTAAACAGAATATGGCAAATACGAGAAACATTTACTACTTTCGCACTCTTATCACATTCGTAACTTTATCTGCTGATTAACGTGGCTTATGGGCCATATTTATTAAATCACTTACGACGATTGTAATCCACCGACAGTTTTGCGCGCAAATATTATGATTCACGTGGCAGAACGACAGCTGTATGTTCTGCACTTCGAGTGCCAGTAGATTGCGCGCTATCACAAATCTCAACAAATCATAGAAGAAGCAACTTGCACGATTTTACGCCACATAATATTTTTTTTGCCATCTGCAGGTAATTATTACACACACACTTTCATGCGTGCGTCTGAGGCGATGGTAAATGAAAGTGTGCGCCTCGATGGATACATTCGTCGCAAAGTTAGTTCATAAATCATCGATGATTTAGTGTCGAGTTGGTGGAATCATTAGCAAAGTATGAGGTTCGGCGTCGATTTAGTTAGATTCCTCCTCCTCCTATCTCTTTTCACATTCAACCGAAAACCCAATACTTTAACTAGACGGTAAAGTCTTGAAGATTATAATATAAAGAAAACGGTTTTCATCATTTAATGGCGGAATTTTTGATCTTCTTGAAACCCAAAAACAATCACGATAAATACCTTAAAACTGGGCCAAAAGCACATTTGTTGTTCAAAAAGATCTTACCATCACAGCAATGCATCGTATCAAACTACTCTATCGTTGCGAATGCTTTTAATTCATTCACATGGCATAATCAAGAAAATGTTGCCGCTGGATATAAATAATTTCTCACTGGATATTAATTTTATTTTTAAGACACATAAGAATGTAACAAGTTAATAAATAACAATGTTCTTTCTCTCTATGTGTCAGTCTTTGAGATGACGTGCGAACGGCACATAATCAGCGGTTCCCTTGTGTGTCTTGCGCTTAGCGCTTTGCTAAGCGTTCGGCCTCTTACTTAAGTGCGAATTCGTGTGCAAGCATTGCGGCCGAAAAAGAGAATCTGAAATTCTAAGTAAGAAATTTTGAAGATGATGATTCGTCAAGCTTGCGCACCAAAAGATGAAAAATAAAAGCTTTAATTAAAACATGCATATTAATTAGCAGCGAAGGTGTACCGAAATTTTGTTTATTTCTGCTGATTTATCATATAGAGCGTTGATTCGTAGTCATATTAATTGCGAGAATCTCCGTCAAACACCATGTACACCGCGAGCATGTGTATTGCGAAATAAATATTTCGAAGAGAACGGAAAATCACGAAAGCGAAACAAATCGCATCGAATATCGCACAGTGATGTATTAATATAAATGTTAAGTTTATTTGATGTAAGATGCTGATCCATTGCTGCTGGGCAAATGCTCAAGCTCATACACACACTGAATCACCGAAATGAAACAAAACAGCGCGTATAATATAGATCTTGAGCCACTTTGAATTAACTATTCAAAACTGTGCATGCATTGTTCGAACATGCATATTCATATTTGAAAAAATTTCAGGGAAGGCGGAAGAGACCGCACGAACACGAAAGGCAATATATAGTGAACCTTTGCCTGTCCCTTTCTAAACACAACAATCTAAACAATAAGAGATTGCGTCAACAAAGTCTCTCTCCGTGTGTATAGTATGCTTAATAATTTCTTCATAGAGAAGAAGCACATTCTGGGATGCAGATAATTTGTGGCCGTGGCTTCGCTCGTGGAATAAAGGAAATATTCAAGACAAAGTCGAGATGAAACACTTTTCAGTTGAGTGCATGCATATATTCATGGTTTAGAATATCAAAGTAAAGAGTTTCCTTTTTCTTCACATAATAACGCGCCGCTCTTCGCTCGCTCCATTTCTGTGTTGGATATTTACCAAATGACAGAGGAAGAACAAGGACAAGAAGCAAGAGATACCGTATCACTCAAAAAAAAATTTGCATACATGATATGAAGATGCGAATGGTTTTTGTGCAAGAATACGCTTGGTAAGTTCTATCGTTCAAAATTAGAGCATTTCGATGAGAGAGTGAGTTACAGTCAACGTATCTCTTTCGACGAAACAAAATCCACATTCATAATTCCATCAAAATTTTGCGTTTTCGCTCAAATTGATATTTACAACACAAAACAACAACAAATCTGCCGCAATTATATTGTTACAAAATAATTAACACGCTTGCGTTCCATATCATGATCACTTCATTAGTGTTCATTAGACACAAATAAAACAAGTTTCTCAACATGCATCAATGAATGAATAAAAATCCAGCTAACTTATCACTGATTCATTCATTCACTGCACGAATTCAACGCATCCTGATGAATATCGTTTGGTGAATTTGCATAAATAAGGGATTGAATATTAGAAAAAAAATCACATTGTAATAATTAAATGAAGTGAAGTGATGAAAAAACCTTCAACAATGATTAACAAATTCATTGGCGGCGCGATGATATTGAAACATAGTTTGGGAATAATTAGTGTTCTTCATGAGCAATACGTTGTGTTGTTTTGATGCTTTTGATGAACCGTTATCAGTGTTGCAACAAATTTTAATTAAATATTAATTATGCCTTGAAACTAACTAAGTTATTTATAAAGTTTGGCGCCATAAACATGTGCTCATACGCTGATTTTGTCAAATATAATAAGGCAATTGCGATGGTATTAATCAAGAGGCGGCTGTCAACGCAAAATACCGCGCATCATCACTAAATCAATCTCATCGCCGCGTGATTGAAGTGAAACAGGAAAAAAACATCTGAGAATGTAATTAAACAGCAGTTGAACGATTGACTGTTCGGCTTGGAAATGCGGTAATGAGGAATCCCATAGATTCGTATCGAGCAGATGTAAATGTGTACGTGAACCTGTTCTCACTCGACCACAGCGATTGTAATCACAACAACATATCCGTAACATAAGTCGTTCAAACGACATACAGAGTTTTATGTTTGTATTCTAATGAGCCGATGTTCAAGTTCACCATTGCAATGACTATGTTTGTAAGCAAATGCGAGTGGCTCGAACGCTCTTCAAATGGTATCGTTCAATAAATCAATAAAAAAAATTTGAATCTCAGGTCATTAATCAATTTCGAAATGAATTATATTTCACTTGAATGAGCTCACATGCTCAACATATGCATTAATTAGCCAAACTGTCGAGGTTATTTCGTTCGATATGTACGTCGTAACGAATCCTTTTCTGAGCGTTTCGAAGTATTCAATTTTCGTCAAATGATGATTATGATCGAACGGCTCCGAAAAGCTTGCATTTAGTCATAAATAACAAATCAATTTTAAAATCACATTTAAACAGTTTGACATTTTGCATGGAACATTATGACTCTGCTCATTGAATTTCAGTTGTAAATTGACGAATTTCAATAGTAAATTGACGAGTTTCGATTGAGAATCGACTAAATTTCATTTGGAAATTGACGAATTTTGAAGATTGACGATGGTTAATGTGAAAATGTGACGATCAATTTTCATCGCAGCAAAATAAAAACCTCATTGAAAGTGATACATGCATAAATAAGCATGGGATGTATGCATGGGTTTGCCAGAAAGGAAATGCAACTGGAAAAGATATTGGCATTTCAAAGCCTCAAATGTAACGGTACAAGCGGACGGAAGTTTTAAAAAAAATCCATTCTTACAACAACAACGGCGAAGGCGACAGCAGCTATATTGCACTTGACACATGCGAATGATTTATATATTTCACAATTTATAATTCATAATTCGATTATTAATATTTTTCCCTCTCTCTTTTTCTGTCTCGAATGTATGTGTCGCCTGTGTGGCAGTTACTTTAAAATGCCATACATTCTACTAGTTTTTTGCTGCTCCGTTTTGTATTAATGTATTTATCCAGACTAAGCACATGAACAAACTACTGGAAATATAAGCATTGCCAATGAAAAATCTACAGCACAAAGCGAAAAAACGCTCTGACGACAATTTAATGCAACCGTTAAAAAATGAACGAGATGGCATTCCATTGAACGAGCAAATTAAAAAATGATGCAAATTCATTTTATTGACAATGGATTAGGTTCGGGATGGAGTAGCCATTTGGTTGGCAAATTAAACAAAAAATCACTGTGCGCACATTTAATCGGTGACATTTTTGGAGCATTGGCACTCACTGTCGTGCGTCTGTGTGCCAAGCAAAATGAATGTGTTTTTCATGAGCGAATGACTCGAAGCTTTTGACTGCTCAATTTATTGAACGCGTTTGCAACTCGCTCATGCCATCGTTTTCCGAACAACACACCAACGAACGAATTAACCCACATCGAACGTCCGAATCATTTTCAGAGCAAATTCAATTTATCATTATAAATGAGTGTCTCTGTTTTATTCTATAAACAATACAAAAAAATCATTTAGGTGATTCGAAATGTAAAAAAAAATTATTGAGTCAAAACTAAAACCTGCATTTATTTTTTGAGGCCTTGCCATCAAAGTCGAAATTGTAACGCGTTAACAATCCTCATGACATTTGGAATTAATAATTTTCTTCCACTGCAATGGAATGCAGACATTCCACCCGAGAAGATAGCGTAGAGTATTTGCCGTAACAGACGTAAAATGGCCGAGAGTGAAATAGAGAAAGAGTAAGAAAGAAAGAAAAATTTAATTTTCAATTTGATCTGGTTGAACTCGATGGTTCTTCTTCCAGTCACCATTTCTCTAAATTAAATCTTCTATGCAGTCCTTTTCGGAATGTTACTTTTTCTTCTACTCATATTTTATCATAAAAAATTTATGACAAGAATGAATAATATAACGCAAAAAATATGTTCTCGCCAAAAAGAATAAAGTCAATGCGGCCTTTTTCGGGATGGTGATTTTGAATTTCCTTTTTTATTTGGTTAATGCAAATTTGGCTGCTTGTTTTATTGGCTTTCATTGTGCGGACCACTATAAGCATCATCCATCATGTGTTACAAACCGTTTTTTTCCACTCAACTGTTGTGCTGTTGACGCATTTTCTTGTAATGCCGAATGCACAAGCCGTTGTCAGCTCTCTATCTCTCTTTCTCTCGGTCGGGATTTATGTTTATTTCGGTTCGGCAAACAAACAAAATTTATTATCGAATAGAGGTTTCAATTATTTCATATTTTCAACGGTAATTCCGTGTTTATTTATGTGAATATGTTTGCGAACAGTGAATTTAGAATGTCTAGAGTCTAGACATGCATATCTCTATAAATTTTCGCCTTAAATCCGATAAATATGGTCAGCTTCCATCCAATTGCGAAATATTGCCACTTGTACAGCACACTTGATTGGCGAAAAGTTGGCGAGAAGAGAACTCAACCTCAGCAAAACTTGGGTGAAAAAATGGACACAAATGTTCAACATATGTACACACACACACGCATTCTTTCCCTCCATGCCCATATATTTGCAATAAAACTGAACATTATCGTGACATTTATTCGCTTACTTCGAGAATGTTATCAAATCATAACATCTTTTGAGGCATTCGGTCGTTTGGGACTTTCAATTGGAACAATACGACAAATTCCAAATAAAAATTGTCTCACGTGCATTTAAGTAAATTTTCGGAAAGAAATGTTCGGAATGTTCAAGAGGGATGTGCTCGAGCGTAATACTCGCGTTTTTCAAATCCAATGAAGAAATATTCTGAAAGAATCAAGAGAAATTATGTGTTTTTCCTTTCATTTTCTATGGATGAATTGAAGAAAATTGAAGCAAAAACGATGAGAACACTACAGAAAATCCAATACACTACACAAAATTCGGGCAGAAATTCTTGGAAAGTTATAAGTTTGCCATCATTTGTGTCTCGATAAGAACTCACATCCGCATAATAATAAGAACCAAATTCATTTCGAAAAACAAATTTTTGCTGAAGCTCCCACTAACGCTCATTTTTTTTCGCATGAAATTCACAAATAAATAATTAAATTGCATGAAGTTTGTCGCTTCATTCCAATTTGCACAAAGTTAAATACTTTTTCTATTATTCCATGAATGCTGGCAACTTTTCATAAGTACATATGTGCCTCGTGTATGAATCCGATGTGGTTAACTTTGTTTAGTATATTTTTTGCGGGCAATGTCGTCGTACATGTTCGCTTTTCTAACAAGTTGTTGATGCTGTTGTTCTTCAATTCTCTCTATGTTTCTCTCTCTCTCTCTTTCTCTCTCTCTCTCTCTCTCTCTCTCTCTCTCTCTCTTTGTGTATATGTGTGTGTTTATATAGCCAAAATGAGGGAATTCAAGTTTATTTTTGGTCAAATGCGGATAGAAACAATGATTTTTCAATAAACACACGCATTGAGTCGTGTATGCGCGAACAAAATGCAATTATTGTTTATTTGCATGTTGCATTTATATGCAAATATTTCCTATTCTATGAATGAATTACGATTATTCATTCAAAATTCGGCACCTTTTCAAAAACAACACAGCTCCCACCCATTTTGGCTCTTCTCCAAATTACTCGCTCTCTCGTTCTTTCTCTCCATTTCCCTCGCACCCGCTCACTTTGCTCGTGAAAAACTTTGTCTGAAAAATTTTGGCATTCCAAAAATATTTAGCTAAAAATTCAAATGCATTTGAGAAAATAATTAATGCCATGTTGTGCGCCGTTGTTACGAAAATGTGAAACATTGTAAATGTATATCAAAGGGAATTTTTCCAAATGAATGCAAAGAATAAACTTATGGCATTTCCATTGTCTAGTTTGCTTACATTTCGTTTAATTGAAATTCTCTTTTTCATGTGCTACATATGTGGAAAACAAAACAGCAAATAGATGCACTGTAAATGTAATGCAGCCCAACAGCAATAATTACAGAAAATACGAACGATAAACGCGAGAAATTTGGCAGAATGCTCAATCATTTGGAATTCATTTATTAAATATGTTCACTTCTCGGTGAAACAAAGAGATCACACAATTAATTCGTTTGTAATGTGTCAACAATATTAAGCGGAAGAATCTACCATTTAAAATAATTTCTTCAAAAATAATGACAAAAAGCATTGTTGCTGAAGCGGAAGAGCGTGCAATTTAAAGGTCTCGCTGAGAAATACAGACGAAAAGTCAGTAAAGATGCGAGCCAAAAGGTGTGAAAGTGAAACAAAGTTTGAATCAGAATCAAATGTTTTTCATATGTTCGTGTGACGGAAATGCAGCAAATAAAATGCAATGAAAATTGAGCAGCACGCTTATCGTAAACTGCCATAATTGGACAGTATAGCTCTTATTTTCAAAATTTGAGTGGTTATATTTTCAATACATATAGATAAATGTTTGATGTGTCCTTACCCAAGAAAAATAAATCTACAAATTACATTTACCATCGTTCGAAAGTCTAACTAGACCTGCAACTGTTTGGATTATTAATTTATAAATAAGGTATATTTTGAATGACTTCCAATAAAGTGCACTGTTAAAAATATGCAATTTTGGCTATTGTTTCAGTGCTGTGCGTCGTGTCTCTTGCACCTAAAACGACATATGAACACCCAACACACAACAAAGTGAAGAAAGATTACAAAAGTCTACATCGTTGATGTTTAGCATGTTAAATGGCTATTTTCAATTTCCATGTCGAGTTCATTAGAGTGTGTGTATGTGAGAGAGTTGTTAAATTTGTTCTAATTTCGATTATAAGGTGCGAGACCTTTTATTTCGAATGCCGCTGCTATTATCGTGGCTGTCGCTGTTTAGTTGCATATAGATAGGTGCAAATAACGAATCGAGTGAAAGAGAGAGAGAGAGAGAGAATGAGAGTCAAAAACTGCATAATAAATGCATAGATACATTTAATTGAATCATGAATAGAAGTGGTTCCAAGTAACTCGAAATAATTAAATTCACACAGCAGCCACAAACAAAACAATCATTTTATTCCATTATCCCAGATCAAATCGCAGGTGCAAATGTACAATGCCAATAGAATTTCGCACGGTTTTTCGAACTTCATTCCTCTCGCATCCATTTTCAGTAACATATATTCATCTCTGGATGCATCTCGTTTGTTATTGTTTCAAATAATTGCGAATGTGTGCGCTTGTTGTGAGCTCTGCTTAGTGAGTTTGCTGAATATTTGAGAAAATGTTTTGCAATGAGAATACCAGAAAATGCAGAGAACGGGAGACATAGAGAAAAAGAAGAAAAGAATGAGTAGTAATGTATACAAGTCGGAAATTTGCATTGAACATCAACCTCGTAAAATGAATGCAAACCACAAAAAGCACAGACAGAATTTAGTACAATTGATTCAGATGAGGTGATGTTTGATAACCGGGAAAATAGTTGCATTTTCAATGCGCACATACGCTCGACGACGACGTCGACGATAACATTATGGCATTGTTAGAAAAACTTTGGTGCTTATTGATAATGAAAACTTGTATTGGATTTCCTGTATACTTCATGCAAAGTTGCGCGCAGCGCGTTTTCGATGAGAATTCTCACTCTCTTGACGTGTATCGCTTTATTGCTCGTTCCTTCGTTTTTCACATTGCGATTTGTTCTAGTTTTACGTTTCTCGCACGTATGAAATTGTGAAATTGTTTTCTATGCATATAATTTAAAACTGTGTATTATTTTTCGTCGACCCCGTACTGCTCGGCGGCTACTGTGCCTGATTGCGAAACACTCACATTTACTGACACACTTCATTGTGGAACTGGGAGTGCGCGTAAAGAGACGCGCTGTGCTATAAAATTATTAGGTACAATTCAATTTTTCAAACTCATTAGCGAAGAATGCCGCTGGACTAAAAGTGTAACAAAGCGATTATTCAATACTATGCGAAAATCGAATGCTAACGATGAACAAACGAAAAAAAAGTGATCAAAATTTTATGAAAATGCAAATCATTGAAAGTCTTAACACACTCTGATCGGTGGCTAATTTGACACTCAATGTCAAACAAAAGCGTCAATTTTTCATTCACCAATTGTGATCTCATTAGTGTGGCCCAGTGTGAAAAGGGTCGTTTTTACAATTGAACAAAGGAGAAGTGTCAAAATATTATGAGCGCCGCTATTTGTAAATGGAAATTAGCTCTGGGGCAATTAAGCATATTTGTGTTACACACAAATTGGAAGTGGCCTCTAAGTTCTGCGGAACGATACCTTCAAATTCCAATCCACAATCGGAAATTGTCTGCAACTGATACAAAATCAATTAATCGAATAAAAAATGATGGGAACGGAAGAAAATTTTGCAATTTTAATTAAAATCATAGATAAATAAATGTTTTTTTCGTCTGATCACATTTTTTTTCAGGTGCATTTTTAAACGAATGCGTGTGTATGCTCATTGCCAGCACGACGAAAATTTTTATCCAATTAAATTATAAATAAAAGATCCGCTACTGAAAATGCAATGCGGAAATAACTAACGAAACATCAGCCGAAAAGCACGGCTACAAACGCATCGATTTTATCGAAACACTTTTTTATCTTTCGACAGGCGTGGTTATCCAGAATATGCAATTTAATTTGAGTAATTAAAATATTTTATTCATAAATAAAGTATTTTTTTATGTCGACACATTCAGTTTTCATTTTTGTCACTGCTACTAGATTTCATTTCGAAGTTTTATCCGGACAGTATGATTGAGTAATTAAATTTGCGAGGATTTTTTTCCATCGTCAAAACAATTGCTGGGCAGAATTTTTACTGAGCGGAAAAAATAATACGATTACACCTTCGCATTAGCTCATCGGGACAAAAATAAAAAAAAACGGCTAGACAAAAATTACTATACGATTTCTAATGATTGAATGTTGATAAAATAATACATCGAATCATGTGTTTCCTGTAGACGCTCTAGTTTCTGCACGAACGCATCGTTATTTCTGTAATAAAAAAAAAATGATATTCGCTCTTGAAATTGTTCTCTCAACGCTGAACGTCATACAGACATCGAAGTTCAATATTTATTGTGAGAATGATGAATTTGAAATTACTGAATATACTCTGAGTACAGTTGGAAATATATTACATGAATTCATTCACATTCTTTGATTGAATATTTTCCATGTATTGTTGAAAACATTATGCGCATTCAGTTTTGATTATCGGTCCTGATTACACACAACGCATTAGAATTCCACCCAGAAGTTTGAGAATTGGCATCGGTGCTCCGTTTTGTGAGAATTACCATCAGCTGCAATTATTCAAACTTGATTAAGAAAAAATACTCAGTGAAATGGTTGTTTATTCGGGTCTGGACGAGTGAATATCTTGGATGCTCAAATACATTCAACACGCGTATCTGTGCAAACAAAGCAAAGGGAACTTATCGTCGTGTCTGGTCTAGGGGCTTTTATGTATACACGCAATACACCATATTATTCTAGAATATTCTATAAAGAATATGTGAAATATACACAAAACCACACGTTTATACACTTATTGAATCTATGCATTGCAATGTTTGTATATTCTTGACATAAAAGTCCGAAGTGCCTGCCGTTTGGTGGCATTTGCCGGCCCGTAAAATAGAAAATCCGACTTATACCATCTTCAAGTGATAGACGCCTCAAAAATTGTAAAATTTCCAACCCTGGTTGGAATTTAAGTACATATAAACTTGATAAAAATATTTCTAACAGGGTCGGACATTCCTCAATTCCGGTTGGAAATTTAATAATTTCAACTCTCAGTTGGAAACATGACAGTTGAGTTTTGAAATACAATGGCATTTGGCAGGGAATCTAGAACTGTTGTCTCGGGTAAAAAACACATTCAAAATAACGGAGCTATGTAATAAAATTATTATGAAGACAAAAATAAAATGAGAGGAGAAAGACGAGCGCTGAACAGGCAATCGAATAAAAAGTTTGAGAGATTGGAAAGTTAAATATAGTATGACGTATTGTGCAATGGATTTTGGGTGCTAGCTTCCGAAAACGATCGCTATATGCAATTCGAATAATAGAATTTTTGGTTTTATCAAATGTTTTATCATGTAAACTTCAGCTGCTTAAATTTGAAAATTCTTTTTTCAATCAGAAAGAAAAAACACGAAGAGGCTAGAAAGAGAAGGAAGAGAGATAGCGAGAGTAATAATTGAATGAAACGTTGACTTATACTCACACAAAAAGTGGGGAAAAGCAGATAAGTTGTCGAAAGCAAAGAGCAAAAAAAAACATTTTCACAATTTGACTAAATTGTTTGTTTGTTGGCGTTCAATTTTCATGCCTTTTTTCTCTTTCTCTCCCTCTCATTCATTCATTCTCCGTTGTTGGTGTTTGATGCTTTTTATATGCAAGTGAAAAAACATTACGAGCATGACTCGGGCTGCATTATAATCAAAGGATAGTGCCATTTTCCAATTTTCTTTTCGACAATACACTATCTCTCTCTCGCCGTCTCTTTTCACCGTGTTACAAATTGTCGCAAAACTCAATGATTTTTCGCTTGAGCGGTAGACACAGACACAATTCTATACATTAAATTCAGATGAATGTGTTTTTTTGTGTCGAAATCGAAAGGGAAAGATGAAAGTCAGAATGATAATACAGCACAAGAAGAGAGGTATTATTTCGTGTGGAGCGAAAAAAAGAACAAAATCGATTCGATAATCGTACATACTTTAGACATTTCACGATTATATTTCGATTCATCTCTCTCTTTCTGTGGTTTCGCACGCAAAATATGTGATTGTCGTCTCTGCTGTTTTCATCGATAATTTTTTATCAATTTTCAAGCAACCGCCCGCCCATTCATTCGCTCAATGTGTGTGTGTGTGTGTTTGCACAAAATGCCAGTCGCTTCACATTATATCGCATTATTACGTACTTTTGAACATGTGAATAAGAACAGCTCGGCGCTCGGCTTTTCACACGCGTCGAGCTTTCCCAAGTCATTAATATTCAGAATGGTTTTTGTTCTTTAAAATACGATATTTGTAATACTTCTTCTAGCAGGCGAATGAGAGAAAGAGAGTGAGAGAGCGAGAGAAAAAGCACAGCTCAAACAAAATAAAAAGAAAGACATGGTGAAAATGTGATTCCTTTCGAATGTACGAAGTATATTTGGTTTGGTTTTCAATCCAAACCGATGTTCGGGATGAAATTGTGTTTCCTCATGAATTTTTAAATTGACCTTGGCTTTTGCCAATGGATTTGCGAATATGTATCGTATATTCCACATTCTTATTCGTCCTTTTATCCACTAGATGCGCTTAACCCAGAAAAAAAAACACAACAAGAATGGAGTTTATGTGTGTGTGTGTGTGTTTGCCGAGTATTTTGTTTCGAGTCAGTTTCGAACCACTTAGCCGATGTAAATAAAGCAAAAGCATTTGAAAGTCAATACGATAGGGCGCGGTGTTTGGTGAGCGAGGGACGAATTTCGACTGGCTAAATGTCAAATCAAACAAAAATAAGAAAAATGAAGCAAAGCGAACGAAAAGTCGGCACAAACCATACAACTACCGTTCCATTCATCAGAAAATGGTGTGTCTTTTAAGCTGGTACTAAGTTCGCGATTGTTTCGCTTGTGATGTTTTGTTCGAAATATATTTTGCAGAAGTCGGAACAACAACGGCGATATTGAGAAGCAAGAGGTCGAACGAACGGCAAAAACCGGTGTGTAAGAAGCTTAATCTGAATCAATTTTCAGGCTATGCATATAGAATGAAGCGACAGAACATCCATTTGCAACTCCAATGCATCCGATTTGGGACAACCAGATTGATTTGTAGCTACAAACAATACGCTCCAAATATTTTTCGAGATGCTGTTTTTTCGCCTCAAATTCACTCAGAAGTAATTCCTTTTCTGATTTCACCTTGTTTCCTCCACTAAATTATCGTTTTTTCTCTTTCCCGCGAATGGGAACAAGGTGAACGTAGTAGTGAATGAGAGAGAAAAAAGTCGAAAAATTACTGCAAATACCTGATTTGTGTCTGCAAAAATAACTCCCGTTGCCACATGACAAACCGAAAAATGCAAACTGTTATCGAATTCGTTATCATTTTGACATGTCTCTGGCTTTTGTGTGTGTGTGTGTGTGTGTGTGTGTGTGTGTGTGTGTGTGTGTGTGTGTGTGTGTGTGTGTGTGTGTGTGTGTGTGTGTGTGTGTGTGTGTGTGTGTGTGTGTTGACTTTTTCCTTTCTTTGGGCATGGGCTCAACTCGTTCTCTGTTTCTTTTTTGTCTGTGATGTGCTCATCATCAAATTCTTGAAAAGTCGACATTTTCCACGAAAAAATCTGAAGAAAAAGTTGATTGACGCTTGTGTGATCCGTTGAGTTTGTTTTGCAACCATATATCGATCTCAAAGTGTACACGTGACTGAATGTGAGCGGTGTGCCTCTCATTTTATTTATTTTTTTGGTATTTG
The DNA here is from genome assembly GCA_028476595.1 of Obolodiplosis robiniae. NCBI lineage: Eukaryota > Metazoa > Arthropoda > Insecta > Diptera > Cecidomyiidae > Obolodiplosis > Obolodiplosis robiniae. Next base: position 49,579,785 of record CM052014.1, on the reverse strand, counting down.
GAATTAATTTGGAATGGGTTCGGTGGCTTCTCCAAAGAGTTTGTTCGCTGGTTTTATTTGTTAAGGATTTGCTTGAAAAAGGGACATCGACTTCATTCAATATACTCTTTTTGATTCAAATTCCCTGAAAAAAAAACCGGAGATCTGACATAAATCTTTTTTGATGGATGAATCGTAAAATATTGATTTACCCACTTCATCTCGTGTATTTTCTGGTTCCTTCCAACACATTTGATCCCGAAAAAGATGGAATCTGCGATGCATTGTAATTTCGTTTTCGTTCATAAAAGTACTTTATAGAAATGCTTGTGTCGAAGAAATAATAAAAAAAGATGGGAAATAAAACAGAATCGTCACCTTCAATATATAAGTTCCGTTTTTGTAGGCAAGCATAAAAAACAACAGCACTGAATTGAGAAAGAAAACAGACATAGGGACAAAACAGGAAAATACACACCGATTTATACGTTGAAGCGGTGATACACACGTTTAATGGATATGAAAATGCGTATGTGACAAGTGTTTATAATCGGCGATTTCTTTTCAATATTTTGTCGACTGGAATGGCTGCATTGCAGGTTTCCCTGTCTCCTTTGTTGCAATCGTGCAATTCGCTTCGTTTTGAAATATTTCATTTATTGAATAATCCGATTAATGAATGTGTGTTCTGATTTTACCGCTTTCTATTACGAAAAGATATTCACAATAATGCGATTGGAAAAATAGATGCTCGCACAAAAATCCGGTTCTGCCAAGAACGGAGAACGCGATGCTATGCAACAGCAGTCCGCACAACACTCTGAAATCGTAAATCATCCATTCTATTGCAATCACAGCGAACTCATGACAATTTTCAAATCTTTTTTCTCTTCATTTTGTTGCAAACACGCATTTTTTGCGTTTCAATTGAACGAGACAAACATTTGAATCGATTTTATCACTTTGCTGTATAAATGTATGTGTGTGTGCTTGCGGAGAAATTGAAGCACTTGCAGAATGATTGCTGTGTGCTGTGCTCCCAGTTCACTCGATTTAATGAAATTATTATAAAAGAATGTAGTTTACATCCGTCGTATAATTTACATGCTGATGCTGCTGTTGCTGTGTATTCACCTTCGGTTTATGCATGTTTAAAGTCACACACAAGAAGAATGGTCGATAATTCTTTTGCGTTTACTTTATGGTCGGAGCGTCGGTCACATGAGTAAATAATCGTTGTTGATGTCAATTCCTTTGTTCTTGGTGAACTCGAGCACACAACATTCTGAGAAGTCAACGATGCAAACGATCAATGATGAAATTAAAATATCACAAAAGGAAGAGAACAATAAGGATGAAAAAAAAACAAAACAGAGAAGTGCGTTTGCACTCAAGCGCCGACCGAAATGATATAGAAACAAGAGCCAAAGTCTTCCATTCATTCAAATGAATTTAATAAATAAAACGACCAAATATAAATATTATGTTGATTGAATATTGGCAAAGTCGTACAATGCCAGGGATTATAATACACGTCGATTGTGACATGCCGATTCGACTATGCCCAGAGTCAACGCATAGCATCATGCCCTCTTCATTTACTCTCTCATTCGCTCACCCAACGCTACTTTACCCGATGATTCGTTCCACTAATTCTGCATTGACATTCAATTATATACAATTTACAACAGGTATTTATGTAAAGTATAGAAACTTGCATGTCGATCATTTGTCTTTATATTTTTTATATTCGATGTGTATGTTATATTTAAATTATCCGCATATTTACTGCACATTCACCACTATCTGTGAAGTATTCAAAGCTGTTAGTAAAATGCGTCAAGGAGATCGCTATTTAAATTTTCAAAATGAGCGCAAAATCCAAGAACTCGGTTGTTCGCTCGGCCTAGCCAATGAGAGAGGGAGAGAGAGAACTAATTTGCCATTCGCGGCCAAACGATGTTTTCATCCAACTTGATGTGTCTATTGAATGTACTGATTTGCATTGCTTGCGAATAATTTTCTTTCCAATCGAGATGCTGCTACAATTGATTGATGTTTGACTGAATGAGACAAACAATATACGATAACAAAGCGAGAGAATTGTGGATATCATTCCGTCAATGGATTTGTGACTATTTTATCGACATCGACTTCGAATCCTTTCCATCCTCCTCAATAATTTCTATTTCTTTCTTTTTTTTTTCTAATGAATGAACCGTCCGACATGAACATCTTACGCAAATTCCCATTAATCATGCTCTAATCACACTTATCCCGAATATCCGTGATGACTGTAGGTTTGTCCAAATCGGAATAATGAAATCAAAATAAATGAATGTTTAATGTTTTATTAATTTGGTCTAAGAAAGAAGCCACATAAATCAAAGCTATGGAAAGATGTATTGACAGTTTGAGTGGCGACGGAGACGATCGCAACACATTAATATTTTGTGGTTTCACTCAAATTTGAAATTCATCAGAAGAAAAAATTGTTTCCATTCTCAAGTGGGTCATTCATACCATCAATTGAACGTTCAAATCGGAGGATTTTGAGTTATAATTTTAAGTTGGTCGAGTGGGTCGTTGATTATTATTTAACCAAGTAACAGGTAGCCGGCACATTGAATAACAGCTGAATGGCGTTTCTTGTCAGACAGACCCAAATTAAATATGAAATAATCGAGTTGCGTGTGATGTTAAGTAGTTTTCGGCTAACGTCAAATATGTTACGTCCCGAAACAACAAGAAATCGATTTCGGTTTCAACAGAGGCGACACATCCACACCACGGTCGACGCTTTCAATTCGGTCTTTTCTGTTTCTCACGCCACATTTCTTCACAGCACATAATCCATGCCTTGAACATATTATGTCCATCAAATATCTAGAAAATAGTGAATGGGGCTAGACAAAAGATTGAGAACGATGTTGACAGAAAAAAGACCAAATTTTCCAAATGAAAAATATCTTTGGCTGTAAGTCCAACAGGTTCAACTCTAGTGAACTTCCTTTTCAGGAAGAATTGGGGAAAATTATCGAATGCCGAGGTGATAGTTGTTTAGATGATCATCGACAAATTACACAACCAAACTGCGTGTTAATTGACGTTCACGTTTGAATATATTGTTTGTTTCCATTGAATAATAATCCATGCTTAATGCACGTACATTGTTCGTGATTCTCTCTCTCTCTCTCTCTCTCTCTCTCTCGTTCCTTAAAACAATTACCGTAGAAATGGGTTTTGTAAGTTCCGTTTGACCGATTATATACCATTGCATGCATCGGCTATGTGCAATTTAATGGTCTTTCGTCGTAGCATGCACGGGCTCAATACGAGCATCGACATTCTTCGATATTTGACGGTTTAAATGGTATTATTCGAATAATGGGAACATTCGAAACGCGAAATGGCCAATAAGATTTCAAAATTCACAACCATCGAAATATCTTCAGTTGCTTTTAAGTATCATTTACATTCGTATGCCAACATTCACAACTGCGCGTTGAAATTGTTACCCTGGACCTTGATCACGTTGCTACGTCTTCCTTTTCTACCTCTTCCTGTTCTTCTGTGTGTCTCATTTCGTTTTTAAATATCTTTCGTGTTTTGTGTGATTATTGAAACGAACCATCTGTTACACATTTTTATCCTGATTTTACGTGTTTTCTTTCGCTTGCCCTGATTTCTTGCTGTTTTTTTATGTCATTTTCGATACTGATTGTCAGTGTATACGTACGATAGCACTCGTGAACATCATCATCATCAGTTGAAAAAAAGACACGGAGAAAAGATAAAGCGAGCATGCGTAAAAATTACCGCGAATATCACTAAATGATTTGGTTTATTCTGCCACACGAAATCCAGGCAGTAGATAATTGTAGCAGCGCACTGCTATCGTTTGATTCCCTTTTAAGCACGCCGAACGAAAAGAACGGAGAATAAAAATCAAAAGAGCCAAACAAAGTTTACAATCAACTCAAATGTGCACACATTTCGAATTTTGTGGAAACGAACCGTTTTAGATTTGGTTCAGTATTTTCGCAGCATTTATCTTAATCGATGTTTTTTTTTTCAAATCGACTGATTGATTGATCCAAACAATAAATAGGGAACGAATTTATGCACAAATGGTAGAATTAAAGTAATTTTTACCCTTTTTCGTTATTTGTCGATTCACGTTTAATTGGTTCTAAATGAAAGTAGAAAAGGTTCAATAAAATAAAGGATTATGCGTTAATGTAGGATCACGATTGAGACTGTTCATCAATTTAGAATGATGAGATTTGAGAATTCAAATTCAAGATAAACGATTTGCTGATTTTGTAATGTACATTTCAATAGTTTACAGAAAAGCAAATCAGTTGGAGTTTGTGAAGTTTCAGCTAGCGACTAGAGTTCTCAAGCGACGAGAGTACCGGTCCCACCTGATTTCCTGACGCCTTGCCGAATCTCACCCGAAGCACATATAAAGTGAGCCGAAAACGTATTGTGTTCAGAATAGAGATAAAGAGGGGAAGAGAGGAAAGGTAAAACGAAATAGCAATGCCTATAGGGAAACGGAGAGTAAGAGACAGTAGAATGTAATATCACAACAACAGTTGCCAGTTCCACGCCAGTATATTCCAGTAATTTTGACGTTTAAATAAGTCATACGGTAGTGTAACCCCTCGGTTTTGTCACAAAATACGAATATATGTATATTCTTTGCCCAAAATGTCCTCAAAAATTATTCGTTCATTCAGTTTTATTTTTTTATAACTGAATTGAGCCCCTTGAAGGTCCTTAAGTGGCTTGATACCCCCTTTTCGATCTCCTCCTCTCGTATTCCTATTGATTTTTTTTATGTTTTCTCAATAATATAATCGAATTGTCTCAAAACCACTCTCGAGCGGAAAATTTCCTTCATTGGGTATCGAATGATCAGAAACTATTGATTGTGCTCCAAGTTTATTAATTGAACATTTTCAGGTGAAATGCTGCTACTCAACGAAATATCATCTTCAAAATGTTGGGGATGTAGAATCTGTTGTCCAGGTTTACCTCCAACATCAACATTACCTCCATTGAAACTTTCTGTTGTCCAGGCTTTCATTGAAACAACTTGTGTGCAATGGATAATTGTGATGGTGGGAATTTACGCTATCAATTTGATTCAATTAATTTGTAGCTCGTTTGAAACAATGCACGCAACAGATGATCATAGATAATTCCTAATAAATGCATCTAATATTATTAAAAAAAAAGAATTGCTTCACATGTGAAGTGTTAGATAATTTATGCTTTCCTTCGTCCGATGCTATTGTACCTTCTCTTTGCTTTTTATCTGTTTCATTTTATCGTAGCGTGATGTGTTTGGGATTCGAATCGAAGTTGGACGTCGTGTAAGTGTCGTGCAGATGAGAACAAGAAGATTGAAAATTACGCAGCACTCAACATGTAACAGTGCTCACAGGCAATGGGCATCCTATGATGCCGTATTATGTCGATCTCGTTTTCTTCAGTTTATAATTCTTGAATGGACGGCACACATCGGTTCAGTTCATTCTGAAATGCATTTGTGTTGCAACCTTCGCGCTTTGCGTGCCGCTCATCTTCAAGTAGTTTTCTTTGACCGTCGACTTTTTTTAGGCAATATCAAAACAACTTCTTCATCAGACGCTTTCATGCGTTGCTTCATTTAACAGAAAATTCTTATTTTTGGTGTGAAATAATCTTCTCCCTAAAAAAATGTTCTTTTTCCTCAATGACAAAATACTCTTCTATTTTTGTCACAACATTATTAATGTGAATTAATTTTGATGGAGAATCGTCAAGTCTGATGGTTCACCTCAAAACAAAGGTGTGCTCACTGCGATTGAGTGAAATGAGTCAATTGGATTATTAATTGATGAAAATCTTTTTTGCTGCTTCTTTTTCATACGCATAAATCGTATTTGGATCCATTTTTAATGCATGCACGGCTTTGGATTCATGAGAAAGCTGAGCACAATTGTGAAAGCCGCTTTTTTATTCAATAGTCGCAGCAGCGCACATATTTTTTTTTTTTTTTTTGCAACTTACCAGAAGTTATGAGCAGCGAAACAATAATACGACGGAAAAAATGTAATATCCTCTTCTAAGCTCTACACCTGCCTCTGGTTCACACACAATCTACACAGTGTTTGATCCTGAATTCTCGCTCATTTCGACGTCAGTGCAAGTGTTCGTTCATTCGTCGCCGTCGTCGTCGTTTTCGATTTACTGTTTGCCGATTTGCCTCAAGTTTATTGCCGTATGTATACAAATCTAACCAAAGTGAATTGCAATAACGCAGTAAAAGAGCGCAAAATAAAACGAGTGGCAAGGAAATATTTATGGTTTGGTAAAAATGAACGCAAAAAAGGGCAGAAGAGAAAAAGCATATCGGCGGATAGAAGCGAGATGCCCAGAAGATGTGAACATCGTCCAGTTGCAAGGCGCAAGCGGAACAAACCGTGGGCAATGAACAGCACAAGGAATATTTTATTGGCGAACGCAAAATAAAGGAATCAAAGAAAATAAATCGTTTTCATGGTAAATATACAAACGTGCAAATGGCATAAAATATCGCCCTTCGGCATGTTGCTCAAACTGCTTAAACCAGTGTAGATTATGGCATATACAAATATTCGTACCGAACAAACCCAGACACGAAAACCCGCGATATTAATTCGATGTGTGTTCAACAACATATATACCATTCAACCGAAACTGGCTGGCATTAAACCCAATAATGAATGCTAATAAAATGAAATCGCAAATCGAATTATTGCTACAACTACGAGAAAAAACGAGCGAGCAATGTAAAAAGGTGCAAAAAAGGAAGATAGCGAGCCATCGAACACCACAAACATTTCGATCGTAGTGCATTCGAATGAAATCATAATTGATTTTTCATTTCAATTTGACTAATGGTTGCACTTAATCAAATCGCAACTCGGCTACAATAATCGAGAGAACAAATCAATTCAATCAAATGCTTTATGAAAAAAACACTCAACGTCTGACAAAGAAAAAACCACAACAATATCGACATGAACAAACGATAATCGTTATAATTCTGTCAAGCCACGTATTCCATACAGTTCATTTGTAACGGAAACATGCATTTGAGCACTCACGCAAAATGCTGGCAAAAAATGATATAACAAAAACACCTGACGCAATTAAGATTCTGATTTCTTTGTAAAATCTTCTTAAGCCATAAATAACGACCGAATTTTGACAGATTTTTAATATTACTTTTTCTCGGTCACTTCAATTAGTGGGGATAAAAATGGTTTTCGATGAAATTCTCTGATTGCCACCAAACTTTTTGTCCCAATTCTTTTCACGCAATTGCGTAAATAATTTCGGTATCATTTTTGTTGATTCAAAATGAACATTTCTCAATCCAGAATTTCAACACTTTTGATTGCGTGTTAGAAATTGGTTTTTCTATTGAGTTCAATTTGAATTGCGGTATTAAGATGAAAAAGAATGATAGGCAAAAGAATGGAAAAATTACTGACAACAAAAACGAATAGTACGAATGCAATAATTTCTGTTCGTTTTTGTTTCATTTGAAATTACCGTCTCTTCTGATTGCATTTCGGTTTTTCCACATTCGCCGGCGTGAATTTACCATTTACGGCGCATACAGCGTGACAGTTCATTCATCCTACTCTATTGAGAGCATTGGGAAATATAACGATAAATGAACGGATTGGAATAGAACACAATCCTCAAATTGCGAGCAATGTTATTGAATGAAACGATTTCAGGCCGATTTTCTCACGTCACTCACTTAATTTCTTGATTAATAGGAAAAATGCAATGAAATTGGTTAATAATAGGGGGAAATTATATTATGTGAGAACACAAAATGGATTCAAACTAGAATTTTTTGACATTTTTTTTTCTATTTCTTTACATTTTGAGCGCGTGATAACAGTGATACCATGGCTATTTGAAATTCAGTAATTGAATAACGTCACACTTTTTTTCGGAACTTTTTAAATCATTGATCAATGCTTCTATGTAAATAGGAATATATTCATTTAAGCTCGGTAGTTTCGATGTGATTTTTTCATGGAACAGAGAAGAGTCGACATTGAAGGCTGAATATTTTTAGTTTAAGCGAGAAGTTTGCGACTGCAAAAAGCTGATATAAATAACAAACATTTCATTTCCCCTGCCAAGTATTAAATATTTACGGCATATTAATTAAATAGGTGGAATTTCGTTGATAAAATTAATTGAAAATGCCTGATTTTTAATTATACACGTATCAATCGATAAGCTTGCGCTATGTTGAGGCAGAAATATTCATAGAATTCTAATATGGATCGAGCCCATCCATATCGAAACTTTGAGAGAGAAGTGAGCATTCGCGAAAGAGTGTTTTGGTTTTTTTGGAAATTTAAATTTATGAATAAAATTGAATATTTCCCTGAAACTTGCAAAAAATGTATTAACATGTTTCTTGCTAGAACAAGGTGCGACACTGTTAGTAAAGATGATCGATGAGTTAAAACTTAAAATTGTTGATTCTGGCCATTCATTACAAATTTTATGTCATTGTTCATCAATTCGTGTAAATTTAATTACTGCACTGTTTTCTTTTTTTATTTAAGTGAAACTAATGCGTTTTAGAATCTTTTTTCTTTTCTTAAACTATAAACATACGAACGAACGCTGCGAACATTTGATTTTCTACGATCAAACGAACGGCAACAGATAATTTCAACGGATGACCGAACGATGAAAAAGTGAAGAAAATATATCAACGAACGACACGGCCATTGACAGCTCTGAGTGATCTATTGTGTTATTCTAAGCTACTGTAATTTAATGAATATTCGAGCAATAATTTTTGTAAATTGTTGATTTGTTTCCATCTATTTCGAGCACATGGCAAAAATTGGCCCAGCACAACAATTGTCGTTGAATCTTCGAATATCCAATGAATGTTATTCGGTAGCTGTAAGAATGTAACCGATTTCATTGTTCGTTGGATTTTCGATCAGAATGAATGCGTGATTCCATAGGAGCTCAAATATTTTCATGTACCAATTGAACAGTGGGATAAAAATGCCATTGGATCGATGCACACAATACAGCGGCATGTTAGAGTGAATTCCTTGGCGCGCAACGGGTTGTGTAACACAAATTCGAATTTGCACATCAATATATATCTGGTCAATGGCATTCTTCCACATTTCTGTTGTTTGATTGTCTGATTCCTTTGGAGTATTCCATTAATTTCTTTGGCCCGTTCGGAATTCGGGGGCCGACGACAAAGACCTACCAAGAGGATTAGCCATCACGAAATGAGCATGCACTTTTTGCCTCTGTTTTGGCTCATTCGATCTGGTGAACATTCGGTGTATTCTTTTGGGTTTTCTTTTCAAATCACGTTCTAAATACAAATCAATTACATAACTATGAATGGATTTGAGGAAATTCAATTAAAGCTGTGAATGAATTTGATCCGGGATGATTTAAATTCATGCTTCCCTCTTCTCTCTTACTTATTTATTTTTGTGTTTATTTAAGTGTGATTTCCATCAAATTCAGCAGGCAATGTTTATTTATGTAGATATTTTTTTTTTGTATGTGTTGGAATATTGAAGAATTCGTGTTGCTTGATTAAATCGATTTTTATACGGAGAAGTGAATTACACGAGAAGCAGATGAATGAATCGCGTTTTCAACGATGCGAACAATACACGTTTGATTTCCCTTGGCTCGACATTTCCAGTTCCTTGGAGAGTCAAGTGTATTGATGTGCTCAATTCAAGTGAAAATGGTCTTCAGCTAAGCCTAATCCTTTTGTGATGACGGAAGCCACTACAAAACTTCGATTTTAAATGAACACAGCAGCATGTGTAAAGAACAATGCACAATATTCATTTATTGCAATAAGTTGCTAAAATGGTGCGACTGCAATAGTGTGTGCGGTCGACCCAAAACACTTTCTAAGACATTGTGTTTGAATGGCTCGATTTGGGAGCACTCTGCATTGTTATTATTTGCAAGTAAACGCCAGAAGAGCGGATGCACCATATTCGGTGGAAAGTGTTTTTTGGATTTGCAACCGAGTAAATAAAATGAATCGAGCAAAGTGATTCTCGATGTCTGTCTTTTCACATGTGAAATGCATTGCACATCTTCCGCACGCTTGGGAATATCTCAAGAGTATGTGTGAATCCATTGAACATGAAACACTTTCAACATTCATCACTGAACCGAATCTCATTTGGTGTCTAAGCAAGTTCTCTGAATGTAGCTTCAAGTACTCTCTTCTCCTGCAATGTGTAACACGTCAACGAGGTTGAATTTCAAAGGACTTTATTCGAATCCATTAATCTTATTCTTTTCGCAAAATGCATTAGCGTTGCACATGCAGTAAAAAGCGGCTCTTTTCACCACTAACCTCTTTAGGTGTCGAAAAAAATGCATTGAATTAATACAATACTTTTTTTCAAATATGCGGCTTTTGTAATCCATTCAACAAGATCAATTTTAAATCGCGTAAAAAAGGTTGCTCACTTTTAAAGTGCCTATTTGATTTTTCATTATGAATTTACCGGAAAGAGTTAAAAGTGTCATCTTCACTAAAAAAATACCCAACACACATTTGTTCATCCTCAAACTCGAAGAGAATGGAAGAAAAAGGAGGAAACAAGAAGAAGCTGAAGCCGAAGAGAAGAATGAATGCAAACCACTTTACCGTTTGGAAGTCAGTCGAGTGTGAGTGGTGAGATTCGTGGCTGTCGCGCGTCTGTGTATGCTCGTTTAATCCAATCACTTGATAAAAACCTCATCCCATTGACTTCTGTTCGTCAGCCGACAGAATGAAATAAGAATGCTGATGGAAAAGATGAAAACATGGAAAATGAAATGTTATGAAATAAACGACAGCAGAGAGAAAAATGGTGAAAAGATGAAATTTGATGATTCGATACATGTGTCGAACAAATACCAAATCAATAGAGCACGAAAACGAAAATCGAATCAGCCGACTATGAAAAAGGAGATGGAAAAAAACTATGCATTGATTTGGATATAAAGAAAACTCAGCCATTCTTTTCGAATCGTATTCATTGAAACTTCGAATTCAGATTTATCATCTTTAGTCGCACATTTTTGTTATTGTTGTGCCGATATTTTGTTTTCTTTTCATTGATGTTTTGTTTCTCTTCATATTGTTTATGTTCCAATAACGAGAAAAAACGATCAAGAAATGACGCATCGAAAAAATATATATAATGTGAAATGAGAAAGATTTTACGAGACGTTCTCTTGAATACAATAAAGGAAACAAAACGCATACATATGCCACAATCAAATGTGTACAAATAAAAATATTAATATTTATTCAAAATAACATAGACATTCAATGAAAATAAGATCTTGGTTGTCTTTGGGATGCCCTTTTCCAATTCGTTTTTTTTTTTCATCTTCTTTCACTTCTTTTATTATTTCTTTCGCTTTCAGATTCATTCAGTGCTGCTTCACCATTGTTTACTTCGCCAGTTAACGAGCAATCAATAATATTTACATGCGGTTGAAAGTTTCATTCCGTCACATTCATACCGAGAGAGTGTGTGTAACAACCAAAGTTACATAAATTGTAACGTAAACCAAGCGAAGCAATCAATTCAACGTCAATTTCATGAATTCAATGCAACCGGTGACTTCGTGAGCAAAATATCAAGCATTTTACAAGCGCTGCTGATAATGTTCTGAACGCATTTCATTTTTGACAAGTAAATAAATTTCAACTTACGATGCTTCTGACACAATATCATACATTCGATAATATGGTAGGAATGATAGAGCAGCGACTTCTGCTCGAATAGATGATAAGTGAACCTGGGATGGATGATATGTCGATCTCGGCTTATGTAAAACTAGTTGGATTTTGGATAATAATTGACTGGAAAAGTGAAAACTTATACGATTTTTTTAAGTAAGACCAATTTTTCTTTAATTTATAACTAAACCTCCAAAGAAACTGATTGAGTTTGCGCAGAGACAGAATTTATTCATAGTTCAGACATGTGAAATGTTCTTCTTTGGTTTAATTAAAAAAATGAATTGCAAAAAAGAAGCTCTTGTTTCGACAAAGAAGCTATCATTTCTATTGTTTTTCTTTTTGGGTGCGTTTGGAAATACAAATTTTAAAAGATTTCTTTCTGCTAGTGTCGGCCGCGTGCATGCATGATGACTGACTGACTGACTGGCTTTGACGTTTGAGATATAATGACTGAATTTGGATTTGAAATATAGTTGACTTAATGTCAACTAAAATTGCTTTTAGTCAAATTTTCAGGTAAATATCAGGGATCGAGTCCACCAATGTGTTTCTCTTTGTGTGTCCAATATAAATAATCATGGTTAATGTATTGGTTCATCCAATTTGGTTCAAATGCCATACTTACGCATGCCAATAAGCATGATATTGAACCGAAGTGTATAAGCCAATACATTGATTACCCCTAAGATAACCTCAATATGTAGTGAACCCAAAAATTATACATTTATGAAGTAGAAACGTCAGAAAAATTCATGTAACAGTAACAATCAATACATCATTGTTTTATTTGACAATGTACGCACATAACGATGCTCAGCGTGGCAGTGGTTTTTAAAGCACTGATGGCCCACAGCTATTCATGTAATATGAGTTCCTTTGTTCCTCTCTGTCTCACTCAAAATTGTGACATTCTTCAAAACGGTTCCAGTATTTTTAAACGTCTTTTGTCGCTAAAGAGTTGTAAATATTAAACTGCATCCGTCTATATCTCTCCCATAAACACATTTATTACCAGGAAAATAAATGGAGGGTCCAGCATGAACACTGGTTACCTTTATTTTTACTCTCACGCTGTTCATTCGCCTACAAATTAAATATCTATTGAAGAGCGTGTAGTTAGCGTGTAATAAATAGAATGTCCGAATGTCACTTAATTATACAAAGCTGTCGAAACCAAAACAAAACAGCTGAATGAGCAGTCAATGCTGATGAAACAGAGTCGAATCTACCGATCACTTGCAAAAAAACTCGTTTAAAACGATGCATTTTCGACAAACGGCATTGTCTCAAGAAAATCATTTCATCAGCAGAAAAAGAACCCTGCTTAGGCCAACATTTCTGACACCAATTAAAAATCTGCATTTGAACTTGATTTGCAAATACCATCTGCAAAAATAAGTGAAATATTTGCCTTTGCTTGATCTTCAAAGTGCCATTCGCTGATAACTTCTTCAAAAGCGTAAAATCCGTACATCGAACAATAAATATTGCCGTAAAACAGGACAAATCGAATGAATACCAGACAATGTAATTTAGCCGAGGGGCATTTTTCTATAAATGGCCGTATATATGATTATATAAACCATAAAAATGCTGAAATGAGCACAAAAGTTAACCAAAGTAAACAAGAAAAGATGCATACACACAGCCACGAAGTGAGTGCACGAGATGATTATTTTTTATTTAAGATTGTAACGCAAAATAAATTGCATGAGTCGGGATGTGAAGTGCGTCGCGGAACACGCAAAACATACATCGACTGGATGGCTATGCCATGCAATAATCACGCCGTACAATTGCAGCAAACATACCAATAACAATATTCGAATGCAGAACGATGCGTTGTGATTGGCTGAATGGCGCAGGTGGTCACACATTGGCGATCTATATTTTATATTCCGTACGGGAGAAAACACGATCGAAACGAACATGTAACAGTAATCTGTACTTGCTTAATGTACATCATACATGCTTAGTGCTGTGCTGTGCGTATACACTCTTGTAATCACATTTCTTTTACATTTGCAGTGCTTTGTTTTAATTCTCCTGCCACTTTTGTGTGTACATGATGTTCGATATAATATGCAATGTCTTTTTGCGGTTTCACTTCGACTTGATAAAAATATCGTTTTTAATAACATCCACGCCGGTTGTTGTAGCTTTATCTTCACTCGTAAATTTGTATGGGAGTTTGTGTGTGTGAGCTCGGACTTTTGGGTTCAGCAATGGGCTATTTGTTGTGCTTCCCTCTCTGTTCCTCATTTCAATATATTTCAGTTCAGATTGATCGTAATGAAATTGCGTTGTGATTAATCTTCAATGCGAAAAGTATCCTTGATAAATTCACCATTTAAATAACCGGTCTCGGCCTTGAAAATCACTTGGTGCCTTGTTGGAAGGTTTTATTTTTTGTAATTGATGAACACGTGTGCAGTCGAGCCGAAAGTCGATGGTAAATGACAAAAACAGCGTCGGAACTGCGGTATTCTATGTCTTTTGATGCTGGCCACTCTTCTTCAAGTTTTGCATACTCTTCAAATCGCATTTCAGTTGTTGAACAAACCAATTCTAAGCGAAAATTTCAAGCAAAAAGTGCAAAAGTGATTATTATCTAGCCCATTCTTGCATGTCATCATCATAAAATGTTTTAAATTCGTATAATTCGCGAGAATAAATTGTGTCTTGTCGAACTGTCACCGTTTCAATATAATATGCAGTCTGGCGAGTTTTGTGCTGGCTGCTTGTCAACTCTCCCCCTTTAAATTCGCCTCTTAACAACAAGATCGAAAGCACGTCCCTTCTAATATTTGTATTTCTGAAGCACAATTTATGGCTGACAATTAAGATTAGCGCGCAATGTCTGCCAGCATCACACTGAACAAATAGGTTCATCATTATTGGCAAAATATGCTGGAAGCTACGTGATGCTGAACAAAAACAGTAAGTAACGAAGATTGTTTCATAATAATCGATCACCAATGTGTGTGTCTCATCGTCACCTCTGCGCGCACGGTAATAGGCGACATGAAAAACGGATTTAATTAACATTCTAACACGTTTTTGTTTTAAAACCGTTAAATATACACTTTGAGCTATGTTCTATTTATTGTCCTTGGAGTATAATCGTTGCGAGTGCGGTAATTTGGTTCGTACAGCAAATTCATATTCAAAGCATTGTGCCAGTCGTGTTGCGACAAAAAGATTAATATCACATTTCTTAAAGAATCATTTGAAAAAGCCATTTTCATTAAAATGGCATAACATGTTATCGTCGTCATCAGCAGTCGTTATGCTAAGCTGCAGTGTTGCCGTCAAATTCGGTGTCCTTGTTACCGCTTTCTTTTTTCGTTGCTATTATCCATGATTCAACAGAGTGAATGCATTGCATTTACGTCACACTCGGAATATGCCACTCAACAGCCTTCATATGACACTCATCTCTAATCAACATTTTTTTTTTAATTAAAAATAAAACAAGTCATTGTTAAATATTTTTCACACCTTATCTCCGTTTCATGTATTACCAAGGTGGATAAAATGCATGCCATAGATAGGCTATGCATGCGCCGTGTTCATTTTCCGTTTTTTTTTGCAGTTTACAATGAATGCCTCGCCAAGGGAAAGAGCTCCAGAATATTAATTCTATTAATCGTCAATTTTGCAGCGATTTTCTCATTTGCGTCGAGCAGCTTGCACTCAGGTTCTACTCTATTCTATTATGTGGTTGCCTTGGATTAAATTTATTCATTCCTCCGTATCGTTCTATTTCCCACTTTTCTTGTTGTTTTCGCTAGTTTCTCTACACCTCATCTCATTCTCGGATATCTCTTCTCTTCTTCGTGTTGATTATTTGCATTCCAGTGTTTAGTGTATACGCCACAAAAAACGATGCCAATTCGGATAGATGTTCCTCAAGAAATGAATCGGTATCAAAAATGAAGCAATAAATATGCTTGTAATAATGGAAATGTTCGCAGAATCACCACTTCTCTTACGGTACAAAAATACATCAAAATAGCATGGCACGATTCTGTGATCGGACGCTCGTTGCGTTGGCACACATAATTCTTTGTTGCAATGGAAATCGCTTCTTTGCTCTTTGTGCCATTCAACTACAATCGAATAAAAGCATACACTCAATGTATACTTAGCGAAATAAATTCATATAATTTATGCCACTTTATACCACATTTCAGCTCACAATAATTCTGCTGAACGCAATGAGTTCGGCAGCTCTCTTAGTTGACCATAATCATATTATTATTTTAATTTTAGGTTTGATTACGGTCAACATCATTATTTGATTACTTAGTGCAATTCTCAAGTTTCGAAAACTCCCTTTCGATCGAAAATGGAAAGTTCGAATTTGAATGGATAATATGGAGAACGAAATGCAGAAGCTGTGTCAGGAATTCCAATTTATACTCGTCCTGAGTTTCGGTATTAATGGGCATTTTTGTATCGAAACAGGAGATCTTTTCTAGCACGTTTTTTCAAATTGGAGTAATCAAAAATTTAGATGTGATTCCACTATTCCAGACACAGCCTCAAAAGAACGGATGTCAATAGATTTTGGAACAATAACTAGGTCCCGAATCGTGTTTTTTTCCATTTGCTTTTGTTTCGCCATTCCTTTCGATCAATCATTTTGTTTGATTAAACCTGCAAATCCAATTCTTTGCACGTAATTTTTGGCCAAAGCACGAATTTCCGTCAGATAAAAGTATAAAGTGCCGAATTCCAATTGAGAAAGGACAAATCGACATCCATTTCAAACCCTTCATTTTCAAGGTAGAATACTGAATTATTTATCTTCCATAATCTCCTTTCTGTAAACTAGATACGTCGTTGTGTTTCATTTCACCACACAACACACACACTTACGCTGGTCACCTTTTATTATTTTCCACTTTGATCAATTGAATTATAAAAGGACTAACGCTCCCCTTCATCAAAATGAAATACAAGTGACTCAGTCGTTGGAAATACAGAAATGTGTATTGAATAGCGCGAAACTTTCTAACGGCCGAAATAAATAAAATTATTCAAATTTTTTATCATCGCTTCTCGAGAGGAGTTTTTTCTTTTGAATATTTTAGGTCAAGTCATGAAATGAGTAGATAAATGTTATGCGTATTTTTTTCAAAGCAAAACTGTTTTTTATTATTTCTCTGCCGAAATCTTCTAATATATGATTTTGTAGCAAACTTAATTCATATGCCATCAACTTATGCATATTTGGCTCAACATTTGAAGCACACATTGCATCAACATTGTAGTCAACAACAAAATATGCAACGATAAGTTAGATTGAATTAGTTGAGCGAAGCATCAAAATTTGGAAGCAAAAACCAATAAACCCTTCAAGATCAGCAACAAGGTAAAATTTTCCGAAATTCCGAATTGATTGCTTGAGTACAAAACAGACAGGTGAAACAAACTTATTGAATGGAGTGTTTTTAGCTAGATCATATTTTGCCAAGTGCACTTCTAGTCATATGCTTATTACAAAGTAAATCTGCATGGTTTACGATGCTGTGAATGTGGAGCTAAAACTAAATTTGCCATGAAAGCAAAACTTAATTTCCCCGGCAGACTAGTTTTCTTTTGCAGAACTAGATGTTTTCTATCATCTATTCGCACATCTTAAGTCGAATGAAAATCATCGCCAATAATTTGAAATTGAGTGCAGATCGTCAAAATAATGTACGAAATTGGATCTTATTAAACTTTTTCATTAGACAAAGATGGTGCTTCGTGTGAAACTTTTCAATTATCGAGAAAAGTTGTGAGGAAAATGTCGACGTTGATAAAATGAGATTAACAAACGATGAGTTGTAGCGCAAATTTGAAGTCTTGATTGGAAGCTTTATAACATTTCATTGAGTCCAAGAGCATTTATTTACTTCTCCCACAAAAAATGACCTCTTTTCCAATCTTCAAGCGGAATTATCTCCTTGAAACACTCAAAAATTCAATTATACTTGAACTGCAAGCGAATAACTAGGGGAATTGCACGACATTTTTTTTTTTTGTCCAGAATCAAGTGAAATTTCAATAAAATCAGATCTGCGTGCTTAAAATATCTGCCAGGAGTGTTCATGTTGGTTCATATCTGTTAAATCGTAATTATTTAATGGAGTTCATTCTATAATTTGTAAATTTTTCAAGCGTGTAATTCCCCTAGAACTTAAGCATGTTTACAATGCAATTTAAAAAGAATTCAAATGAAGCAGTCCTTGTGCCATGCTCATTTTTTTTGCACAACAATAAATAAAACTTTCCTCCATTTAAATTGTGTCCCCGAATGCTATTTCATTCGTTATGAAAATGGCTGTCGGAATTCTAAAATTGATGGACACAATATTGGAATAGTAAATCGCGATAGCACAATAGAATAGCAAATGAATTAAAACTGATGCGTCACAAAACGATTTATATTTTCAAATGAAATTCTGAAGCAGTGCGATGAGAGTAGCGAAAAACAAAAGGACGCTATCTGTGAATTCAAAGAGGAAAAGGAGAAATCAGTGAGTTTGGTCTGATTTGCATTCGATGGATGCATAAACTTTCAGCGATGCATGCGACTTTTATCATTTGCTGTTGGTTGCCTCTTATGTTTTAGTCGTACGAACAAAGTGGAAATGGAGGCGATGATGATGTCTTCATCTTATATTAAATGATGCACACACTGGCAAAATGGCACTGTTTCCATCTCTATTGAAATATCCATCTCACTAGCAGCGAAGTCAGTGTTTTTGTCGCTGTGTTTGTATTTTCTCATGAAAGTTCAAATAAACTTTTTCCATGAAACATAATTTTACTTTTGCCGTTTAGTTTGGATAACCTGTTTCGTCGGATGAAATTGCCTTTCCAGTTTTCGCGCCGTTCATTTGGACAATACAGAACCGCCACCGTCTCCGTCATCGTCGTCGTCGTCATTGTTGTTGTGTTTGGAAAACGATGTTGACGAAACTTTTCAAATGATTGCAATTTTAATTATTATTATATATAGTGGTTCCCGCTGTGCTTCTGCCTACTTACTCAAGATTTAACATTTAATTGATTTTCATTCAGTGTTGAAAAGATTGTTTGCAGAGTGTCTAACGAGAATCGGTTAAGAATATACGAATATCTTATATAATGCGTTTTCATTGCTGATTAATTTTCTAGACTTTCATTTTCCATGCAATCGATTCAAAAACTAATGATGTTTTACTGCCACTTCAGCCGTTATATCGTCTTACACTCCCTCTTTCTTGCATGGAGATGATTTTTTGCCACAATCGATGACTATACACAAAGACCATTGCGAACGATTCCCTAGCTCGAGCGCTAACAATAGAAAATGTATGCAGCATATACGTTTTTACGGTTTTTGTTCAAATAATTATTTGTTTGCGCGTCACACCACACAGCCACTTCAAGAGTATTTTGAATGTGTGTGCGTTTGGGTATATTGCTTTTGATATAACGATGAATGTGCGGGAATTGTAAATTCAATCGAGAGTTTTATTGTTCTTTCTATATGATTCGGGGTGAAAATGCAAAAAGATGCTAGCGATAAGTCAGCGCCGAGCGAGAGTGTGAAAAGCGCGGCGTGTATGTGTGTAAGAAATGGTGCGCTTCGAACTGGCACGATCTGATATTAAAATCTGTAGTGAATATCAAACGAGCTGCAAGTCGATTCTCGATGAATTGACCCGAAGTTGTCGTTCACCGAGGTAAAACCCAATCACGTAAGTGTATTGAAGTCGGTGAAGATTGTTAAGCTTCCATTTTGCGTTATCATTCACTTGATTCGAATGGCGTAAGCAGTTTACAATAATCTACTACTTGGTTGATTTCAGACTGAATCGATCGGTTGCCCGCCCGTCCGCTCTTCTTCACTTTGCTTGTCGGCCTCGTACATACTTCGAACTAAAAATCAAGTGATAAAATCATAAGCTTTGACGTTAACATAAGTGCATCGCAAATACGCTTGATATTCACGTATGACGACGATGGAATTTAAATTGATTCGATATAAATGAACGAATGATGAAAGAATATCGCAGCAAAACAACAACAACAGCAGCTGCTGCGATGCGAGAGAAAAAAAATCTCGTGGAGAATAAAGAGGAGCAAAAATAAATGGCAAAAATTGAGAGAGAGAGAGAGAGAGAGAGAGAGAGAGAGAGAGAGAGAGAGAGAGAGAGAGAGTGAGAGTGAGTGGTAAAGATATATGAATGGCTTTTTATCGATGGCTGTTAACGAGAGTAAGCGCGCATCTCCGTCACCAAACCGATTACAACGAATTATTGTTGCTGGGATGAGACCCGAATCGTTGCATTATGTGCTTTGTAATTGGAATTGCATTTTTTTCGTGCTTCGGCTAGACATTGATAGCCGCAAACATGTCAGATAATTATGAATCATTAGGACTGTTTAATCGCAATATATTGCGTTCATTTGACGATGACCAACTAAAAGCGAAGTGCTAGAGACCGAGCGATATCAGAGCTTCTGTGTTTCACTCTTTCGACTTGTGAAAAATCGAATTTACTTGTCAATGAACTCAGTCTATTTCGCCTGCAATTCTGAATTTTACGACCAATAATCGACTAAAATTATTTATAAAGGGTGATTTTTTAGCTGGTTTCTTTTTGACGTTTTATTTTTTGACAGATGTCAAATTCCAACTGACGTCTGTCACAGTCAAAAATGCTCAGTATGCTTTGCAATTTCATCATGCAAATTATTTACGCTTGATGACCATCCAAGAGGCGTGCGTTCGCAAATTGGGTTCTAGAGCAGCTCAAAAATGATCCTGATTTTCATCGAAAAATCATCTTTTTGGACGGGGCATGTAAACAAACAAAACTGTCGGATTTGGTGTGATGAGCAGCCGGGAGGGCTACGTTAAGTCTCTCGTCTATGCGGACAAGCCAGCAACGATTGCCGACTTGGAGGACAACATCGAACGCGTTATTGGCGAGATTCCGGCCGATATGTTGGAGAGAGTGTGCCAAAATTGGACTTCCCGTATGAACCATTTGCGCCGTAGCCGCGGCCAACATTTGCATGAAATTATTTTCAAAAAGTAAATGGCAAGAACCAATTTATCGATTCCAATAAAGATTTGATTCACTTTTCGAAATTTTTTGCGTTTTTTTCGATTTTCAAAAAGAAACCACTTAAAAAATCACCCTTTAGTCAATTTTTTTTCTCCTAGATTTGTAAATCATCACAATGATTGGATTTCATCGACATCATTATACATGATAATAAAATCCCATTTTTCCCCTCTGTCTAGCAAAAGAATTCCCATGAAATCCTAGTTGATTTTAACATGCATTTGTGGTACACGCATACACTACACACACATATCCCGAGCTGTGCATCAACAATTTTCACCATCTCAAATGATAATCAGCGTTTGATATTAGAGGAACTTTGCTCAAATATTCTTATTGAATGCATCCAGTTGATTAAATCAGCTCCCGCTGTTTCCTGCATGGTGAAACCATTTCGAATGTTTTTTCTCGCAAGATGTCCAATCAATCAATGCAAATCGTAGATGGAAATTAATTACAATTTACTCCGGTTTTTGTGATATGATAATGTTGTTAGATCTCGACGTTTGCTGATTTCGGGAATGTTTCCTCGCAATTTTGATCGGCTAAATAATGCAATGTTTAACGTAACTTCAGTGTAGAAAGATGTTATTATGTATTCAAATCGAATATATTTGAGCAATTTGAAAATGTGAAGTGGTTAATATATCCAACCGATTGCAGATGATATGGAGTTTTGCATCGTACAAAAAGTGTAGGAAGTGTTGCTATTTTGTTGTTCATCCTTATGAAATGTGTTTAATTGGCAAAAGTAATTTTTACGTCATTTTATCAATATGTTGAAACCGAATACTTCAAAGAGGTAATCAAGAAGAGAAAGCAATTGAGTATTATACATAAATGGTATGTTTAATTAAATGATTTCGAATTCAAAATTTGGACGAAATGAAATATTGCAGTCGATGCACTAGAGGCGAGTCCGAGGAAATGTATATCCATGATTCGAATTTAATATTGCAAACTTCAAAAGGAATTGTATGATCAATGAGCAAAAGAACCACAATGAAGCAATTATTGTATTTGATTCGTTGCAGGACCTGACTTCATATATCGACAAATTGCAATGGCTCGAACCAAAAATCCCGGGTAAACCTGCAAATATTTGTAATCATTCTATTGATTGAAGGAATTTAATATTTTCCTGCATCTCGATTACAATACAATCGGAGTGGTGTGTATTTAGGTAAATGGTGAAATTTGGCAAACCATTATAACTGAAATATTGAAATAACGAATAATAATTAATATGCCTCACAATGCCATTTGCAATGAGCTCTTTTGTACCTTGCAATGAAGTCAGTAAATTGGAATGATTGAATAAGGCATTTTAAATGCATAAATATTGCGCAATTCATACTGTCATTTTGTGTGTCAATGAATTGTTGATCTGATGAGGAAATGCGCGAGTTGTGTTTTCAATGAAAACTTTTCATTTATTTCCCTTTCGGCAGCACACACATTTCGAAAATCATCCGACTTAATTTATCAATTAATATTTTGTTCGGATGCAACGAAATAAAAAAAAAACTATATATATTGCGTGTGTTGCACTAGTTTTTGTTGCGAATCGATTTTGTCAAGAAGTTCCTTTTGAGTGGGTGCATTTGATGGTTCTGTGTATCGTGCAGGCGAACATTGTATTTTCCACTCCAACCGCCCGCTCGACTGAATGCACTCACTATTGTGAGAATGTTGCGGTTTCAGTGGTTTCTATTCGTGCGGTTTATTGATTTCGAGCTGAAAGGAAACTGATTTTCCTTGTACACATTGTCTTGATTCGGTGCAATATGTATGGGTCGGGAGTATGAAGCACCCATGAGTGTTTATTAGTGTTCCAATTCTAGCACTGGAGGTGTTTTAATGCATGCAGTCATTTAATTTGCTTTTTTTTAGCATTCGTTTCTCTCTTCGCTCTGCTCCCATTCGCTTCTTATTTTCCAACGGCATGAATTTAATGAGTTTCTGCAAACTCTTTGGTGTGTGCGTGTGTGTGTATGTCAGTCTTAAATTGAGCTTCTAACTGAAGCTTTCCCAGTGAATTATTATTTAACATTTGCGTCATTATTGCATGTTTCTTTACTTTGCTCATTAATATCATACGTGTTCATGTTTAGAACATTCTCATCGACATGGATCGCAACACCTTCCGCCGGTGCACACGATATTGGGCGCTTTCGCCCATTCTCGCCACTTTTCAAATATTCACTTTACAACCGCACATACACAATTCATCCGTGTAAAATGAAAGTGAAGCCAAAATGTTGCGCTTCATTTTATACTCTCGTCAGAAAATTGATTTATTCAAGCACACGTCTTTGATCAATTCAAAATGGTTTAATGCTTCCAATCAAATAAAATACACTTTGCTTTGAAAACTGGTTGGCACTACGATGGCTCCAATTTTTTTTTTTTTTTCATTTACTTGAATTTATTTTTACTGTTCAGCGACACGGAAACTTCATTTTTCCAACCGTTTTGTTGTGTGTTTCTTGATTTTTTTTTTTTTGCAATTTAATTTCATTTAAACACCATATTTTGTGGTTGAATACGAAAGTCAATAAACTTTTTTTCAATCGGGATTTTTCGGCGATTGTTTGGCTTCACCGAAAAATTGGCTGTACAATAAAAAGCAAACAGAAATCAGAAAGTATGACATATGATATCCTCAGTTTCTTGGTTATCGTTTCACTTTCTCTTCCATTCTTCGTGCGCATCAGTTCATAATGTATTAAGATTAACAATCAAATTAATTCAGGCATGATAAAAAGGTGTACATTTCATACAATGGGATCACTTCATTTATGATTATTTCGAATCTGATTGTTTGTCGAACGAACGAAGGTTTTTTTTTTTTTTTTGTCGAACGAATCAATTTTTCATTTTTGCTGTTTCACCGTTCAAATGGAATTGATAAACTTTCTGTATTTATTCACATCAAAGTGAATAACAATTTGACTTGTAGCAAAATGTCAATAAAATCTCTCGATGGGCAGGAAGTGAATGAGCAGAAAGGTTGGGAAGGATACGAATTGTTTGTGAAAATCAATAATAAATAACTTTAAAGGCTATGGGTCAAACTTCAGTCGAAAATAAATCAAATAAAAGCCAAAAAAAAATGTATTTTCGTCTGATTTGTATCGACACTGAAACCTTGAAATTCTTTTTTCGATAGTTCG
Organism: Obolodiplosis robiniae; assembly: GCA_028476595.1. Classification (NCBI taxonomy): domain Eukaryota; kingdom Metazoa; phylum Arthropoda; class Insecta; order Diptera; family Cecidomyiidae; genus Obolodiplosis; species Obolodiplosis robiniae. The sequence continues at coordinate 49,555,690 of CM052014.1, read as the reverse complement.
TCGAAATTAATCAAAACTTTTCCAATATATGTCCACGATCCTTCATTTTGCATTTGCATAGAAATCAGTCTCGATCTCCCTCAATTTATCGAATGTGAATTTTTGATTTACGGGAAATGATATGGGAAATGCATAAATTTCATTGTGTTCGGCTAAGACGAGATATTATTTCGATTCCATTATGCTTTGTTTCGATATGGGGTAGGTAAAATTGGCAAGATATGGATACTATGAGTGCGGAATATCCGAGTGCCCGACATAACTACAATATTATCAGAGCAAGTGTATTCAAATACAACAGCTTGATATCGGGTAAATAATCGGATTATGACCCATTAGAGAGAAGACGGAAGGAAACAATAATAAATGAATCATTCCATTTGGTAAGCAGCTTAACATTCAGTTGCGCCATTAAATGTGCAAAATCGATTCTAACTTTAATTCCAATGAATAAATGAATGTTCGTTTAATGAGCGACACACTAGTTTACAGTAAACAATCATTAAATCAAATGCCACCAACAAAGCACGAATAGGCTTTGGAAATCATTTGAATGACTGGTTATAAAAGCATAGCGTCAAATAACATGTTCACTATATATGATTACCCAATAATTTGTTCAGGACAATGATATGCATCATAATTGAAGTTTATCGCGCAATGATTGCCAATTGACAGCCAATTTCATGACAACATCTGGATAATAGCTGGACAGTTCGGTTGCGACTTCATTCGCATTATTTGTATCAACGGATTCAGTGTCATAATAGAACAGTGAAACAGCACTTAAACTTGTAGTGCTAATATAAAGCTTCTGCGTGTAGAATTAGTGATCACTTCGTACACAATAGAGAGAGAGAGGAAGAGAGAGAGAGAGAGAGAGAGAGAGAGAGAGAGAGTCATTTGTTAGGGAACATTCAAGATGGTGCAAAAGTTGAAACAAGCCATCGGCTCGCTGCCATTAGGCCGCTTCCAAACCTTCCAGCAAAATAAAATTATTTATTGATTATCACTTGATTATTCGATTAAACTTCACCTGCATGTTCTATTCACCGTATATATCTTGAATCATTTTATTATTATCGATTTGAAAATAGTGTAAGCTGAATATCATTGCCGCTGATGACCGATTTTTTGCTCATATTTTTTCCGTGACCATTTTTCGATAGTGGGTCATATCATTCATTTATATCGTATAAGTTGTGATTGATGTTCTGTGAACATTGTTCACACAAAACGCATATTTTGGCGAAAACTTCAATCAAGCAAACGTGATTTTTTTTTCTTCAATTTATTCTTTGTTTTTGCGCATAAAATGCGCGCCTTCGTTGAGCACTTTTGAATGTCCGCAACCTGAAAATGAGCGAGCAAAATGCTGCACAAAATAAAAACATTCCATTACGGCAGGTGTTTTCGTCGGCGTTGTCCGGTCAATTCGAACAAAAAACCCAGAAACTGTGGATAAAAGAGATAAATAAATGATGCAACAAACACGATGCTGCAAAAACAACGATGGAAAATTAATCGAACGGCGAAAAGCAAATAGTTTTGATGTGTGCATTGAATGTGAGTCAAAGGAACAGCATGTGCAGCAATTGCTCAAGCGAGTGAATGAGAGCGTAAAATCAGAGGTGCAAAAGCATCACAACCAAGGCGAGCTGCGAAACGCACAACAAAGAAAAAGGGCGAACGTTATATCAAAAGAAAAAAAAATATCCGAGGCACAAGTGTTCCAACTTAAAAGCGACGAGAAACGAGAGGAGAAAAAAATGCACACAAAAATGCAACTTTCAGCCGAAGAATACATGCAACCACAATAACAGGAAATCATTCTCCAATTTCTTGCAAAGCAACAAAATAATCGCCAAAAAAGAATTGAAAGCAATGCGCTTTTCAACCGAACATTCAATTGAGTTTAATACAAAGAGGCTTAGCACACAGCAAGAGCACGGTTGACCATCTTGACGAAACGGTTTTTGCTATCGTATCATATCGAAAAACGATAACAGTTGTCAACTGATCGCATCTTTGGTTTCTTTTTTTGTTCGATAATTACATTCATCAAATTGTTGTGACTGCTTTCGAGCCGCAAGCAGCTATTTTTCGTCTTGACGCCGCAACCGTCGACGAGTTATTTGCTTTTTTTGACATTTTTTTCGAGTTGCCGCTTGAAATCATCTTTTTTTTGTCTTAGTTTTAAAATACTGGTTTGAGCTAAAAATTGTGAGGATTGATGGCGTCACAAAAGTGGCTGTAGAAAAATTTAACCACATCTGCAAACTTCTGCATATGACCAGAGGTTACGTGTTTAGAATTGAAAATTTTCACGATATTTAGTCGATAAACTTCCTTAAACAAATGGTGAAATAAAAATCTTCGTTCTTCGAAGCGGTCTCCATTCATTGGCTGCTCGAAATGACTTGGGCGATTATTTCTTTTTTCGCCGACAATCAATCGGAAAATGAAGAGAAATGCATCTTAAAAAGCAATAATTATTATAAAATTTTGAAGTAAACGAGAAGACAATTTAAATGAAATGCTGTCAAGGTTGCATCCTGATTGGATTTCGCCGATTTCGCGGTGCTCCACAGAATTGCATATTAAGAAAATCCGAATGAAGTGTCACTCCAAGCACGCAACGAATAAAATCTTAATGACAGACTTTCGCCTGTACGAACATTGAAATTTACGTACTACAAACATTTGCGATAATTATTTGGTCAATTTGTGTGTTTTAAATAAAGACTTTATCGAGCATTTGGAGAATTACGATGATCAAATCTCAATAAAGTAAGGAAAAAGGAGATTTCGTTAAAAAAAGAGAGTTTTTGGTATGGAAACGTGTGAATTCTTCATGAAAAATGCATAAAATATCGAAAGAAGAATGATAATACAAAGAATCGAATGCCGACTAATTACAATAATCATGTCACATTTTCTCTCATTTGCAGCATAATTGTGTAATTGCCGACAGCTCGACAACGTTTCCCCGCGTAAGCAATAAAAGGCCCGGATATGTCCATTTTATTGATTGAATATACACATTTCAAATAATGTTAAAAATTACGAATGGATTCGTCAACTAATATAAAACCATATTAAAGTCTAATTTCGTTTTGGCAACATGCACTCTGCAGTCCGCTTCTTCATTCAAAGTCAGCTGAACGCTGATTCAGCCGCAACATCACCGTTTCAATGACACAAATCAATGATAATGTCGATGATTTCATTAACATTCGCGGTTCGTTTTATGATTTGCGGTGTTATTTATGGAAAATCCATTTTAAATTTTTTGAAAATGATTGCATGAATAGCAACAACTTCGAGTGATTCATCCAGAAACTGTAAGTTGAAATACAAAATGAATACGAATTGCAAAGTAGCGGTCGAAATATTTATGACCTTCGCCGGTCGCTGTCGCGTTGTTTATCGCATTTGAGCACCTACCAGGTGAGCAATTTTTGCTTGTATTCGTGTTCAATTCTGAAGCATTGGAATAGAAGCATCTACTTTATTTCTCTGAACTTGTTTTGGAAAAGCCGTTGACGTAACAAATTCTTCTAGTCGCTATAATCCAGTTCAAGACTTTCTTCTCATTTTACCAGCTTGTATATGTATTTCAGGTTTGTATTAACATTGGCCTGATTCATGTTCATCACTCTAGCGCGCGAATGTCTTTTCGTACGAAGCGATTATTTTGGGGGAGAACACAAAAAAAGAAGCTAAAAACAATTGTCGATATGATTCGTGACCGATTATTGTTCGCATTCAGTAGCGAAAAAGACGTGAAGATCGAAACAAGTTGTATTAAGCGAAAGAACAAACGCGCACACCTCCACAAAATCAGTGTCAAAACATACAATTTATAGGAGTCACCATTTATCTATTCGTACGCAAATTGTGTACATTTTTAGGGACATTTCGATCAAATCATTTGAATAAACAGTAACATTTAATAAGTTGAATAAATATTGTTATTTATAATACTTACGTTCAACATGAAATTAAATGTGCAATTGAGAACACAATTCCTGGCGGTTGCAGTGTTGCTCGTGGTGATTGGGTCCAAAGTGAATGCATTTGCGTATCGTCAAGCCACCGACGCAGGTTTCGTGGAAAAGCCATTAGTCAGTGAACGAATTTCAATTAACGATGGCAGTGAAAGTAATGAGAGCGTTGTATCGAGAGAAGTAATCAATCATGTTCGTCATCAGCATCAGCAGATCGTTGGCAATGTCCATGTTTTGACCAATATCGATATTGCAAATTTAATAACTATTCTGAATGTGACTACACCATCCGCTCCTTTGACCAGCGAACAAGCAGCGGCTCCTTTATTACCAGGTACACTTTCCATGAAACGCATCGATTGATGGTTTTTCAAGTTCATGAAAGAGCATAACTCTCAGAACACTGATTAATATGAAGATTCAAACAATTCGGTAATTAGTGTCCATCATTTATTTGTATATATCGATCCACACACATTCGCATTTGATCAATTAATATTGCTAGAATGGGCATTGGGCAGATGTTAGAGCTATCTAATAGATATTATGCGATGCATAGATTCTCGAAAATTCAAAAAAGCCAAATGAATGTGGACGAGCGAGCGATCGAAAGGGAGTGAGAAAGAAGCGAACAAAACACAAAATCGACATACTAATGGATTTGATTTATTAACCGCTGATGATTTAATGAACGAATGTAATTAATCAATCACAATTACACTAAAGTCAGATACATGCATGGACTCTCATTCGTCACGTAAATATGAACAGTGATTTGGATCTAAGCCTGTCGTCGTGTTCATCAAATGGATCTATGCAACATATTGGTTCGTGACTCAATTTTGTCGTATTGCTTGTTTTTCATTCATCCTAAATTCCATCAATTGGTGCGACTCTTTTACGTTTCAACAAAATATCAATTGATAAACATTGGATGGTAAAGTGGGCGATAGCATACAATTGGACAGGCCGATTCAATAAATGTATACCTCCATTTACCCCAACAAGAAACAAGCTTTAAGCAATGCATTCTCCATATTCATCACATTTGTTCGATGAAACTATCAAATGAGAAATCGATGCGAGATGAGAAATGAAATGTTCGACATCTAAATATCGCTTACCGTGTGTCATGAGTGTGCCTTGAGTGCTTGTTTGTTATTATTCAGTTGTGCGCTCTTGTTCTGGTGATTCATTCGAAAAGTCTGTAATCAATTGAGTGCGCCTCGCATTCAAATCGACATCGGGTATGCTTGAAGACTTGAAATCACCATTCAAACGAAGGTGAGTCGTGAATTCAGTACGACACACGCATATTGAAAAAAAAAAGTGAAAACCCGGCCCAATAAATCAATCGATTAATTACCGGTTCCATACATTCCATTGCATCATATTTACTCTTTCCAATTATTCTCGACGTGCGTCCAATGCTTTTCAGCGTGAGTTTGCCCAATTCATTAGCAAATAACAATAATTTGTTTGGCTTGTTGGTGATGAGTGAGACGGTGGAGAGAATAAGATATTTTTATTCATTGGTATTTTGTATTATTTATTCAAATAATTCAGTCATTGTGGTTGGTATTAAAGTCTTCGGCATGAGGTTAGGTGCTTTCTGTCCGCCCATTTTTTACGCATGTAATTAATATCGAAATTACAGTTTATTCACCCGTTTGAATTGAATTCAATGAAATGAGCTTGAACTTAACCAAGATTTATTTGTAATTTTAGGCTCGGCAAATGATCACAATTCACAGACAAATCATATTGCATCGTATGGACAACGCGAGCAATTTAAACGTCTGGAGCGAAATCGAGGCGTTGACAATAAACCATTGAAATTTCCAACGGAACATTCTCGACACGTTCGATGGCCGTCTGAACGACACTCAACCCATGCAATCGATTCCGATGCTGAAGCAGACAATCCAATGGCCATTGTGGTTTTCCCGAGATCCGAATCGCAAATCGAAACAAAACCAGCTGTCGAATTGGTCGAAGAATCAATACCATCAATTCCGACACAAGCACCACCACTGGATCTATCACAATCAAATAAACAAATCGACGAATCATTAGGAGCAAATTTAGAGAATACATTTGTTTTTACGGTCAACGAAACAGCCATCGAAAATGGCTTAGAGCCATTGATTTACATCAATGAGAATGGCGTATTTCAAGTGAAATATGTGTCAAGAGGTGCGAATGTAACGATATCGAATGAGGACCAAACTGAACAACATACAACATCAATACAGAAAACCCAAGAAACTGCAATTATTTCTAATGACAATCAACAAATTCCATCGGATCATCGCATTCCAATCGTTTTGCTTGACGCGAGCTCAACAACAATCAATCCCATTGACGTTCTCCTCACAGCTATAAATAACACCGAGATGATATTTCAACAGAATGGCACTCGAACAATGGGCATCTCATTCGAGCCAGTTGGGCAACAAAAACAGCAGCAACCGCTGTCAGGCAATAAACACCCAACACTATTCAATGGACTTCCAATATTTGCTTGAAATTTAAATAACGAAATGTAAAATATACCAAGTTCTTCAATTGATATGACTCAGACGAAATGCCGGCCCATATTAATTGGAAAAGTTCTTTTCATTGAATGCAGTACACACTCTTCCATACAACATCATCACATTTTTGGAATTTCAACGGCCAGGAGAAAGAGAACAAGAGAGAAATGAAAGAGCCAGTTTTTTTTCATTATTCTCTTCTCGAATGAATTTTATCGTCGTCGCTACCTCTATAATGTCCGTCAAAATAATGTGCACACATTGTTAAATGCCATTTAATTTATTCATTCGATTTAATTATGAGTGCTCATCAATAAATTTCCATGAACATCACCGATTCGTCAATTTATTTAAATTAAATGTAGTGAATAAAACGTAATTATTTTCAAACATGAAACAAGTGTCACTTGATTTGGTTGCTTTTTTCAGTTTGGATCTACCGCTTCAACTTTAGTTTCTCGAGTGTCATTTATTTTGACCATTTTTCACGTGAAAATGTGATAATTTTTCATTTACATCGAAATGTCCATAATTTGATTTTCAAATTGACGCTCTAATTCGGTCCGATTGCCGAAAAAAAAAATCACAAGTTGAGAATCTTAACTTGGGCGCTCGACACGAATTGCATCGAATTTACGGCCAACGGTAAATCCATGTTGAATGCTTGATTTAAATCTCTTTTTCAACCGCTTCGACAAACACGTCTTTTAATGAATATTTATTGGGAAGTATTTCAATGTTCTTAACCAACCGCACGCAAGAATTCGCTTTTCATTTGTTCCAATGAATATTTAAACATTTTTTTTAGAGAAGATTTTGGAAAATTTTATGAATACAAAATGGTAATTTTGGATTCCGTTAAAACGTATAATGCTCAAATTCAAATATTGATGAAATCAATAGCAATTAGAAACAGCATTCAAATTATATTAGCAGCTTATTCTTTATAAGGATATACATTAATTTCGTCTAATCTTCAATTGTTTATTTGGAACGAAAATAAAACTTAACTTGATCTTACGTAAAAACGAATCTCATAATTTGAATAACGCATTTGAGAAAAAAATGAACTGCAAACTATGATGCATTTCGGAGCTTCAGTTTATTCTTCAATGGTGTTTAGAATGTTCGCAGATAGACCCTAGATCGAGAGAATTATTATTGAATTGTACGTTGAAATCAAGCAAATGTCTCGAAAAACAAAGACTAGATGAAATAGGGTAAGATGGGGCTATTCCCCGCGTGGGGCTATTCCCCGCACCACTGTTTTCTCAGAAACGGTAACACTACATCTCGAATGTGCATTCTTATTGTATGTGTCATACTATGAGTCATGTTTGGTTGGTGAAAGTTTTTTTTTTTCATTCAGTGACAGATCGTCGAGCAAGCCAAACGTGTTTTTTGTACTCCTCGCTGCAATTTTTTCGGTCCACAGAATTTGAACTTTTTCTATTTAATGTTTTATATTTTCATTTAAAGGTGAGTGTTTTTTAAACTAGAAGGCGAGTACTTTCGAGTGAATATAGAGCGTTTTTAGTTTCGTTTTGTGAAATTAGTTTGGCATCATCGAATAGCCAGAAGCATACCATGGAAGTGCGGGGAATAGCCCCACCATCGGGGAATAGCCCCACGATTTTAGATTTTGGGACAGTGGCTGTAGCTCGTTACGGGTAAATCACACACTATAAGTAATATAGTAACAAAAGTTGCGCGTTGGGTCCAGCTTTCCAACGATACCACTCTTGTCTCGAAACTCAATCCGAGTCGCGAGATATTCGGATTTATGCTTACATGCGGGGAATAGCCCCATCTTACCCTACAAGTACGGTAGAGTAATGCTGAATCGTAATCAGTGATCAACCATGCTTAATAATGATACCATCATCATTTTTTATTATTTACAAATGTGTTTTTTTCCGATACGATTTGAAGGCAATTGTAAAACACTATCTAATTGGTGTCAATGGGGTTAAACTTTCACTGAGAAAGTAGTAGATATTTCAATCGTTTTTCGGTTTGTTTTTTGTTTGAGCATCAGATGTTATGAGATCTTTAATTCAAACATTGATGACTACTGCCATGTCAAATACAAACTGTCACACTTAAATTATAGGCTGTCATCTAAAATAGATACATTTGTTTATAAGAATTCCTTTTAAAAATACAAATTTTACTTACGTATTTTTCGTGAAAATTAAAATTGATCCGTTCATTCAAGACAGTAATTCATTTTAATCGAAAAAAATCACGATGATCAAAGTTTATTTTTGTTTTGCAACAAACTTAATTTTCAATGAACATGCTATCAATTAAGATGGGAATATTAAAAATCTCAACCATTAATTAGGCAAAGAATGGACAATTGTCAATGGGAGCGGAACAACGTTTAAAAAAGAAAATCATATTTATGACGAGAAATTATTGTTTATTGATGTAGAAAGTATTGCATCCCATATATTTTCAAGAGAAACACTGATTGCCCTTGTGTCGTTGGTTTTATTTGTTAATATCGAAACAATCTGATTTATTTCCAAAATAGTTAAAATTCAGAGTTTAAAGTTAAGTCTATTGTATTAATTTATTGATTAGTAAATAAGGATTGGATTGATCTGTAAAAATATAACTCAAAACACATAGCAAATGTTGAGAGAGGCTTCCCTGTTTCAATAATAATTTATTATTTGGTTTCATTGTTTAAATATAAATTCAATTGAACATAATATTGGAATTAGTAATAAGTTTTTTTCACAATTTGTCGGTCGAAGAGCATCAAGGGTTTTATTCAGCTTCAGGCGATATTAGTAACATTCTGGCCAACAACAACAGATAATGGTGAAATGAAATTCTTTAAAGATCTACTAAGATGGTTAGGATTTACATGTTCTTTATTAAACTCAATACTTCTTCAAAGAGCTACATAGCTCCGCTACACGGAATTCAATGTTTGGATTGGTCATTGTGACAGCCTCTTCGAGAAAACAAATAAATTAATTGCACGCGCGCGAAATGAGTCAGTGTGTTTTTGGCAGTTGATTCAAAACAATCAAATGATTGAGTTAAAATGAATTTTTCAAATTGGTTCATTTTGAGCTGTGTTGTCTTCAATTACGGCAATTCAAATTCAATTTTTTATACATCGGCCGATCAAAATAAAGTTGTCGAATTTTCAAATATAAGTGATGTAAGACAAAATAATCGAATGCGCAATTATTGTGAGAAGAAAAAAATGGAGAAGCTCTGTCTTGAAAGTCTTTTTGAAACCGCTTTGAAGGGCAAAAATTGCAGCGAAACAGCCGAAAAAGTATTCAAAGAAAAATATAGAAATAAAGTGATTGAAATTTATGGCAATGAACTTTTCTTGGAAAACGAAAATGTGATAAATGTTTCTACTAAGGTAGCCAAGGAGTTTTTAAAAGTTTTTGGTCGATCGTTTCAGAAATTGCAAGTTGATATTTGGAGTATACCGAATCGACATGAACGCGAACAAATCGGAAAATTTGTGAATGATTACTGTTCTGAAACACTTGTCCAGTTGAATTGCGAATTGGATCGCAGTTTTTTCCTCAATATGTCGAAGCCTTTCAAACAACTCGAGATCTACATTTCTTCAGATGTGAACGCACTTAATGAATCGACTGCATTAGATTTTCTGTTTCCAAAACTACGTCGATTGGATATAGATCACTATGTCAATGAATATAGTGATTTTGAGAGAACCTTTCCATATTTGGAAGAGTTGCGCGTACAACGATGCACGTCGGAGTGCCGCGAACGCGATGATTGTTCAACGTTTTTCCTAAAGAATCGAAATATTCGAAAGCTGGAAGTATTCCCCGACGATTATCTGCGTGCAGATCTCTTAACACCTGGATTCCTTAAATCAGCTCACGATAACCTTAAGAATTTGGAAACATTCCATTTTGTGTTGCCAGCTCGAGTTAAGTTTGATCATGATTCACTAGTATTTTATAGTGTGCGTGATGTTAAGATCAAATTAATTCATGAGAACGTCCGCATTGACTCCAGAAAACTGATTTTCAATGGACTTACAACACTTGAAATCGATTTCGATTTACACGGATTCAATCGAAATAAATGGACGATTGCAAGCGAATGGGCCAAATTCATTGGCCATCACATAGATTTGCAGAATTTCACAGTTAAAGGATATGTATATTTCGATGAAACTGGAATTGCGCAGCTTTCGACGACGAAATTCAACAGCCTTGTCACAGCAGCAGTCAAATGCGACAACTCGACGATGGTCGGCACCATTCTAAAATTCATCGAAAATAATATGAAATTGAACCGATTTAATATAACATTCAATAGATATGTGCACGATTTAGATGACAAAACTGCATATTTCCGCAATAACCTAAGCAAAGATTGGATTGTTTTGAAAAATAATAATGGTACCACAAAAGAAAATATATCAATGAAACTATTATTCATTGGTGTAGATAATGTTGCATCGCATATAATTTCAATAAAATCATTGATAATCGTTTTGTATTTAATCTTAATCGTATGAATTTTAAAGTGCTTGCGATTTGGCTTCTTATTAAAAAAATATCCAGTTCTGAAAAAAACGACCAAAGTTTTGACTTTTCGTCTGTTGTCATGCCAACCACAGTAAAATTTCATATACATCCCTGTTTATAGTGAGACATTAGTGCAAATGAAATATTCGTTATAGTTCAATCGCGGAAGTCGCTCACTAATTCGAAGGACGAAAAAGATAATGTACTGGTAAAGTGGCCTAATTTGGACCTAGTCTCTAATTACGATCTAACTGCTAAAATTAGCCTTATTGCACATATAAATAAAGGCTTGGGTCCGAATTTGGTGCATAAAAAGTTGTAGGTCCAAATATGGCCACTTTACCCTTACTTCAATTTGGAGTAACTAACCAAAATAGCAAAATTGTTCGAATAGAAACTCACATCTGTTTTCGATATTCATCACTTCTTTATTTTTTCGGCCATAAGGGTAAAGTGGCCATATTTGGACCTACAACTTTTTATGCACCAAATTCGGACCCAAGCCTTTATTTATATGTGCACTAAGGCTCATTCTAGCAGTTAGATCGTAATTAGAGACTAGGTCCAAATTAGGCCACTTTACCAGTACTATTTATTTTTTCTTTTCTTTTGACGGATTTTGAACGCAATTAATTGACGAATAAACAATAAACCTTCAAGTATTCTCAAACAAATTCTTAAATGTGACAAAAAGAAATTTTTCAAAATGTTCTGGAGAAATTAGCAACTATTTTTGAAAATGTAATATTTGTGTATTTAACATGGCACGTAGATTTGTTAGGCAGTTCTGAATTTCAGATAGTTTGCTAATACTTGCGCGTCTCCAACAACAAAACCTAAATCTTTAGGTTCTGATACCGAATATAATACAAATTTAATGCACCTGAGTTTGCATGTTATTAATTAAAGGCGCAGCGTATGCCGTGTTATTTGTCGTTAAATGTATTTTATTGCAAAGCAATTTGAAGAGCACAAAGGTTCCATCATGATACCATACATCCTAAGTAAATATTTCATTGTCTAACAGTTATTTTGTGATAAAAAAAATCGTCAATTATGTTTTATTTAAAACGGGAAAATCAAAGACATTTTGAGTTGTCAGAACGGCATTGTGGTGACAGATCGAGTGCAATACTAGCTTTTGGTAGCCTGCGAAAGTCATGAAATCATTTAGAATCGTAAAATTAATGCAGATATTGCATACATATATTCCTGAATGATAAAAAAACGAAAAACGAAGGATCTATGTGAATCATTGTATAATATTTTCGGTTCTACTTAACTATCGCACAGCGGGTAGAAATATAGCAAAATATTGTTTTCCTCCGTAACAACAACACCATAAAATTTGGAATTTATTTGCGATAACACCAAATTATTTGACCAAAGTGTATTCTACAATAAAATAATATAAAAATCCGATTTTTTTCTTCATTCCAACAGAATATCGATATTGAAGATATCTCTTTTTAGTGATAGTTTATATGATGGCATAAATAGTGAAAATGAGTTTGTTTTACGTTTTTGGGCACAGCAAAAAAACCTGATGTGCAGGAGAGTAACCAAAAGTAGTTCTGAACTCCCCTCTATCATAATATAGTAGTCCAATCTCTGAAACATGATACATTTCCGAATTTGTCGTTTGATTTGAATTGTATCGATTCATTAATTCCAATTCAAAACAATGTTGCGTTAAGCAAAAGTTGATATTTATATAAATTTCGTATATTTTTATTAGCTGCGTTACTGCGGTTGCGGATCGGTGAAACAAAATTTGTTATTTATACATTGAACTTAGAAGTCGCATCTTATAAATAAATTTTGCACACGCGAACTCAGTCTCTTTTTGTAGTTTGCTTTGAAGCAGTCGAAATAAATGTGAGTTTCGGACAAAATGAAGTTTGTCATTTTTCTTATTTGGTATTTGTTCGTCGACAATGTCAGTTCAAGTGCAACGATTCCGAATAAAGTTTTGAAGCAAAGTGATTTCAATCGCATATTCATAAGTAATAAACTTCATTCATCTCCTCTATTGGTGCAAAATGGTGCTAGCGATCAAAGGAATAAACGCCAAATAGCGAGCAAAAATTCAACTTGCGAACATCAAAATGTCAAAACATTGAACCTTGAAAATCTGATAGAATTAGCTAATAAGCAAAAATGTTTTCATAAAGCCAATATTATATTCAAGGAAAAATATGGCTACCTGTATGTTACCGTCGATGGCAAACATCCTACGGGAAAAATTATCGGAAACAATTTATACATCCATCATAATGCGACAAAAGACTTCCTACGTGCCTTTGGACAATCGTTTAATCAGATATTGAAAATTGACTTCGATAAAATTCCAAAAAACAAAAGTAACGAAATTATGAAATTAATTAATCATCACTGTTCAGAAACGCTGTCTGAGTTAGATGTGTTTATGTATCGGAATGGTGCATTTAATAATATTGACCCCTTTAAAAGTGTAAAGACGTTCACATCAATCGGATATATGGCAGATTCTTCAATAAATCTCAACCATCTATTTCCCGATCTAGAAACATTGGTTGTCGACATTTTTTTCAATTCAACCATTTTTGATCGCCAATTCGTCCATCTAAAGACATTTCACGTATCGCGTTGCATGGCTTTGGACAAAACTACAGACGGATGGTCAAATTTTTTCAAGAAAAATCCAACAATTCAAGAGTTTGAAATGACTGGGACGTGCGTGAACGCTGAAACAGTCGATGTGCTTGAGTCGTCAATGAAAGTTCTAGAAGCCGCTCATGCTCATTTGCGTAAACTGAAAGTATTTTCCCTTCGATTACCGGATAATTTTGGAGATTATAAGGGCTTTTTGATATTTAATAGCGTAAGAGATGTTAGAATTAAAGTACCAAAGAATTCAAACGTCGATTTCAATTCTAAACAATTGATGTTCTATGGATTAAAAGCACTTGAATTGGATTTTTGCTGTGAAGAAAACAATCCGGAAGAAGAGTTAGCAGTGGCCATGGAATGGATTAAATTTGTTGGTAATCATAGAGATTTGCAAATACTCACAGTAAAGGGATACGCATATATAAATGAATCAGGACTTTCACAACTTCTGAAGATGTCCACGAACATGACCAAATTGACTGAAGTTTCCATTAAATGCGATAAATCTACAAAAATTGAAACGATTTTTATGTTTATGGCGAATAACGTAAAATTGAAGAGGTTCAGATTGATTTTCAACGAGAAGGTCGATGATAGATTTCAGCAGTTGCACCATGACATAGGTAAAGAGTGGACGATTCTCAAGGAAGAACCTGAGACAGACGAGATAAATAAAATAAATAACAAGGAAATATTATATGTAATGACGAAAGAGCAAAAAAACGCTACAGATAAGTTTCAAATCGGAGAAAATGTGGCAAATAATTCACAGCAAATATTTTTAAGAGAAATTTCTTTAATCATTGCTCTTTTATCTATAAGTTCTTTCGTTTCACACATAATTAAAAATTGACGACTCATGTCATAAAAATAAGAACAGCTGTATCAATATAAGGTATCATTTTAAAACGCTTTTTATTCAGCTAATAAGGTGCAACTGAAAATGAAGAGATCGAAGGCAAGCATGATTATGTAAAGTTCAAAGCTATAATTTTGTTAATAAAAATCAATTAATATATGCGTTGCGTATTTTTCCTTAAAGTTTGTTTTCCTTGACCGACGATCAGAAATTGCGTGCGGAAAAGAAGAGAGTTGATGTGGACAACAAATGTGCATTCTACTGCAACTTTCGTCTTTGGAACATGTTGATGAAAGTATACTTAGATCATGTGACTCTATAGAAAGAACCGTATTTTGAAGAGAATATTTTGCCTAACCGGCAGCTCCAACGAAACGAAAAATGATGTCACTTAAATTGTTCCAATCAATATGATTTACTTAAAATCCAAATTTGTGTTTTTCAATTCAATCATTTACAAATTTCCTGAAACTGAATAGCAAAATAATTTTGAAACTGATATTTCTGATCATTCTAAGATCTTCTTTTGTCATCAATTGATGTGAATTCATTCTCATTCATAACTTCCGTGAATTTTTTCAATAATTTTTATACAAATCAATGATATGGAGAAAGTTGGATGCTATAAAACTACAAATGATGAATAAGTTTTACTAGATTGACAATGAACACCAACACGGCGATGGTGAACTTGCCAAAACTCACCACAATGTTATTCGTCAAGTGTGTATTTTGGGAATATATTAAGAAATCTGTCATAAAAAAAAACTGAGGCAAAGCCGTCGTTGTGTATTCGTTTGTGTGCCAAAATACGATCGAACACGTATACACGATGCGCGCGTTTTCTGTTTGCTTCTTTTGGTTGCGTTGTATGCAGTGTTAATCGTTCGCTGCCAGGCGAATGGTTGTTGCTAATTTTTGTCGAGAAATTGTGACGTTCGATGTTATGTTTGTATTGTTGAGTTGAGCGTGTGTATCTTTGGGTGTTTGATACACGATCAACGGATTGGTATAAACTCCGCGTCTACTTATGTTAATACGATACATATGTATCAGCGTCTCTCTTACATTCGAAACAATATAATATCTAAAAAAGCAGACTGCGAATGCGGTGTGAGTGCGAAATATTTATCAGTTTGTCTCCAGCGATTTATTCGAGCAAGTTGACATAAAATCCAACAAAAAATTATCAAATCAGAATGAATGTTGTAGTTTTCTTAATATTGTGTTGTTTTGGCAGTCATTATGTGAATTCAAGTGCAGCCAATAAAAAGACGGATATGGAATTTATAAAGGAAAGTTATCCCAGTGATTTATTTGGTGAACCATCTATCGAAGCAATTGAAAAAAATCACAGAAATGCAAATCGTGAATCAACTGAATTTGATCCAAAATGTGAGCACCGAAGTCTGATGAAACTGGATATTCAACAGCTATTCAAATTGGCTAAAGAACATAAACACTGTCATGGCCTCGCCAACGACGCATTTAAGCACAAATATGGAAATAAATTAGTTCGAATCAGTGGCACAAAATACGCTTATGATTTGGATGAGAATATCGTGTATGTGTTATCGGAATCGGCTGCGGAATTTTTAAAAGCATTTGGAAAATCTGTGCAAAAACTGAAAATCGACTATTTGGACATTCATGAAAGCAAACACAAGGAAATCGGGCGGCTTGTCAACGAGAACTGTTCGGAAACACTGGTTGAGCTCATAGTGAATGTGTTACCAATCGATGCATTTGACGATATGCATAAACCATTCGAAAAACTCGAGAGTTTTGTGTATGAAAGTGGATCTTCGATAGCTACATCGGTCGATCTCAATCGTCTCTTTCCCAACTTACGTCGCTTAGATGTCAGAGAATATGTTGAAGACAGCTACTTCGATCGTTCGTTTCCCAATATGACGGAATTCCGCGTTCAACAATGCCTGTCTGTGTATTCAGCACAGGACTGTTCAAATTTCTTCAAAAAAAATGAACAAATTCGAAGACTGGAAGTACTACCGCGGCCTTTGTCGCCTCGTGCACTGTACCAGGGACCGCCAGTTTTTGAAGCTGCCCACCTGAATTTGCCAAATCTCAAGGTGTTCCACTTCGTTTTGCCCCATGAGACTGAATTTGACAATTTTTTCTTTTCGAAAAGTCCAGAATTGATGTTCCACAACGTAACGGAAGTTAAAATTATGTTTCGATATTTGAATGGCATTTTCAATCTCGACAAGTTCACCTTTATTGGGCTCATGTCGCTCGAAATGGACTTTGAATATCCGCATTTACTCAATGATGCACATCAAAGTGTTATGATCGAACAGCAGTGGACACGCTTTATTGGCAGTCACGAACATATGCGCAACCTCACAATCACGGGGTTTGCGTATTTCAATGAATCTGGAATAGTCGAGCTTTCGACGAAGCTGAACAACCTCATCGAAGCATCGGTCAGATGCGCAAATGATACGGACATTGAAGCGATTTCAACATTCGTACAGAATAATGCAAAATTGAGAAAATTCACGTTGATCTACGATAAGCCTGTCAATAATTTCGATGACAAAATTGAACGATTGCGCAGGGAATTAGGTGAAGATTGGACAATTTTCAGTAAAAAAGAGACAAATCAAAGGGACAAGATAAAAACCGAAGAGAAAATATTCCTTATTGAAGTGGACGGCGTGGAAAATATTTCCGCGCACATATTCCCAACGAAAATACTCATAGCCTTATTACCTTTAACAATATTTGTTGCCATTAAAAATTCACTTCTATTTTAGTCCATAGATTTTAAGTAAAAGTAATCTAAGTTCGTCAAACTTGTTTCAATGCTCTTCCATGACTTCAGAATAAAAAAATTACTAAATTAATCTTATATTAAAAATTATTACAAATCTAAGAAAAATTAAAGAGATTCCAATTCATAAGATTATCAATGATGAGTCAGATATTGTAAACTTGATTTTCTCTTACAACTCTCTTACTTTTTGCAGCAGAAATTATCATACTTCTTGCTTAGGTAAATTCCTGTTCTGAACTGAACTCCGTGTTTGAATTTAAATTCCCGTTCATTGATTTAATTATTTTTCATATGAAACAAAATTTGTTTGTGTGAGAATAAGAAGCGTTGAGCGAAAATGAAGCATTTGGCTTTAGAAATTGTTAATAAAAATTAACGTTTTCGCAATCTCCAAACAATGAAATTGCGACATTTACTAATTATCTTCTTAAATCTGAATTTTATTTCACAGAAAATGTCTCACAGAAATAAACATATCCCTCGGAACACTCTAAAAAAGCACACATTTCGTATATCAAACTTACTGTTTCAAGACTGATTTATATTTTTGTGATTCACATTTTATGCGGAATCGGTTGCGTTAGCATATTCACTCATAATGAACGGAGCAATGACAATTTATAGCATTCCAAGTACACACATTTTGTTTCTCTTTTACTCATCAATCAAACGATTGGTATAATATTAATATTGATTCGTTTGTCTTCTCTGGATTCTGACTGGAACAGTGACGGTTGAGGCCACCGAAGGGGCCCACAATACGCAGCACATCGTTCAGACGAATACTACATTCAAATAAATTCAATTTATCCAGCAATAAACTCAATTTTGAACAATTTTAAATCGTCCCAAAACAACTGAACATAGAAATTCTACTTGCAATGTTTCGAAATTTCGAAATTTCGGAATCAAAATTGTATTTATTTGTGCGGTCGAAGTGAATTCTTCGTGTGCTGAATTGAGAAAAAGAAGAGAATGATATTCATGATAAAGGTTTGATCATATTTGTTATGCTTAAATATCAAGAAACTTCTTAACAACGGTAATAACATGAGTTAATAATATCGATTGACGAAATCCCGACATTAAAATGCATTCGAAAGTAAATATTTGAAGAATTTGAATTCGACGCAAAGAATCATGCATTAATATAGCGTGCCCCATTGAACTCTTAAAGCGACACTGCTCTGGAATTCGTTTGTTTATGAATATCAGCTGAAAAATCGTTGTTGCGCAAATTCACAACGCATGTGACGTCTCATATCGAGTATTCGCGCCGATTGTCTGTTATGTTTTGATGCGCAATGCTCGCATTAGCCAGCGTTAGCTTCATTCATGCGATACATTCATAAAATTGTAAATATATATGTCTTGACCATAACAATGCACAGACATTCACAATTTATGTGTCAAATTGAGAAGATGGTATTTTTGTTCGAAATAATGCCTTGGAATTTATTCTGGTTCACGTCATTTTTTATATTTATTAATATTCGCATTGATTTTTCCTAGTTATATAATTCTAAGAATTTTCTCTGAATTGATTTTGTTCAACTCCATTTTCTCGAGTCGATTTTTTCCAATGCGGTTTTACCAACCAATATCAGTTGAAATGTTGAAAATACTATACGTTCGATTGCGTCTGCATCGAATTCACACAGATGTTCAAAAATATTATTGCGTTGAATCAGTTTGATCGTTTTGGAGCGAATCGACAGAAAAATTTGAAATATGTAAATGTACGGTAATTGTGAAATGTATTTTTGCAATTATGATCACGTTGTTTGAGTCTACACAGAATGTTCGTTGTTTAAATGCGCATGTGGTTCATCAACTCAACTTTGTTGCGCCCGAATGAAAATACCTAAGAAAAGCCGAAAAAAAAATTAATCACAATGCGTTTACATTTGGAACATAAATATTTCGAAAGTGATTAACTAGAAATATATATTAATTTGAAAAATTCTAGCAAATCTGTTTGACGTGCAAAATCAATGTGTTTCGTTGAAGCGCACGGCTGCTTTATGTGATATCAGTTCGCATTAAGTGAAAATGGAGTATTGCCCATAAAAATAACAGTCAATTATTCAAACTCGTAGCTCAGCGTTCCGTTTTGTTTTGATGATCTAAATTGACTATAAATACGTCTATCTATACCAAATTGCGGTAAATAATTAACTGCTTTACATTTAAAACTTAAAACTGTGTCTGAGAATATTTATATTTCGTATGTCCCCATCTATACTGAATTGAAATTGGAACTGCAAATATTCCAACAACAATTGTGTGTGTCAATCGGTTATGTTGTATTCGTTCAAGGTCAGTGCGCTATGCGCTTGTATATGCTCGCTACCGCATCACTACAACTTAACACTAAACACAAACAAAGGCAATCAAAATTGTACCAATCACATCGATTCACTCTTTCGGTCGCGATCTCTGTGTGAACTCGGCATAAAAGAGACAGATATCCTTATACTAAAACAAATGTCAACGTCATGTGCTTAGTTAACAGACACACATTCAGCAAATAATACAATAAATATAGATATTGATTTAGTATAATAAATGGTCTTACGTGCGTAAAACTAACTTTTCCGCACATTTCCCGAAATTGTTCGGGCTTACGCATATTTCATTGATTGTTACTCATTTGTGTTGGATTTATGTTTATTCCTTATCGAATCATCATGCAACTTTGAGAATAAATCACAGAAAATTTCAAGTCATTACGATGAGATCGAATTTCGAGTCATCATGTGATTTAAATTTAAATTTTTATGAAAAAACGAATGAACATCTCAGTTCCTAATTTTTACGTCAACGTTCTCTATTTTTAAATTTAACAATTTTTCAGCTTTTTTCCAAATAATTTAACAACAATTTTTGGCCATTTCATTTAACAATTTTACAGGCTCTAGTAATAACAATTACGAATTAGTTCACTCTAATGTGAACTTTCAATTCATGCCAACGATAGATATGATTTCACATTTATGTTATGAATAAATTTCGTTAAAAAGTTAATGAGCATTCAAACTGATGAAATTAACACATATTAGAAAATCACAAATACTTCATCCAATTTAATAACAAAATTTGAATTAATTTGAATTTAGACCCCGAGAATTGAAAATGTTGTGAGGGAGGTAGTCTTAAAACTCATCAGAATGATTTGAAATTTTGCATGACTCATTTTTTTTCATAAAAAAATAATACACTGAAAGTTTCAATTCGATACAATGTGAACTTAAGATAGTCGCCATACAAATTTTTCGTTTTGACCACGAAAAGACCCCGAAAATCGAAAATTTTGCAGGGGAGGTAGTCCTAAATCTTATTGGAATGACTTGAAATTTTGTAGGACTCATTTTTTTTCATAAAAAAATAATATTCTGAAAGTTTCATTATGATACAATGCGAACTAGACATAGTCCCCATACAAAATTTTCTTAATGATATTGAAAAACAGCCCATTTATTGATTCGACTCCAGTAGAGCTACCCGAAAAAATTATCCGATTAGGCTGAAAATTGATAGGTTTCTATTCCTAATGAAGATGTGTGTGTAAATTGTTGATCAATTCTATACTCAATTTTTTGAGTCATCGTGTTAACAAATTTTTGCGTACAACGTACAACGTACAACGGACAACGGACAATGGAC
Organism: Obolodiplosis robiniae; assembly: GCA_028476595.1. Lineage (NCBI taxonomy): Eukaryota > Metazoa > Arthropoda > Insecta > Diptera > Cecidomyiidae > Obolodiplosis > Obolodiplosis robiniae. The sequence goes on along the minus strand of CM052014.1, from coordinate 49,534,622 downwards.
AACGTACCACACACGGACAAAAAATTTCTCCGGGAATGGTTGCAATCGTTTTTTCTAGGCAGAGCATACTATTTGCTTGCTTGCAAGGCGCTTGCTCTCACGAGCTGCTTTGAAAGAGCGGCTTGCACTAACAAAAAGCGGCTTTTTGTATTAAAAATTCATCGGAGTGAAAGAGAAATCCATGGATAACATGTAATTGACACTGAACATCAATTTCTCTTTCACTCTGATGCATTTTAATACAAAAAACCCGCTTTTTGGAATTTCAAGCCGCTCTTTTAAAGCAGCTCGTAAAAGCAAGCGCTTTGCAAGCAAGCAAATAGTATGCTCTGTTTCTAGGTTCAAAACGCATGGAAAACTTATTCCGAGTGTTTTAAATTTTTTGGACCGATCGCAATACCTTTACCGTACACAGTGGTGTGTGCGGAAAAGTAAAAAGATAAAAGATGCCCCTCGAAGATTTAGCTAGCGATTTAAGTGGAATCATTTTTTACTTTTTTTTCAACGCAGTCAACGCAGTCAACCGAGTAATAATAAAATTTGATTTAATGCAAAAGAATAAATTCCTCAAACTGAGAACGAATAAATAATTACATTCATAATTTAGTGAATGTGTGCGTACGTACACTTTCAACACACTAATAGCCAAAGTTCATGTTCAAATATTCAATTTCAAAAGAATGCGTGGAAGCATCTCGTCTAACAGTGTTATTTTTACATTTGAGGCAGTGCTTGTCTAGATTTTCATCCGACGAACTATAAATATGCCGAGCACACAAAAAAGTCGATCAGTTTCTTTTCAGCCGTTTCAAATAAACAACAACAGAAATTGAGTCCAGAATTATTGTGCGACAATGAAGTGTTTGGTTTGGTTTTTTGTGTATTGTTTTGGCATCCATTATGTCAATTCAAATGCAGTGCCTCAAAATAACATGAATCGTCCGGAATGTGATAGAAGAAATTTTGTGAATTTGCACCTGGAACAACTAATTGATGCTGGATATTCGACCAACTACAATTTCAATCAATCGTGCTATTACAATATCAATGAAATATTTGGAGAAAGATACGGGAATATGATCGTCAATTTCGATGAAGTACATGAAACTGGAGCAATTGGAAATAATTTATACGTTTCTCCCAAGTCAGCAGATAAATTTGCCTGGGTTTTTTTCCAAAACAACGTAAAAAAAGTCAAAATTGATTATGCAAAAATGCCAAAAGATTCGCGCCAAGAAGTTACACGTGTAATTAGTCATTACGGTGGCAATACGCTGGAGGAGTTGGAAATTAATTCATTTCAAAGTGATGATTTTAAAGATCCACAAATTGCACCATTCAAAAATGTAAAGAGTGTAATTTTTCGAAATGGAAGCTCGAACGACCCTTCGTTTGACCCAAATGTTTTGTTTCCCGCTTTGAAGCGATTAAAAGTTGACAATTTCGTTAAAGGCGGTGCATTTGATCGCAATTTTCCACATTTGTCAGAATTCCACGCTGACCAATGCCAAGGAGGACATAATGACTGTTTAAGTTTTTATCATAAAAATCAACAAATTTCAAAAAAAGCTGAAACAACTCCAGAACAACCACCAGAAGAAAGTCATCTATATACACAAAACTATCGTCATCAGAATTATCATCCACCAACAAGTCCTCCACCAACAAATCCTCCAACATCAAAACCTCCACCAACAAAACCTCCACGAACAAAACCTCCACGAACAAATCCTCCAACAACAAATCCTCCAACAACAAATCCTCCACCAACAAGTCCTTCTTCAACAAATCCTCCAACAACAAATCCTTCAACAACAAATCCTTCAACAACAAATCCTTCACCAACAAATCCTCAAACAACAAGTTCTCCACCAACAAATCCCCATATTCAGCCGACCACAACTACAACACCAATTCCAATCACAACCCCAATCGCTTCACAATTTTCAGCAACGGATCCTCCGGTCAATAATTCACTATCTCTGATTGCAGCTCCAGCTAATTTCCAGCTTCAACCACAGCAACAGCCACAGTCCCAGCAACCACCAGCTCATATTGAGATAAAATGCCAAAATGCACCAGAGCCAAATCATATTAATAGTGGAATATGTGTATTTTCAACTTTGTCTACAATTTTACCATTGACTTTGATCACTGCCCTTCAAACCACACTCATAAACTAATTGAATACTTTTTGAATTAAATTTAAAAGCTTCGCACACAATATTTATTTAATTCACTCATTTTACAAGCAATTAGTTATTAAGTGTATCAATGTGCTTTGCATCAAGTCAATTCATAATTATATTGTAAAATAAAGTCAAATTTGATGCTACAATTTATGTGCGCATTTCGTTCATTTAACCTTTGGATAAACTTTCGGGAATGAGAGGCTTACTATTATCCTATGACCTACATCAAGTGAATACTTAAGGAAAATGCAAAAAATATTCTGACTTTGAAGGATTTCTCTGGTGTTCATTACGATTTTATTTGGCACTCTCCCAACAAAGCAAAAACATATTTTCGATATTTTTCGAGACACAACAACACACAGAAGAAGAGAAAAAGAAAGAGAAAGAGAGAGATAAAGCTAAATATCAACGAGTCCAAAGTGAATGGCCGCTTGATAATTCATTCAATTCCACATCAAGCTCTGATTGATTTAAATCTGAAAATATTGTCTCGAGTCTGAGTTAGAAGTGAATTGAAACGTTAGCAATTTTATTTACAACGGAAAAATTACAGCTTCGCCTGAGCGCTACAATCATAAAGGTTTAGAATTGAAATCAACACTGGAAAACTGGTTTAAAACCCAGGTTTTGACGACCAAACGATTGACATTCGTGGTGCACACTTTCCGCAAATCATTTTGTCATTAATAGATCTTCTCTTTTGCTCAAATCCCTAATTTGGGTATCTGGTTTTGCCTCTGAGAGGCTGCGCCATTCGAGTTTTTTGTGGGGTTCCGTTAAAGATCGATTTGATGCTTGCAATCCAGAAACGATTTAGGCACTAAAGCACATTATTGATCGAACTATTCGTGAAATAAAGCCACAAACCATAGAAAATGTATTCAACATGGGGTAGACAGAATGAGCAGCCATTTTAATGAAATTGTTTTCCAAAAACAATCTCTCTTCAAAAAGCAAACAACTTTGGAAAATATTGAATGTTTTTTCATTATTTTAATGCTTATTAGAAACTAATATAACGGTTCAGTAGAGTAAAAGGAATTAAATACATCAATTCGGTTCGCCAACCCTTAATATTATATAATAACCAAACAGACTCAACGATATCGGATAAACTACTTTATTCTAGTTATTCCTGAAATGGAGACAAAGAATTGACAAAATGTGGAAGATCATGAATGAGTCGCATATTGCTTACGAATATGGAAATTCTATCAAAAAACTGGACGAATATCAATATAATACTCATATATTATAAGAATCTTTTGGAAGAAATCGACAAAGAGAAATGACAATATTTTGGAATATAGATTATATAGGCAACTGTAGAGCCATGTGCAAATGACTTCATGGAGTTAGAAATATCAACCAGGGAGCCAAATCAAACTGAACCGAATATTTGTTTTGAGTGTGTGAACGAACCGAACCGTTTGGAATGTTCCGAGAAATGGTTTGTAGGAATATAGAATCATTTGAATGCCTGAGAATAATAACGACTCAAATCTTTCCAACATAGAAGTCTGAAGCATAGAAAAGATACACGCATTGCTGAAAGTGAGAATAAGACTTTTCAATATCACAACTGAAAAAAATTATTCACAAGAATGAAACATCCGAAAAGATCACATGAATATTTTTCAAGTTTCAGTTTTTCGAATTCTGTATTCAAGTTTCATTTCAATGTAACTTGAAAAGAAATTACATTTAAATGAAACTTGAAAACAGAATACGAAAAACTGAAACTTGAAAAATATTCATGTGATCTTTTCGGATGTTTCATTCTTGTGAATTTTTTTTTCAGTTGTGAAATTCCAAAGTTTTATTTTCAGTTTCAGTAATGCGTGTATCTTTTCTATGCTTCAGACTTCCATGTTGGAAAGATTTGAGTCGTTATTTTTCTCAGGCATTCATTTATTCTTATGTGTATAAGTATACATCACTTATATACATTGGAAATGAACTACACAGTATCGCTATTTCGCACAACTTCTCTTACAAATCATCCTCGGAATGTTCCGCTTGATACGGTTCGCTCCAATGAACACAGAGCAAAGTAGTGAAACCGTTCCAAAATCGGTTTGTATGAAAAACGTCAAACTTTTCACTAACACTGTCAGTTTCTTTCTGGCTGTTGATTCTGTCGTATGGTAAACTATAAATGAGAATAAAATTGAGAAATCTATCAGTACGTCATTTAATTTCCAACTGTTAAGTTGTTTATTTTATCAACCTTACAGCAGATTCAAACAAATTGATCTGGAATTGGGCACAGAAATATTCAATAGAAATGGAAATTTGCAGGGATTTCGAATCAAAGAGATATCGGCAGATTAATTAATGAATACTGTGCCAGCAAATTGATTGAGTTGGAAATGTTTGAACTTTCAGAAAGTATTTTTGATGTAATGAAGCAACCATTTCAGCATCTCGAGAGCTTTACATTCGACTCCGGAAGTTGGAATGGCAGAACTTGTTTTGAAGCTGCCCACCTGAATTTGCCAAATCTCAAGATGTTCCACTTCGCTTTGCCCCATGAGACTGAATTTGACAATTTTTTCTTTTCAAAAAGTCCAGAATTGATGTTCCACAACGTAACGGAAGTAAAAATTATGTTTCGATATTTGAATGGCATTTTCAATCTCGACAAGTTCACCTTTATTGGGCTCATGTCGCTCGAGATGAACTTTGAATATCCGCACTTACTCAATGATGCACATTAAAGTGTTATGATCGAACAGCAGTGGACACGCTTTATTGGCAGTCACGAACATATGCGCAACCTCACAATCACGGGGTTTGCGTATTTCAATGAATCTGGAATAGTCGAGCTTTCGACGAAGCTGAACAACCTCATCGAAGCATCGGTCAGATGCGCAAATGATACGGACATTGAAGCGATTTCAACATTCGTACAGAATAATGCAAATTTGAGAAAATTCAGGTTGATCTTCGATAAGCCTATCAATAATTTCGATGACAAAAATGAACGATTGCGCAGCAAATTAGGTGAAGATTAGAACATTTTCAGTAAAAAAGAGCACACACAGCTTCTGTGTGGTTTCTTTCAGATGTGTACTGCACAGGGCTCTACACCATTTATGTCAAATTGGTGTAGAGAAATGCCATTGGATCATTTCTCAGTAGAATGACGTTTTAATATGAAATTCAAATATTTCTACACCAATTTGACATAGATGGTGTAGAACCCTGCGATAATTGTACTTATATTCATATACATCTGAAAGAAACCACACAGAAGCTGTGTGTGAGACAAATCAAAGGGACAAGATAAAAACCGAAGAGAAAATATTCCTTATTGAAGTGGACGGCGTGGAAAATATTGCCGCGCACATATTCCCAACGAAAATACTCATAGCCTTATTACCTTTAACAATATTTGTTGCCATTAAAAATTCACTTCTATTTTAGTCCATAGATTTTAAGTAAAAGTAATCTAAGTTCGTCAAACTTGTTTCAATGCTCTTCCATGACTTCAGAATAAAAAAATTACTAAATTAATCTTATATTAAAAATTATTACAAATCTAAGAAAAATTAAAGAGATTCCAATTCATAAGATTATCAATGATGAGTCAGATATTGTAAACTTGATTTTCTCTTACAACTCTCTTACTTTTTGCAGCAGAAATTATCATACTTCTTGCTTAGGTAAATTCCTGTTCTGAACTGAACTCCGTGTTTGAATTTAAATTCCCGTTCATTGATTTAATTATTTTTCATATGAAACAAAATTTGTTTGTGTGAGAATAAGAAGCGTTGAGCGAAAATGAAGCATTTGGCTTTAGAAATTGTTAATAAAAATTAACGTTTTCGCAATCTCCAAACAATGAAATTGCGACATTTACTAATTATCTTCTTAAATCTGAATTTTATTTCACAGAAAATGTCTCACAGAAATAAACATATCCCTCGGAACACTCTAAAAAAGCACACATTTCGTATATCAAACTTACTGTTTCAAGACTGATTTATATTTTTGTGATTCACATTTTATGCGGAATCGGTTGCGTTAGCATATTCACTCATAATGAACGGAGCAATGACAATTTATAGCATTCAAAGTACACACATTTTGTTTCTCTTTTACTCATCAATCAAACGATTGGTATAATATTAATATTGATTCGTTTGTCTTCTCTGGATTCTGACTGGAACAGTGACGGTTGAGGCCACCGAAGGGGCCCACAATACGCAGCACATCGTTCAGACGAATACTACATTCAAATAAATTCAATTTATCCAGCAATAAACTCAATTTTGAACAATTTTAAATCGTCCCAAAACAACTGAACATAGAAATTCTACTTGCAATGTTTCGAAATTTCGAAATTTCGGAATCAAAATTGTATTCATTTGTGCGGTCGAAGTGAATTCTTCGTGTGCTGAATTGAGAAAAAGAAGAGAATGATATTCATGATAAAGGTTTGATCATATTTGTTATGCTTAAATATCAAGAAACTTCTTAACAACGGTAATAACATGAGTTAATAATATCGATTGACGAAATCCCGACATTAAAATGCATTCGAAAGTAAATATTTGAAGAATTTGAATTCGACGCAAAGAATCATGCATTAATATAGCGTGCCCCATTGAACTCTTAAAGCGACACTGCTCTGGAATTCGTTTGTTTATGAATATCAGCTGAAAAATCGTTGTTGCGCAAATTCACAACGCATGTGACGTCTCATATCGAGTATTCGCGCCGATTGTCTGTTATGTTTTGATGCGCAATGCTCGCATTAGCCAGCGTTAGCTTCATTCATGCGATACATTCATAAAATTGTAAATATATATGTCTTGACCATAACAATGCACAGACATTCACAATTTATGTGTCAAATTGAGAAGATGGTATTTTTGTTCGAAATAATGCCTTGGAATTTATTCTGGTTCACGTCATTTTTTATATTTATTAATATTCGCATTGATTTTTCCTAGTTATATAATTCTAAGAATTTTCTCTGAATTGATTTTGTTCAACTCCATTTTCTCGAGTCGATTTTTTCCAATGCGGTTTTACCAACCAATATCAGTTGAAATGTTGAAAATACTATACGTTCGATTGCGTCTGCATCGAATTCACACAGATGTTCAAAAATATTATTGCGTTGAATCAGTTTGATCGTTTTGGAGCGAATCGACAGAAAAATTTGAAATATGTAAATGTACGGTAATTGTGAAATGTATTTTTGCAATTATGATCACGTTGTTTGAGTCTACACAGAATGTTCGTTGTTTAAATGCGCATGTGGTTCATCAACTCAACTTTGTTGCGCCCGAATGAAAATACCTAGGAAAAGCCGAAAAAAAAATTAATCACAATGCGTTTACATTTGGAACATAAATATTTCGAAATGGATTAACTAGAAATATATATTAATTTGAAAAATTCTAGCAAATCTGTTTGACGTGCAAAATCAATGTGTTTCGTTGAAGCGCACGGCTGCTTTATGTGATATCAGTTCGCATTAAGTGAAAATGGAGTATTGCCCATAAAAATAACAGTCAATTATTCAAACTCGTAGCTCAGCGTTCCGTTTTGTTTTGATGATCTAAATTGACTATAAATACGTCTATCTATACCAAATTGCGGTAAATAATTAACTGCTTTACATTTAAAACTTAAAACTGTGTCTGAGAATATTTATATTTCGTATGTCCCCATCTATACTGAATTGAAATTGGAACTGCAAATATTCCAACAACAATTGTGTGTGTCAATCGGTTATGTTGTATTCGTTCAAGGTCAGTGCGCTATGCGCTTGTATATGCTCGCTACCGCATCACTACAACTTAACACTAAACACAAACAAAGGCAATCAAAATTGTACCAATCACATCGATTCACTCTTTCGGTCGCGATCTCTGTGTGAACTCGGCATAAAAGAGACAGATATCCTTATACTAAAACAAATGTCAACGTCATGTGCTTAGTTAACAGACACACATTCAGCAAATAATACAATAAATATAGATATTGATTTAGTATAATAAATGGTCTTACGTACGTAAAACTAACTTTTCCGCACATTTCCCGAAATTGTTCGGGCTTACGCATATTTCATTGATTGTTACTCATTTGTGTTGGATTTATGTTTATTCCTTATCGAATCATCATGCAACTTTGAGAATAAATCACAGAAAATTTCAAGTCATTACGATGAGATCGAATTTCGAGTCATCATGTGATTTAAATTTAAATTTTTATGAAAAAACGAATGAACATCTCAGTTCCTAATTTTTACTTCAACGTTCTCTATTTTTAAATTTAACAATTTTTCAGCTTTTTTCCTAATAATTTAACAACAATTTTTGGCCATTTCATTTAACAATTTTACAGGCTCTAGTAATAACAATTACGAATTAGTTCACTCTAATGTGAACTTTCAATTCATGCCAACGATAGATATGATTTCACATTTATGTTATGAATAAATTTCGTTAAAAAGTTAATGAGCATTCAAACTGATGAAATTAACACATATTAGAAAATCACAAATACTTCATCCAATTTAATAACAAAATTTGAATTAATTTGAATTTAGACCCCGAGAATTGAAAATGTTGTGAGGGAGGTAGTCTTAAAACTCATCAGAATGATTTGAAATTTTGCATGACTCATTTTTTTTCATAAAAAAATAATACACTGAAAGTTTCAATTCGATACAATGTGAACTTAAGATAGTCGCCATACAAATTTTTCGTTTTGACCACGAAAAGACCCAGAAAATCGAAAATTTTGCAGGGGAGGTAGTCCTAAATCTTATTGGAATGACTTGAAATTTTGTAGGACTCATTTTTTTTCATAAAAAAATAATATTCTGAAAGTTTCATTATGATACAATGCGAACTAGACATAGTCCCCATACAAAATTTTCTTAATGATATTGAAAAACAGCCCATTTATTGATTTCACTCCACTAGAGCTACCCGAAAAAATTATCCGATTAGGCTGAAAATTGATAGGTTTCTATTCCTAACGAAGATGTGTGTGTAAATTGTTGATCAATTCTATACTCAATTTTTTGAGTCATCGTGTTAACAAATTTTTGCGTACAACGTACAACGTACAACGGACAACGGACAATGGACAACGTACCACACACGGACAAAAAATTTCTCCGGGAATGGTTGCAATCGTTTTTTCTAGGCAGAGCATACTATTTGCTTGCTTGCAAGGCGCTTGCTCTCACGAGCTGCTTTGAAAGAGCGGCTTGCACTAACAAAAAGCGGCTTTTTGTATTAAAAATTCATCGGAGTGAAAGAGAAATCCATGGATAACATGTAATTGACACTGAACATCAATTTCTCTTTCACTCTGATGCATTTTAATACAAAAAACCCGCTTTTTGGAATTTCAAGCCGCTCTTTTAAAGCAGCTCGTAAAAGCAAGCGCTTTGCAAGCAAGCAAATAGTATGCTCTGTTTCTAGGTTCAAAACGCATGGAAAACTTATTCCGAGTGTTTTAAATTTTTTGGACCGATCGCAATACCTTTACCGCACACAGTGGTGTGTGCGGAAAAGTAAAAAGATAAAAGATGCCCCACGAAGATTTAGCTAGCGATTTAAGTGGAATCATTTTTTACTTTTTTTTCAACGCAGTCAACCGAGTAATAATAAAATTTGATTTAATGCAAAAGAATAAATTCCTCAAACTGAGAACGAATAAATAATTACATTCATAATTTAGTGAATGTGTGCGTACGTACACTTTCAACACACTAATAGCCAAAGTTCATGTTCAAATATTCAATTTCAAAAGAATGCGTGGAAGCATCTCGTCTAACAGTGTTATTTTTACATTTGAGGCAGTGCTTGTCTAGATTTTCATCCGACGAACTATAAATATGCCGAGCACACAAAAAAGTCGATCAGTTTCTTTTCAGCCGTTTCAAATAAACAACAACTGAAATTGAGTCCAGAATTATTGTGCGACAATGAAGTGTTTGGTTTGGTTTTTTGTGTATTGTTTTGGCATCCATTATGTCAATTCAAATGCAGTGCCTCAAAATAACATGAATCGTCCGGAATGTGATAGAAGAAATTTTGTGAATTTGCACCTGGAACAACTAATTGATGCTGGATATTCGACCAACTACGATTTCAATCAATCGTGCTATTACAATATCAATGAAATATTTGGAGAAAGATACGGGAATATGATCGTCAATTTCGATGAAGTACATGAAACTGGAGTAATTGGAAATAATTTATACGTTTCTCCCAAGTCAGCAGATAAATTTGCCTGGGTTTTTTTCCAAAACAACGTAAAAAAAGTCAAAATTGATTATGCAAAAATGCCAAAAGATTCGCGCCAAGAAGTTATACGTGTAATTAGTTATTACGGTGGCAATACGCTGGAGGAGTTGGAAATTAATTCATTTCAAAGTGATGATTTTAAAGATCCACAAATTGCACCATTCAAAAATGTAAAGAGTGTAATTTTTCGAAATGGAAGCTCGAACGACCCTTCGTTTGACCCAAATGTTTTGTTTCCCGCTTTGAAGCGATTAAAAGTTGACAATTTCGTTAAAGGCGGTGCATTTGATCGCAATTTTCCACATTTGTCAGAATTCCACGCTGACCAATGCCAAGGAGGACATAATGACTGTTTAAGTTTTTATCATAAAAATCAACAAATTTCAAAATAAGCTGAAACAACTCCAGAACAACCACCAGAAGAAAGTCATCTATATACACAAAACTATCGTCATCAGAATTATCATCCACCAACAAGTCCTCCACCAACAAATCCTTCAACAACAAATCCTCCAACAACAAATCCTCCAACAACAAATCCCCATATTCAGCCGACCACAACTACAACACCAATTCCAATCACAACCCCAATCGCTTCACAATTTTTAGCAACGGATCCTCCGGTCAATAATTCACTATCTCTGATTGCAGCTCCAGCTAATTTCCAGCTTCAACCACAGCAACAGCCACAGTCCCAGCAACCACCAGCTCATATTGAGATAAAATGCCAAAATGCACCAGAGCCAAATCATATTAATAGTGGAATATGTGTATTTTCAACTTTGTCTACAATTTTACCATTGACTTTGATCACTGCCCTTCAAAACACACTCATAAACTAATTGAATACTTTTTGAATTAAATTTAAAAGCTTCGCACACAATATTTATTTAATTCACTCATTTTACAAGCAATTAGTTATTAAGTGTATCAATGTGCTTTGCATCAAGTCAATTCATAATTATATTGTAAAATAAAGTCAAATTTGATGCTAAAATTTATGTGCGTGAAAATTTCGTTTATTTAACCTTTGGATAAACTTTTGGGAATGAGAGGCTTTCTATTATCCTTTGACCTACATCAAGTGAATACTTAAGGAAAATGCAAAAAATATTCTGACTTTGGAGGATTTCTCTGGTGTTCATTACGATTTTATTTGGCACTCTCCCAACAAAGCAAAAACATATTTTCGATATTTTTCAAGACACAACAACACACAGAAGAAGAGAAAAAGAAAGAGAAAGAGAGAGATAAAGCTAAATATCAACGAGTCCAAAGTGAATGGCCGCTTGATAATTCATTCAATTCCACATCAAGCTCTGATTGATTTAAATCTGAAAATATTGTCTCAAGTCTGAGTTAGAAGTGAATTGAAACGTTAGCAATTTTATTTACAACGGAAAAATTACAGCTTCGCCTGAGCGCTACAATCATAAAGGTTTAGAATTGAAATCAACACTGGAAAACTGGTTTAAAACCCAGGTTTTGACGACCAAACGATTGACATTCGTGGTGCACACTTTCCGCAAATCATTTTGTCATTAATAGATCTTCTCTTTTGCTCAAATCCCTAATTTGGGTATCTGGTTTTGCCTCTGAGAGGCTGCGCCATTCGAGTTTTTTGTGGGGTTCCGTTAAAGATCGATTTGATGCTTGCAATCCAGAAACGATTTAGGCACTAAAGCACATTATTGATCGAACTATTCGTGAAATAAAGCCACAAACCATAGAAAATGTATTCAACATGGGGTAGACAGAATGAGCAGCCATTTTAATGAAATTGTTTTCCAAAAACAATCTCTCTTCAAAAAGCAAACAACTTTGGAAAATATTGAATGTTTTTTCATTATTTTAATGCTTATTAGAAACTAATATAACGGTTCAGTAGAGTAAAAGGAATTAAATACATCAATTCGGTTCGCCAACCCTTAATATTATATAATAACCAAACAGACTCAACGATATCGGATAAACTACTTTATTCTAGTTATTCCTGAAATGGAGACAAAGAATTGACAAAATGTGGAAGATCATGAATGAGTCGCATATTGCTTACGAATATGGAAATTCTATCAAAAAACTGGACGAATATCAATATAATACTCATATATTATAAGAATCTTTTGGAAGAAATCGACAAAGAGAAATGACAATATTTTGGAATATAGATTATATAGGCAACTGTAGAGCCATGTGCAAATGACTTCATGGAGTTAGAAATATCAACCAGGGAGCCAAATCAAACTGAACCGAATATTTGTTTTGAGTGTGTGAACGAACCGAACCGTTTGGAATGTACCGAGAAATGGTTTGTAGGAATATAGAATCATTTGAATGCCTGAGAATAATAACGACTCAAATCTTTCCAACATGGAAGTCTGAAGCATAGAAAAGATACACGCATTGCTGAAAGTGAGAATAAGACTTTTCAATATCACAACTGAAAAAAATTATTCACAAGAATGAAACATCCGAAAAGATCACATGAATATTTTTCAAGTTTCAGTTTTTCGTATTCTGTATTCAAGTTTCATTTCAATGTAACTTGAAAAGAAATTACATTTAAATGAAACTTGAAAACAGAATACGAAAAACTGAAACTTGAAAAATATTCATGTGATCTTTTCGGATGTTTCATTCTTGTGAATTTTTTTTTCAGTTGTGAAATTCCAAAGTTTTATTCTCAGTTTCAGTAATGCGTGTATCTTTTCTATGCATCAGACTTCCATGTTGGAAAGATTTGAGTCGTTATTTTTCTCAGGCATTCATTTATTCTTATGTGTATAAGTATACATCACTTATATACATTGGAAATGAACTACACAGTATCGCTATTTCGCACAACTTCTCTTACAAATCATCCTCGGAATGTTCCGCTTGATACGGTTCGCTCCAATGAACACAGAGCAAAGTAGTGAAACCGTTCCAAAATCGGTTTGTATGAAAAACGTCAAACTTTTCACTAACACTGTCAGTTTCTTTCTGGCTGTTGATTCTGTCGTATGGTAAACTATAAATGAGAATAAAATTGAGAAATCTATCAGTACGTCATTTAATTTCCAACTGTTAAGTTGTTTATTTTATCAACCTTACAGCAGATTCAAACAAATTGAACTGGAATTGGGCGCAGAAATATTCAATAGCAATGGAAAACTTAAAATATCTTGTTTTTTGTTCTTTCGTCATTCGTTGCATTGGTTTAGTCAATGGGATGCAAAGTAAACCTAGTCATTTGTTATTAAATGAATTCGACTCAATGTCTCAGGAACGTGTTACAAATAATGCTTGGACAAAAGCAATAAAACAAGAAGAAACGTGGTTTTTAAATCAAGATTCGATTTGTGAGTATCAAACAATTAGGAAACTAGATCTCGAGTCCCTCATCAAAATTGATCTAAGAGCAGAACAATGTCACAATATCACAGATGAAGTGTTTAAGAAAAAATATGGACACATGACAATTGGGATCACCGGCAACCATAAAACTGGAGATATCGCGATATCTGAGCGACCAGGCACTTTGTACATTGCTCACGACTCAATGGTGCAATTTCTAGAGGCATTCGGTCAATCAATCCAGAGATTGATGATCAATTTTGAGACCATCCCTGAAAGTAAACATACGGAAATTGTATCGCAAGTAAATCATTATTGTTCCGAAACGCTACTTGAATTGAGCATCAATAACTTCTTGCTGGGAGCATTTCGATTGAGAAGTCCTTTTCGAAATGTTAAACGATTTGCTTCCACATTGAGTACCCTGAAACATAGTGAAGTCGATTTCAATGAATTATTTCCACAACTACAGCATTTATATGTGGACTTTTTGGAGACCGGCAGCCTACTGGATCGCACGTTTCCTCATTTAACAGATGTTCAAGTAATTACGTGTCCAACATTACAGAATACACCAGATTGTTCGCATTTCTTCCAGCAAAATCAGCAAATTCGAAAGCTGGAGTTCATGGATAATAAGAACAGATACTTTGAGGATGATGGCAGAATTGAGAAAATTATGGATGCCCATAATTATTTACCACAACTCGAAGTTTTTTCCTTCATCATGCCAAAGGTTTTTACCAATAACACGGGTCCAACAATTATTTTTAAGAATGTTAAAGAAGTTCAAATTAGAAATATAACAGAAAATGTGGGTTTTGATCTATTTACATTTGAAAGGCTCGAGAAAATTGAAATAAATTTTGATATTGATAAGGAAAATAATGGGAAAAGCTATGAATTTATGAAATTTATTGAGAAAAATAAAAATTTACGATACCTCATCATAAATGGATATCCATGTTTCGACGAATCTGAACTCTTGAATCTTTTGACACGAATAACTCATCTAGTCGAGGCATCAATTAAATGCAAAACTCAAACTTTAGATGAAATCTATATTAAATTCATGCAGCAAAACGAAACAAAGTTTATTTTCTCCTTTGAAAAACGAACAAATGGCTTAGATGCCCTAATTCAACGTTTATTCGATGAATTAAGCAAAAAATGGACCGTTCGAAAGGTCGACCAAAGAAAAGCAAAAAAAATCGAAATTTCAATGGAAAGTGATGTGGAAAAAGAGCAATTGCTTGCTCCAAATATATGCTCGCATAAATCTTTTATAAATACTTTCAATTTAATATTACTTGTTGCATTTAGAAATGTACTACTCGTTTAAATCAATTCAAATCTGTCAAATTCCAATCTATTCGCTAAATGTGTAAGATTTAAAAATCTAATATTGCAAAGACTTCAATTCGCCCAATAATCAAACAAATACTTGACTTTTTAATCCGTTGGTAAAAGAAAATGAAATAAATAAATTTGCTGTCAATGAGAAAAATATATTTTGCCTGTCTTTTTTTCTATTCAATATTGTATGCTTTCATCTTTGCCCAGCCATTTCTATCTTTCAGCGACATTTGTTCATAATTATTGCTGCAGATATGTTTTGCTAACATTCGATTGCCTTGTATATGATTCATTGACTTTAAATATCCTGTCTGTGTGATGTCAGCCTTAAGCGAAATTTTTGTTCAAATATTTGGCAATTTAGATATTTTTCATTCCTTCAATTGATCATCGCTCCATTGGGCATTGCAATAATGATTTCCGATTGGGTGGAAATAGCAACTGCATAAAGATTTATACAAAAAAAATTGTTGACCTATGTCAATTTACGTCCTATGCGTCATTTTCGGAAAATAAAATTTAGTCCCATGCCTCACAGTGTGCGGCTCACACAAAAAAGTTTATCACAAAAATAAAAACACACTCGCAACATCTATCATTCACAAGATCGGTTCGAACACAGCAAACGTCATTCTGCGAATGAACTTGAAAAATATATACAGTGTTTATTCTTATGCCCACATATGCGAAACCAAGGTTATTTTGTTGACAACGCTTTTTTACGGTAGCATGCGGAATTTTCGATCTCGTGAATACACTGATCGCGGATCCGCATACGATTCACTTAACGCGCTGAGAAATAATTTGTTTGCGCTCAAATTATGAATTTTACGATCAGATGGAAAGTGTCTATGAGAGAATTCACTTTGTTAAACAATTTAAACCGAAAAAACGCCGATATCATATGTATAGTTTGCAAAAAGAGTAATTCTAAGTTCTTGCAATAAACAGCTTAATACATAAATCCACCCATTGAATCACAGCCGGCTATCGTGGTTTGCTTTACGTGCGTAACATACGTTGTGGCACTTGAAAACAAAATGCTTGCTTCATCTCTTGTATGCTTTTGATGCGGCCACATATAATATGTGAATTAGAAAAAATGTGAAGCGAGATGTGCATTATATCGACCGGAAACTATTGAAGAAGAAGCCATGAAACAAAACAAAGAGTTCACATGTTCAGCCTGGAAGTAGCATGCATAAAAACATGTCAAAATTCAAATTAAAATGAATGTATTGCGCTGACATGAACCAAAAAATTAGCAATGCCAAAGCTAAATCTGATCTACATAAGTAATACGAGTTCCAATTTGCAAATGTGCGCAGAATTTTGGCAACGTTCTGTTCGTATCCAACTCAATGCTTGTATTGGTAGTTCGAAGAGATATTTGCAGTATCAAGCGCTGAAACTTTGTCAGTTTCTCTTTGACGCTCGCATCAAAAACAATTAAATTGAGTGCAGAATGTGGATTTTCATCTATATCCTTTTGTGTTTCATTAGCATTTTTTGTATCAATTCGAAGGCGGCGGATCAACGTGGCATCGAACCATTTTTCAGAGAAAGTGATTTATTTTTGGATTTGGACATTTTGCAACAAAATGCTGTGAGAAAGATGAGGCAAAGGCGTGACAGTCAGAAATGCGATGCAAATGTCGACCTTTTTGACCTTGAGGGACTTATCACATTTGCTTTCAAAGACCACTGCAGTGTTAGTGCCAATACTGTATTTAGGCAAATCGTTGACAATATGGAAATTGAGATTAATAGCAAGAATAAAACTGGTTATCGAGATGAAAATACTTTATACATCCACTCGAGTTCAGCCGTTGAATTTTTAAAAGCTTTTGGCAAATCAGTGCAGAAATTAAGAATTAATTTTGCAGGGATTTCGAATCAAAGAGATATCGGCAGATTAATTAATGAATACTGTGCCAGCAAATTGATTGAGTTGGAAATGTTTGAACTTTCAGAAAGTATTTTTGATGTAATGAAGCAACCATTTCAGCATCTCGAGAGCTTTACATTCGACTCCGGAAGTTGGAATGGCAGAACAGTCAATCTCGCAAAACTGTTTCCCAAATTACGTCGACTAGACATCGAGAATTTCGTTGAAGGCGGCATTTTTGACCGTGAATTTCCGCAATTAAGAGCATTTCGATTAATGCAATGCCGAACATTAAGCGATAAAAGCGAATGCTCGCGATTCTTCGAAAGAAATAGACACATACAAGATTTGGAATCAGTGCCCGGGAAAGTGTCACATCGTGGTGAATATCTTGACACTCATTTTCTCATTGACGTTCAAAAGAATTTGAAAGAATTGAAATACTTCTCGTTCGCTGTGCCAAAACAAAAACACTTTGGTAATCCGTTGATATTTCAAAACATCACCGAAGTCAAAATGAGAAGATTATATGAAGATCTAGTTCCTGCGCACCTTGTCTTCGACGGAACCAAAGTACTTCAAATGAATTTCGAACCTGAAAATAAAAGCTACGAAATCAGCAGCGAATGGACTGAATATATCATCAGTTTCAAGGATTTACAAAGTCTCACAATAAATGGATTGGCATATTTCAATGAGGCTGGACTTCTGAGACTCTCAGCAAATCTCACCAATTTAGTTGTTGCAACAATCAGATGCGAAAATGATACAAACATAGAAGCGCTCACAAAATTTATGAAAACTAATGGAAAACTTAGTAAAATCATTTTGAATTTCAATGAGCATGTCTATAACATAAATGATAAAATCGAACGAATTCGTATTGATTTAGGTGAAGAATGGGCAGTTCTAAATGGCAATGGATTAACATCTGATGAAGAAAAGAGAAATTCTGGGAAGAAAATTTTGTTCTTTGGTGTGGCCAATCTTGCATCTCATGCATTTTCACTCAAAAATCTGTTTTGTGCGTTGTTTTTCATTGTATTTGTTATCTTTCGAAACTTTTTGGAATTTACCATTTAAATCGATAGAATTTAGCGATAATTCCGTGTTTGAGGCGATGAAGTGTTTGATACTTTATTTGTAATTCAAGACATTTATGTAAGCATAATAAAATCAACATAATGATATGCTATGATGATGGAAATGAATTGAGACGTGTTAATTATTGATTAAAAGTTTTACAGTTTACAGTTTACGTGCAAACTACATCACTTATTACGATAAATGAGTTAAAACGGTTCGAAAAGATAACACATTCAACAAAATTTGAGCTTTGAGGTGCAAAATATTTGGCCTTTCAGGATCTTAGGAATGGAATTCCATTAAAATTGAGGTGGAATTTTGTCAATAGGAGTTGAAATTATTTCTTTTCCCCGAATATTGAAATGGATCTCGTTGTATTGAGCACAATTCCTGTTGTGATGAATTCAACTCAAATTGACCTGAAATATCAACAAATATAAGTTGAATATACACAGAATTTTGATGTAATTGTAAAGGAATATAGGCGCAAGAGTAGCGATAACATATTGTATTGCAATCAAAATGCTCTGAAAATCCCTTGCCACTAAATGTTTCTCTATACTTTTTTGTTGGAATCAATTGCTGTCTAATTAATTCATTCTTCGTAAATAAAAAACTGAATTTTTACTTGTGTTAAAGGCTACTCGTTTCATTCTAACCGATTTTTCAGCGAATTGCAAACTTTTTATTCTGATGATGCCTTATGAAGGAATAATCGATTTCAATCTGTCATGAACATTTACCTAGCGGGTAGACACGAAACATAACAACATAAATCCTTATAAATCTTTTTGAAACCAACTGAATCACAATCATATTTTGTATCAATACAAATCTGTGTGAATCAATTCAAATAACTCCAAATCTCAGTGATTCTCAATGAATCTCTACGAATTCATTTGGCATTTCTACGCTTTGAATATTATTGAATCTCTTTGATATTGAATCTTAAATGCATGTAGTCCCGAAATAGAATATATGACACCTCTTTCGTAACGCTATCATCATCATCCATGCATTAAGTATGCAAATTCAACGGCAATGATCTCCCCATTTTGAGTAATTCTAGATGACGTAAATTTATTGGATTCACTTTAAAAAGTGTGAGTCAAATATTATCACTCAGATTTGTACTGGAAACACAACTTCTCTAGCTGAAATCGAGAAAGGAACATACAAATTTTGATTTTTGATCATGATTCCTCGAAAAATCACCGGAAATTATATTTAATTGCATCAAAATGTAATGAAGATTGATTGCCTTGAATTTCTAGAATAATTGTTCATGTTTTTTCGACTGACGCACGTAACTTAAATGCTGATGTTCTAGTGATTGATTTTCACAGCGCATTGATGTTGCTCTTAATACATTGTATACGTAGCCGATGTATGATTTCATCATCTATCGACCGGTGCGTATCAACAATCACCATTCATATAAATTAATGACTTCGCACAGAATCAGTGAACATTACTATTTAAATTTTCGGCTGAGTGTTTATGTAAGCATTTGCAAGAGGCTATAAATACGGATGGCAAGCGGTGAGCAAATCAGTGTCTCTATGACAGTCGATGCAAAACTAACAACACAAAATTATTGAAATAGAATGAATTTTTTCACATTTGTTATTTGGTGCGGCGTCGGTGTCATCATCCATTGTGTCAATTCAAGTGCAGTGAGCCGGAACAAAGCGACGTTTCTATCAAAACAAAGTGTTTCTAGTTTTTTGAAATTTCATTATTTTCAATTACCAACGGTTTTCGATGAAAATGAAGATGTCAGAAGTAAACGTCAAACAACAAATGATTCACCGGAATGTAAACAAGATCTCGAAAATATCGACCTCAAAAATCTGATAAAAGCCGCACAAAACCACAGTTGCAAAAGCAACGCTTATGATGCATTCAAACGCAAATATGGACATATGATCGTTGACATCGGCAGAGGGCCAACTGGAGAGATTTACGGAAATATATTATATGTTTCGTACAACTCAGCATCCAAATTTTTGGACGTTTTTGGAAATGCATTTGATAAACTACAAATTAAATTTTTCAACATACCCGAAGATTATCACATGGCCATCGGTGAACAAATGGATTTCTACACAAGCGGCACATTGACTGAGCTCAAAATTTTTGGATATTCTTCGAGGGCATTCGCGCGGGTAAACCGGCCTTTTGAACATGTGCGGAGTTTAACTTGGGATTACGAGCATTTGGAAAATATGCCGCCTAGACTTAATTACCTCGTTCCCAATTTGCAACGATTAGACCTGGACACTTTTACAGACGATGGCGTTTTTGAACAGAATTTCCCAACTTTGACCAGCTTTCGCATAAAAGAATGCCCGAACGATGGATGCGCCAGTTTTTTTCAACGAAATAAACATCTTTTAAGAGTAGAACAGGCACCACAAACGAATGAAGGCATTATGAACACAGCTTTTATCGAAAGCGTTCATAAATATTTACCAAATCTTACATCGTTTTCATTTCAGCTGCCACGAGATTTTCAATCATATAATGGTGATGTGTTGGAGTTTTCAACAGTAAAAGATGTTAAAATCAGAGGACTACTCATGAGTTTTGTTCCCGAAACACTTCTCTTTAGTGTAGCTAGAACTCTTGAAATGAGTTTCAGTAATGAAGATCCACAATATGAGATCAGCAGTGAGTGGATCAAATACATCGCTAAGCAGAAAAATGTGCGAAACCTCACAATCAAAGGATATGCGTACTTCAATGGGTCTTCTCTTTCAAATCTTTCATCGAACCTGGAGCATTTAATGGAAGCATCATTGCAGTGCAAAAGCAACATCAACATCGATGAGATTATTCAATTTGTCAAGAACAACACGCAACTCAATAAATTCACTATGACATTAAAAACACCGACCGATGATTTAGATGGAAAAATTGAACGGCTGCGTAATAGATTAAGTGAATGGGCAGTTCTCGAAGGCAACAAACTGCACACGGATAAATCAGTTGGAATTGAAGAGAGAAAATTGTTGCTTATCAATGCAGCTACACACATTTTCACGACCAACAACATAATGTTAATAATGATTTTGTTCGTTTCCATTAAGAACATATTTTTGTAACCCGAGAAACAATTTGCGGACAAAATCTTCACGCCGATAAGCCATCGGATAATCGCATTGTAAATAGTCTGCTTTAACAAAAGTATTACGTCGAATATCCTGCGGCTATTCGCAGGGCCAATAGAATGATGCACACTGCCATTGCAGCAATGACAGAAATGCGATCGTCAACGCAGTAATGTTTCTCGGATAATATATTCAATGTTGAGAACATTTTTTTCAATTTAATTGTACTAGACTTATAAAATTTATGTTGAACATTTTTTGTTTTTTACTAGACATGAAATATTAGCTGTTGTTGATGATCACTTTGAAATATATATTTTTGAATTGAAAAACACCACAAAAACTCGCGAGCACAACTGTTTTTTTCCTCAACTGCTTCCCGTAAAAATCAAAAATTGACCTTGGAAATCGAAAAAATTGCAGGTGAAGCTATCGTAAATCTTATATGATTGCGTTCTAATAACCATTTGTAAGTTAGCACGTGAGCTAAAACTCAACCTGATAAGTACACAAATGGATGCGTTTAGTGTCATGGCGTTTGAACTGGATTGCCCTTTGATAGTGGAGGTAGGGGACAACAAATCGCTCTGGGAATGGTTGCAATCGCTTTTTTGAGTCTAAAACTCATAGTAGTGCTCAGTTGCTTTTGGACCGATCGCAACACTTTTATGCACACAGTGGTGTGTGCGGAAATGTCCAAATTATTGCAAATATTTGTTTGGCAGTCATTCATGAATCAGTTATTATAAAATCGTTCACAAGAGTAAGAAAATGTGGCATCTGATTGGGATTATCAATATTTGTCTTCAGAAATTGGTTCGGACCAGACGCTGGAAGGCATTAATAGTCTATGAATGCTTGTTGTTGTTCGTTTAAATGATATATGAATCAGTAAGGCGGAAAGATATCCTCCGAGAAGCTAAGTACAGAAACGATACTATTCACACGCTTGTACCGAAAGATTCAAAACAAATTTTCGCAACAAAGTGAAACAAGAATACTCGATTCTTGATGCACTTTGTAACTAAAATTTGTTTTGAATGATTTTATTATTGGGAGAACAAATTGAAAACCGCGCATTTTTTTCAAAATTTCGATCTTTATTATGGAAAAATGGTTACAAATTGATTATTCAAAGTATTGTCCATCGCTAGCCACAACTTTTTCCCATCTTTCTGGCAAATTACGGATTCCGCGTCGAAAGGAATCTGTGCTTTTTTCGGCTATCCATGAATCGACCCATTTTTTGCATTCCTCGTAAGAATGGAAATGCTGTTCAGCCAGGCCATGTGTCATTGATCGGAAGAGGTGGTAATCGGAAGGGGCAATGTCTGGGCTATACGGCGGGTGGGGTAGGACTTCCCATCGAAGCGTTTCCAAGTAGGTTTTAACGACCTGAGCAACATGTGGCCGAGCGTTGTCATGTTGCAAAATAACTTTATCGTGTCTTGCGACCGTTTCCGACCGTTTTTCCTTCAGTGCTCGGCTCAAACGCATCAATTGAGTTCGGTACAATGCTCCTGTGATGGTTTCGTTTGGTTTCAACAACTCATAATAGATCACGCCGAGCTGATCCCACCAAATACACAGCATTAGCTTCGAGCCATGAATGTTCGGCTTTGGCGTCGATGTTGATGCGTGGCCGGGGTAACCATACGATTTTTTTCGCTTCGGATTATCGTAATGAATCCACTTTTCATCACCAGTCACAATACGATGCAAAAAACCCTTCCGTTTTTGCCTTTGAAGCAGCTGTTCACAAGTGAAAAAACGGCGTTCGATGTCTCTCGGCTTCAATTCGTATGGCACCCAATTTCCTTGCTTTTGAACCATTCCCATGGCTTTTAAACGATAGGAGATGGATTGTTGTGTCACTCCCAATGATTTTGCAAGTTTTTCTTGCGTTTGACACGAGTCTTCATCGAGTAATGCTTCCAACTCCTCGTCTTCAAACTTGTTCACTTGGCCTGGACGCTCTTTGTCTTCCACATCAAAATCACCACTTTTGAACCGCGCAAACCACTCCTGGCACGTTCTAATCGACGGAGCATATTCTGGATATGCTTCGCATAACAAACGATGACTCTCGGAAGCATTTTTCTTCAGATTAAACCAATAAAGTAAAACTTCCCGCAAATGCTGTTTTGTAGGCACGTAGCTCGACATTTTCAACGCAATAATAAACTTGTGTATTCAACTGAATGATAAGTTTGACAGATCGTTTTCAATGTATTTTTTTATCCTCTTTAAGATACAATAGCTGTCAAAGTCAAAATAATGACATCTATGATAGATATGAAGTTAGTAACGAATGCGCGGTTTTCAATTTGTTCTCCCAATATATAAAATTATGAGTAATATAAGTAATATTATATAATAAAATCATTCAGAACAAATTTTAGTTACAAAGTGCATCAAGAATCGAGTATTCTTGATTCACTTTGTTACGGAAATTTGTTTTGAATCTCTTTGATACAAACGTGTGAATAGTTTCGTTTCTGTACTTAGCTTCTCGAAGGATATCTCTCCGCCTAACTGATTCATATATGATTGTGTAAGATGTTAAATTTGATTTAATTTGTAGTTGATTTAATTGATGCAAATTCTTATAAGTATTCCCCGAATTATACTCGACTATTAGTTTTGAATTACATTTGAGTGTGAAATAGATAGTCAATTTGATTGATAGAATGAACATTAAATCAATATTTGAATTATCATCACTTTGAATAATAAAAGAAAGCGATGTCATCGCCTATTCTCAGAAAAATATCATTGGAGCGGCCGAAAGTTTTGATTCGAAACAGCCAAAGAGGTCAAAAAGTCAAGTTTGAATTTTTCAAATGTATCATAAATTCATATAATAAATTGATAACATACTAATAGGTAATGGGTGTGGCGTGAATCTTGTGGACGATTTGTTGACTCCCGAGCGTAGAGGCGCCATCTATAATTTTGTGAAAATTCATTTTCAATCACTCGGTTCTCTATGTTATCTTGCACGGATTGTCAAATTCAATTGTTGAAAGATTTTGATCGTTGCGTTTGTATAAAGTTCACTCGTACGAATTGACGTTGTTCCTCACCATGACGAATGTAAAAAGTGCCGACGTAAACATTTTTTCGTTTTATATCGCGTGTATACGTAGAGAATCAACAGTATTTTATAAAATAGTAGGACAATTGGTGGTATATATGATGCTGGGGACATAAACAGACCGGGTCGTTCTGTGTACAATCAACAAGCAACGAGGTGGAGCGAAGTCGCACGCCTTCGAATATTTATACCCGCATTTTGAAAGACTGCGTGAGAATTGAACGATACGATGCTGTTATGTATACGAGTATTACGGTTTTATTGTGACTATAAATACGTGTCGCTTGCGCCGCATTACTCAGTTTCATTTTAGCAATTGAACAAGAACAAAAATAAGTGGCACTGCGACTCAGATCACAATGAAGTTTAGAATATGGTTTGTTTCTTGCTGTATTGTTTTTGATTTTGTCAATTCCAGTCCCCAACATGGACATAATCTTGTTTCGGTAGACCGGGAAGAAACTGAACGAAATTCGAGGCCAAAGCGTGAAGTGGATTGTGGCAATATTGGAAATGCTGACTATGAAAACCTAGCCGAAGTGGCTTTGAAGAACAAAAACAATCAATGTCATCAAAGTGCTAACAATGAGTTCAGGAAAAAATATGGGAAAATGACCATCGAATTCGTCAAGAAAACACCGAACAATCAAATACCAAACACTCTGTACATCACTATCGAGAAAGCTAAACATTTTTTGGAGGCTTTTGGAAAATCAATTGAGAAATTAAGAGTTAAATTTAGTGTAATTGGAGAACAAAGTATACGTGCCGAAATTGTGACACTCATCAATGAATACTGTTCAAAGGATTTGATTGATTTGGAATTTTGGACTTCTAAAGATGGTTTACTCCAAAATATAACGAAACTCGATGCTCTTGAAAATTTGTCGATTCTAAATTCATGTATGCCAGAAAAAATTGTTAAACTTCTTGAAAAGTTTCCCAATGTAAAACGATTGAATATACCTGGGTATCAGGAGATCGAAAACATAAACATCAAGTTTCCCAAATTGAATGAACTCCGCATTGCGAAATGCCCGTCAACTGCAGAACATAAATCAGATTGCTCAAATTTCTTCCGATCTAATTCACAAATTAAGAAGTTAGAAACAGCTCAATGCGATCTCAGCGAATATCTCAAGACCGATTTTCTTCAAGCCGTTAATAGAGACTTAAAGAATTTGGAATTCTTTTCATTTGCTTTGCCAGACGATTTGTACAATACACAGTTAACCTTTGACAGCGTTCAAAGTGTTCAAATAAGACATTTGAATGCACGTGTTGCTCCCAAAGAACTCACGTTTAACGGGCTTAAGCGACTCGAACTGAATTTCGATCTTGAGAAAAAGACTAACGAAATCAGCAATGATTGGATTGAATACATTAGTAAATACAGCGAATTGCAAAACCTCACGACAACTGGACAAGTCTATTTAAATGAGACTGCACTTTTGCATCTTTCTACAAAATTGCCCAACTTAGCTGAAGCAACAATTAAATGCACAAACGATACAAAGGCTGAATCGATTGTGAAATTTTTGACGAAGAATGGGAAAATGCATTTGTTCTTTTTGAGCTTTAACGAAACAGTTAATGGTTTACTTGGTCAATTGAAATCGAGTGAAGAATTGAAAGAGTGGAACGTTTTGTTGGGCAATAGAAAATCATATGAAAATGAACAGAAAAATACTGATAAGAAATTATTGTTTTTAGAATCGAACGCATCGCATATAAACATTTTAATGACATTGTTATCTTTGACATTGATCGTTTCAATTCGGAGTATAATTTCTTTTTAAATTGATTGAATTCTAGTGACAGTTAGAAATTTAATATGTTAGTTATTTTGTAAAGGTTTTCTTCTG
Source organism: Obolodiplosis robiniae (assembly GCA_028476595.1). Taxonomy (NCBI): domain Eukaryota; kingdom Metazoa; phylum Arthropoda; class Insecta; order Diptera; family Cecidomyiidae; genus Obolodiplosis; species Obolodiplosis robiniae. The sequence continues at coordinate 49,508,404 of CM052014.1, read as the reverse complement.
ATTATGTTAACCAATGTTTTACATGTAATTTGATGAATTGAAACAAATGTGTAATTGAATAATATGATGGAAATAAAAAAATTTATGCTCACATTTAGTCACACCACCATGTTTTAATAGAAGCGAATTAAACTTTTGAACTTTGTTTTTATATTTTCTTCCATTTCATCATCGCGGCTACTTGATGGGCGTACTTTTGTGTACACAGCGCCTGTAGCGTTATTGCTGATTATTGTTACTAACGATAAATTCGTCGTGATGACATTAGTTTATCGTGCTTGGTGCATTTTCAATCAAAAATTTACCAGTGAAAACGTTGATGTCACGTATATTGATAATTCTTGTCATATTCACCAAATATTCACACTGTTCATTTGCAAATATTCGTCAATACCAATATATAGAACAAAAAATGTGACAAATAGGGCGAATATTTGGCGAATATTTGGCGAATATGGTAAAAATTGTGAATTTGACTGAATTGTTATTGATCCTACAAAATAAAAGGTGAATGTTGCGACTGGAAATCGCTTCACAACTTGGAAGTATTCGCCCTTAGATATGACATGAGACTAAGACCTTTGTTAAAAGAATGTGCTTCATTGATACAAATTTTCAATCTATATCGAGAACATCGTATGATTCTGTTTGTCCTTGGAGCAAGCGAAGGATGCGGTGCGGAATTCCACGGAGAGAGAGAGACAATTTTCCATGATGCGTTTGCCAATATCTTTATAAATCGTCATTTTGAGAGAGAAGGCGTGAATAACAGATTTATTCATAGAACACATCATTCAAGGATCATCGGTCTATCGATATAGCTTTGCTTAAGCTATCACATGTGTATTAAAGAACCTCATCGAAGCGAATACAAAAAAGAAAGAAAAGAGAACGTGCCATCATATCATATTTCACGTCATTTTGCGCGTCCCTAACGACTTTTTGTGTATATCAAATCAACACAGAGACACATATTCTTTAGTTAAAGATGCTCTCCATTCAAAATGAAAGTGTTGACGTAATTTTACTGACGATCTTCCGAAATACCAAACAAAATATACAGCTGTGCGATTTACAATCGTAATATACAGCTGTGCGATTTTTGCAAAGTTGAAAACCATCTTAATGATTTTGAAAAGTTATTGACGCTATCAATTTATTATAAGCTATGATTTATTCAAATAATAACGTTAACAGATTTAATTTTGATAATTACTACATTAAGATCGGATCCCAATAAGTTATTTTGATGAAATCCATTGCCGGATTTTTTGTTGTTTTGTTTTTAGGCTGGCTGAACAAACGACACCTTTGTTTATTGTTCGAATATTGGATGGAAATAAATCAACAGAAATATAAAATAGCTTGAATTTGATCTAAGATTTTTGGACGTGCGCGTGTCAGTCTTATGTGCTCTTATGGATATAATATTTTCCTATCTACTCTACAGGGATTATATTGACGCTGAATTATTTCTCTGACTTAGCAGCAGAAGCGACCCCTTACTCGCACATAAATCCTGCAATACAATTTGGGAAAAAGTCATGTTCAATTTGAACAAGAAGAAGGAGGATTGCATGTTAATTTCTCTTGTTCCAGTAAGATATCGCTTCATGCAGTGCTATTTACGTTTTCTATGAGAAACATCATAAAGAGTCAAGCATTGCATTATATCAAACAAATACACAATTTTCATCAGTTCTTCTTGCAAATGCCATGATGAAAAATAGACAAATGAATGTACAAATTATTTCAATTGATTTAAATTGCTCCAAAATATTGTTTTTAATTCAGCCAGTTCTTGGCGGTGTTAATAATAATAATAATAATAATAATAATAATAATACATCAAAATATTTGCGGTGCTAATTAAAACGACATTATTCCAAAATCATATCACTTTAACTCAGAGAGTGATTTTTGTATGAATTCGGCTACTATGTGCGCAACTAACTTTGTTGAACAAAACGCAATCAGTACCGCATATGCAGAGGCTGCTACGCTGAAGCAGCCTTGTTTTATATCACCCCAGCCAACAACAAACCAATAATTGCTTAAATAACATTACAATTATATGATAGCTTCTGTATAAAATTGTTAGTGGCACACATCGGGTGGAAACATCAGACCTATACCGACGCTAGCGCCTTCAATTCAATGGACAAATCAATGCAATCTAACTATTCATTTCTGAACTAACGCATGATATTTTGATGGCATTGCCACCCCCTGGTGGTGCATGCCAAAGACCACCGTTTGTAAGTTATAAACTTTTTCGTTCGAGTCTATCATTACACAAGGCCACGGTTCGATTATTTTGTGCACACAAAAAGGAAAACCTTGATTTGTTAATTTTTCGGACATTGAAAATCATATACGAGCACATCTTGAACACATCGGTGGTCCAATTTTCAGCTTTCATGGCAGCGGAGCGCTAGAGCGAAAGAGAGAGTATTTTTTGTATGTTTTCAATTCAAACACGTTCAAAAAACTGCGCTGGCGAATTCCTCTTTGGATATAAAATGTTTGATTTCAAGTATTATCAATTTTTTATTTGTTTTCCTTTCGTTTCTTTCATACAAACACGTACATTTCGAAATTATGCATGAAAGCGCACGTTCAAAAGTTTGTTTTCCACAATTTTCTCAAAACATTGATTTCAAAATTGTTGATTTATTTTTGAAAACCCACTTTTCAATCAAAAATAAATTCACTTGGAAAACGATAAATATGATTGAATAACAATTGTTAATACATATGAAACCCACACATTGAATTGGGTGGTCACGTGTCATGTTCACGGACACTTATAATGGAAATGTGCAAAACACAAAACGTGTAAGGTTAATAAAGTATATTAAGAAATTTCAGCAAACTAAAAATCATCCATATTTACATCTCTGTAAAGCGAAATATTTCAAAATACAATGTGACCTAAAGAATTGTGTTTATAGCGGTTTTGTGATTGATAGAAAATGCTGAAGCTGAGCAGAGCAAATGATTCAATACAAATATGAATGAATTGCGACAGAACATTGCTATTTTTACATTGGATCTGGTGTTTGTAGAAGTTCGGAACTTCAGTGCGTTGTTTTGAATATGTTCTTTTTGAACGAAGCCAATCAGTTAATATACGTCGATTGATTCAAATACATTGAATTGAAATCAAGTCCAAGGCGTCAGTGTATTACGATGAAATTTTTCATTTTGGTGGTTTTGTTTTGTGTTAGTTCACATTATGCCAATTGAATTGCAGTGAATCGAAATGAAATTCCGGCATTAACAGAGCAGGGTAATTTGGATGACTTATTCTTCGGACGGATTACATCGTTCAATTCGTTAGAAGAAGTTGACAGGAGTAAACGCCAAACAGTTGACTGTGAGTGATTGACAAATGATTTTTCTGCGTTGCAACTTGAGGCTATCCAAAAAAGTCTTCCGAATCCAAGTGAAGCGGAGCAGTGTCCGGGCAGCGCTAATGCGAAAATATTCAAGCGAAAATATGGAAATTTGAAATTCGCTCTCCAGACTATCGCTACAACGGCTGTCTACAAATTTAACATCTGGCCGGAAATAAAGGATCAATTTTAACATTTGAAATTGTCAGAGAAATTGATCTGAGAAGGCTAAATGATTACTACAATGCCAACGAACTCAAAATCATACGACTTTTATCGCTAGAAATGGAATTTATGAGTAATTCGGAATGTGGTTACTATGAGATGAATAATAAATGGATTAACTCCATCATTTGCTATGAAGATTTACAAAATTTTACAATAAAAGGATATGCGTATTTCGGTGAAACGAGACTCTCCGAGCTGTCAACGAATTTTCTCAATTTGATTGATACGTTTATCCATTGCGACAATAGCACCAAAATTGAAACCATTCTCAAATTCATAAAGAATCATGAAAAATTGAGAGAATGTTCGTTAACCTTCAACCAACCGCTAAATGATTTTAATGGAGTAATTCGAAAAATTGGCAATGAATCGGGTGACGATTAGAAGGTTCAAAAGGGTAAAAGCCAGCAAATTGAAATTAACGAAGTGCATAAAAATAATGTATTGCCTGTTACTCCATCACTTGCTTCCATTGCTTTCACTATTTCAGTGCTAATTTTACTCACTGTCAGGATACGTGCATTTCAATTCAATAGAATCTTAAGGGAAACAATTCACAATTATATTATTTAATATTTGTTCGAGGTTGAGAAACTTTCGATAACATGTTTTTCAAGAATAATGTGTTATTTATTTTTTGAGTTTGAGGCGAGGGAAAGCCGTTTTGTTAAGCAAGACCATCTCCTAATAAAAGTTTGATGAACATCATGATTCAATTTCATTTCACGTTAAAATTGAACTTTCAAATATTGTTTGATCCTATTTAAAGCTCAAAGTAAGTATGAATTCCAGCTCGTAAATTATCGATCAACGTTGAATCCAACTGTGTTTTAATAAGTTCTTGTAATAAAATGCACATATGATCACCTAATACTTCTAAAAATTTCTTCTGCAAATCATAAGGCCAAGCACAGGATCGTAATTAAATGCTCAGAATCCATCAAAAATATTTAAGACGTAGTTGAATTGGCTTCAATTTCGATGTTTTGAATACATAATTAGGAAATATGAGATTAAAGCTATTAGGAATAGCATTGCTCGCGTAATGGCTATACATAAAATCGCTGCCCTGGAATGCCTCGCTAATTGATTCGCCGATTGACACGAGAATCGGTTCCATTACATCAACTGCAAAAATATAATAATCTGTTTTATGACGATTTTATCTAGAATGCTAAAAGTTTTGTTTTCACATCAGTTTGTTTCCTAAGTAGCTTGGCGTGCTGACTCATTTGATCCCACAGACTTGCGTTGAAAAAAGTCTCTACGCGATCATCAAATTGACCTCAAATAAAAGTTGCTGTACTAACACCGACTCAGTACTGTACTCGCCCAAGTATCATAGATCTCGCTGTAATTCATATGCTCATGGCATTCATTCATGTGTGCACATAATATTCTCATATCCATGTGGAACAGCAAATATTTCATCATATGTGAAGTTTTTCAGCTAGAAAAAGAGAGAGCGAGAGGGAGTGAATAAATATGAATTGTACGAATGAATTGCTGCATTATGGATCTGTTTTCAATTGGTTTTTTCATTCATGAAATGGTTTTCATTGTATTTTGGTTTATTTATCGTTCAGCATATCAATCGGAGTAAATTGATAGCACGAACAATAATCGCTTACAAAATCGATTGTGTAAATAAACTTAACCGAAGATTTTGTTTGCCTCTTCATTTGTCTCATTTGATCTTATTTTTTTCTATTTTCTATTCTTTTGTATTTTTTGCGAGAATTCATTTAAATTTTGATTAACAGCACATGGACCACCAGTTTTGCCTTTAAAAAGGATAACGCGGATCATTGAGCACGACAAACAATTCAATTATTCTTATTCAGACTCATTTGAAAGTAATGTATTCTCTTCAAAAATCTACATAGCCCGCACAAAAAATAATATAAGAATATACTTTCAATGGAAGAGATAATGCTATTCTAGCTATGATCTCCGTGCACACCAGCTGAACTATCTTAATACATGATCTTCTCACACACAAAAGGCTGCAAGAGATCCACAACTGAAGCGCTATCTACATTCACAGCATGACATACACGTTATTTTCAAGGCATATTTTTAGAGTGACTCTATGTTTTCATTCATCCATATTGCGTCAGTCGGTCAGTATATTTTTGGCATTCAACTCAAACAAATCATTTTAAAATGCGGACTCTGAAAATATTGATGTTAATTTTCTTAATTTGTTGTTGTTTTGGTATCCATTGCATCGATGCAATTTCGGCAGATCAGCATGAAATTGTGCGCAGTTCAGAGAAAAGTGACACGCTCGAGTCATCTGTTTATTTGAACAGAATCAAACGACTCATAACGAATAACAATTTGAACTGTGATGAAAAAAGCCTGGAGGAATCGGACCTAGAAAATCTAATCGAAATGGCTCTTGGACCATATTGTAACGAAACTGCCAACAATATATTCAATCGAAAGTACGAAAACGAAGATGTTGTAATCAGTGGTGATCAAGTTACCGGGAGTAAATACAAAAATAGATTCTACATTGCGTTAAATACGACCGAAGAATTTTTGAGTGCATTCAAACCGCAGAAACTGGCAGTTGATTGTGATAGTATTTCAGAAGGTGAACGCAGGGAACTTGGAAAACTAATTTATGAATATTGTTCGGAATCGCTTGTTGAACTCAAACTGATATCTTATAGAAAGGGCCTATTCGATAGCATCCCGAAACCGCTCGAAAGCGTCGAAAGTTTGATTTCAATGGTTACATGGGATATGATCGACAATTCGATTGATCTGAGTAATAAAATTCCAAACTTACGTCGAATGAATATAGACTATTTTCGGGCCGATGGCATTTTTGACCGCACATTTCCCAATTTGTCGGAATTGAAAATACACAATTGCATGTCACGTCATTTTAATATGACGTGTTCCAAATTATTCAAGAAAAATCCACAAATTCGAAAGCTGTTTACTGCGGAAAAAGCCTCAAACCATCTACGGGATGTGTGTAATCACTTACCCGCACTTGAAGTTTTTCACTTCGTCAGGCCACGCAACAGCAAACCTCATGTTGATGGTATTGCTGAAGATGAACAACTGATATTTGAAAATGTAACAGAAGTGCAAATGTCTGAATTGGGACAAATTTTCGAATTTGAATATATAGTCTTTCCGGTGCTTCAATCACTTGAATTGATTTTTTACTATGATGGATTTTATGTGATCAACGGAGACTGGATCAATTACATTGTGTTGCACGAAAATTTACAGAATCTCACCATCAACGGATTTGGATGTGTCGATAACTTTGGACTTTCCGAACTTGCAAAGTATCTGAACAATTTAACAGAAGCATCAATTGTTGTGAAAAGTGACATACACATTGAAACTATCATTCAATTTGTGAAAAATAATGATACGATGAGCAAATGCACTTTGATTTTCCATGATAAATGGTTTCTTCTCACATTCGATCAAATAAAAGAATTACACGATGGATTAGGCAATGAATGGACAGCTGATATAACGAATGGAAAAATAGAAATGGTCCGAACGAATGGAAATGTTGCTTCACATAAATTATCGATTCAAACTTTAATAGTTGTTTTATTTTTAGTGCATCTACTGCGTTCCAAAATAGTATTTTATTAAATAATTAAATAATTTGAATACAACATTAATTCATGCGAAAAAACCTGAGTATATCTAAATAAAACAATTCAACATTCGTAATATGAATGTCATATTTCAAATAAAAAGAAGCATTTGATTTTTATTATAATTTTTTTCAGATTGAAATTAGTGCGTCGGATATTTGGCAGTAATTGAAAAGTGTCACAAAGTGAATCTGTTGTCCAAAGCAAGTTGAAGAATGTCGTCCAGAAGATTTTTATTGCAAATGTATTGAGCGGTTGTTCCATTGCTTCTTTTGACCGGGACTCTTCTGATCGAGCAATGTGACGACAATCATACGCTAGCGCCCATTCTATTTTCATATGATTTTCGTTTGTGTTTTTTACTTTACACACACAAAACAATGAGTGTCAAGCAAGACGGAGAGAGACGTTTTAACATCGAAACATCTGCGCCATATGATTGATACACATCTTTTCAGTGTATTCAAAAAATCAATATTTTTGGCAGCAAATGAGTTTTATCCTTATATTATAAAACTTGACACTTTTTGTTTTGTGTGTACCATATTATATTGTTAACCAAATATTTCGTGTAGGAGATCTGATCTCGCTTTTCGAGAGACTTTTGCGAGTGTTTATTGTGTCTTCGCGAAAATATTGCTACTTTTTGACTGCTATTTTTGTTTGAATAAACAACTGTATATTATTAAACAAACAAATAAAGGCATACGCTTGAAATGATTAAAATTTCATAGAATTTTTGTCAAAACGAGATTAACAGTGTCGCCAAATCTACGTTTGAATACAAAAACCGCATGCATAAAAAGTTTTTTTCATTGATTGCATAATTTTTTTGAAGACTATAAATACTTTTTGGCCAATGAGGTTTTTTTTTCATTCGGATCAATTTGAATGTAATGCTGGTTCACATATGAAACTTGAGGCACTTCTTTCATTTAGATGCATAGTGCTACCAAAAGAAAAACAAAATTCTAATTTAGAAGCGTTAAATCCAATTATTCAAACAATTTTCCATGATTTTAGTAAATTTTTTGACAATTTTCAAATAATTCAGCGGTTTTCTTTGTAGAAATCCGAGTCACGTAGCATTTTGAATGTGTTTTTATTGTCGGGTGCCATCATCATTTGGCAATTTGCGCAAATAGCGCATTCTATATCAACATGAACTTCAAAAATGTGTGCGGAATAATTCAACGCATTTGTTATCTTCACATACGAATGATCAATTGTCTGTATAAATGTGAAGCTATAAATGAGAATCGCGTGAGCTTCGGTTGGTCAGTATTATTTTGACAATTGATCCGAATGAAAGACCAATTCCGACTGAGAATGAAGTGTTTAATATTCGCAACTTCATGTTTCATTGGCAATTATTGCATCAATTTGAGTGTATAGTATCAGTGAAGTATGAGCAAAGTGACGTGTTGTTTAATCAATTGTCATTATTTTTGTAGCAAGCCACCAGTATTGATGGAAGCAGTGAACATGAAATGAAGGAAGAGCATCCAGATTGTGAGCGGCAAAATCTCGAAAATGTCGACCATATTAATCTCATCAAAGCGGCAAACAATCAACACTGTTATGCGAGTGCTAATGAAGTATTCAAACAAAGATTTGGCCACAGAGAAATTGAAATAAATGGTAAAAATTGCATGAGAAATTCCATCGATGATGCTTTATGTATTAGCTTCAGCTTGACCGAAAAGTTTTTAAAATCATTTGGGCAATCAATCGAAAAATTGAGAATTGATTATTCACATATTCCAGTAAGTGAAATAGCAAAAATTGGACGACTAATTAACGGATATTGCTCCGAAGCTCTGATTGAACTCAAAGTCGAGTTCTTCAAAAAAGGTGCATTTGATAGTATGGAAAAGCCTTTTGTGAATCTTGAGCTCTTCACGTTTCCATATTGGGTCGATGTGATTGACAGTTCGTTTGATTTAAATCAATTATTTCCGAAGGTACGCCGCTTAGATACAGACGCCATGGGCATTGGCGGGATCTTCGATCGAACGTTTCCCAATATGACCGACTTTCACACGGTTTCGTGTGTGCCCGATATTGGCAATAGTTGTTTAAATTTTCTACGAATAAACCCACAAATTCGGAAATTGACTTTCAATTCGATTCAAACAATGCATTTTAGGGACATTCATGACAGCTTGCCTCAGCTTGAGGAATTTTCTTTCAAGTTGCCATACAAATTCAAATCCTATGAAGGTCCACCTTTGATATTTGGTAAGGTTAAAAAAGTCAATGTTTCGCAATTAACGCAAAATTTTAATATGGATAAGTTAATTTTCAAAAGTCTCACGTCACTAGAAATGGAATTTTATTCAAAAAGCCCATTGGAACCCGGCGCTGCCGAATACGAAATTAGTAGTGAATGGATTGAATACATTAGAAGTCACGATAGATTGAAGAACTTTACAATCAGAGGTTTTGCATACTTTGATAGTTTTGGATTTTCAAAACTATCGAGCAATTGGATCAATCTAATTGAAGCATCAATTATATGTGAGAATGACAAGAATATGGGCTCCATTTTAAAATTCGTGAAAAGCAATGAAAATATGAGCAAATTCTCTGTGAGCTTCAATACACATGGCGATTATGATAATTTAGCTCGACGAATGGGCTGTATATTAAGGGACGCATGGACAGTTCGCAACAACAACAGAGGCTACATTGAAATGTTTAAGGGCGATGGAAATGCTGCATCACGCACATTTTCAATTAAAATTTTAATTATGGCATTATTTCCAATTTTGGCCTGTGAAAAGCAACATAACAATTCATTGTAAAGCTCATTTAGTAATGAAAGACATTTGGAGATTTCAAATATATTTACATTTATTTAATAAATTCGAAAAGGATATTGTGAACATTTTATATTATGTTGTTAAAATTCGACCTAAAGTATTCATTAATCGTTAACTTACAAATCAAAATGATATTACTTTTCAACGCTGGAGTTGAGCTGTTGACTGTGCTTACAAGCATTTATGACGTATGAGCATCCATACGAACAATATAATCCATAGTAGTGTGTGTTGCGTCGAGAATCAGCTGACTTTATATTATGATAGCTTTGAATATCGCTTGAGCGAGAGGTACATATAAATGATTTTGTTCATACTGTTTCACTTTTGGTTTGACACAAGCACAATACAACCGAATCAAAGCACACAAAGCCACAGAGCGTGCCGATCGTGTGTGTAAGTGCTCCTCTATACTAAACTATAGTATTCGTTCAGAATTTGTTCTAAAATCAATACATGCAATTGAAAATATACATGTTTTCGAACTATACAAATGTATTTTTGTTTAATATGCAAAAGATACAAAGAGCGTATTTGTCATAAATAAGCGTAACCATTGGCGCATATTGAACCCAACGAAGAGAGACATCATAATAATGTGCTGACATCATAATCTTGAATGCATCTGTTTTCAATATACGATTTAGATTAATGCGCGGGTATAAATGATCTCGCACTGGGCACAACTTAGAAGTTAGACACATGAATATGAGATGAAGATCAAATAATTTGCCCAAAATTTGGAGTTTCTTCTTGCCAAAACTCGTTTTGATCATGACCAAAATTCAGTGAGCTGACTTTACATGTTTTTGGTTGTCACGTGTGCGAAACACCAACGACAAAACGGCGTTGAGCCCGCGTTCAAATATTTTTATATTCGTTACAAAATTAGATTTCAAAATAATGTTATTTTTACATTTAAACTAGTGGACCATATACATTTCAGAGCTGTGAAAACATCTGGTATGCGTGGCTAAAAGCAGTATCATATTGGCAACTGAATTCAAAAGTGAGACTGAATTTAGTGGAGCTGTAATGAAGTGGTTAATAACTCTCACTTTGTATTTGACTGGCGTTTTTTGTGTCCATTCGAGTGCATTGCATCAAAATCATTTTTTTCTATCATCGACGCAAAGTAATACATTGTTTTATAATACTCAATTGGTCAAATCATCTAGTGATGTTAGCAGAAATACACGAGAAATTACAAATAGCATTTTTGACTGTGAACATCAACATCTTGAACATTTGGACATCGATGGTCTCATAAAAGTGGCCTTGGTGAAGAATTGTCGCGATATTGCAAGCGATGTATTTAAACGAAAATATGGTCATAAAGAAGTTATTATCAATGATAACGATGCAAGGATTTTCTTCAATACTTCGTCAAACGCCAATACCAATTCAACAAAGGAATTTTTAAATGTGTTCGGAAAATTATTCGAAAAACTGAGAATTAAAAACTTAAACATGGAAATTGTCAAGTTTCTAAATGAGTGTTGCTCAGAAACGATGGTTGAACTTGATGTTAAATCATTCGATACAAATGCCTTTGAAAATATACAGTTCAAGAATGTTGAGAGTTTGAACTTTGGAGGTTTACGCAATCCGATCGACAATTCACTCGATCTTAATAAACCGTTTCCCAATCTGCGCCGATTGAATATTAAGTATTTTGAGGAGGAATCCGTTTTTGATCGCAAATTTCCACGTCTCACAGACTTTCGTATAATTTCTTGCTTTTTAGTCGCAAACAAAAGCTGTTCCAAATTTTTCCACAAAAATCCTCAAATTCAAGAGCTCTACACCGAGGACAGTACGGTAAAACACCTTAAGGACGTCCATGATTATTTGCCTATGCTTGAAGTGTTTTCCTTTCAAATGCCGCGTGATCTTCGGACTTATGAAGGCGAACCAATGATTTTTAAGAATGTCAATGAAGTGAAAATATTTCAGATAAGTGGAGATTTTTATTTCGATAAACTCATTTTTGACGGTCTGAGATTGGTTGAATTACTTTTCGATCACAGCGGCGGAAATTATGGAAATGAGTGGATCACTTATATTGGCAGCCACAAGGATTTAGTGAATCTAACAGTGAGAGGTTCGGGATATTTCGACGATTCGGATCTTTCAGAACTTTCGAAAAAACTGACCAACTTAGTCGAAGCAGCTATCTTATGTAGTGATGACATAAATGTTGAAACTATCGTAGCATTTGTGAAAAGCAATCGAAATATGAAAAAATTCACTTGGATCATTGCCAGAAGGGTGTATGCTTTAGATACGAAAGTTAAAGATATAATTAAAGCATTAGGAAAAAAATGGACAGTTGCAAAAAATCACAACATTGGACGTGCAAACATTCAATTTTTCAAAGCTGAAAATAACAGTGCACGAAATCTTAAATTTAGAGAAATTTTATATTTCATCTTTTTGTTTGTTATTTTAAGATCAAATATTTTTCATTGAAATTCGATGACATTGTAATAATATTTAGATATTCAGTATGAAATATTAAATTTTTGTTGAATATGATAAAAAATAAATATAACTGTTCTAATAGAAACAAGCCAATTTGTAGTTTTCGTATTTCTGAAAAAAATATTTTATCATTTGCGAAATCTAGCGTAACTTATTTTTCCGCACATGCCCGAAAGTCTACGAGTGTACGGGCTATGTTTATTTCTTATCGTATAATCATGTTACTTTGAGAACCTCATGAGAAGAGTAAGGCACATGAAATTAAAATAATCACGATGATATTTTGGATTATTCAACCTACAAATCAGCCGTGCCATGTTTGCGAATGTATTTGGTGCTAGCTCGTCAATAACTACTCGCGAGACGGAAGCCATTGGCCGTTGTTGATTTTCATTTTGAAATTTATATTTTATCTTTTCTACATAAAAACGATTTTTAGGAGTATCGAGAGATAGATAGGGAGATAGAGAGAGAGAGAGAGAGAGAGAGAGAGAGAGAGAGGTAGAGAGAGAGAGAGAGATAGATAGGGGAGAGAGAGAGAGATAATTTGAAGATTTTGTGTGAGAATCTTACTTGTTTAAAAAATGAACCTTATTACATGGAGCAATAAGATTCAAATCACTTGTCATTTCCGTTGAACCTTGAACTTAACACTGTTTCGTTCTAAGAACACAGATACCATTTAACTAAATATTTCCCAAATCTTATCGGATTTACTTGAAACTTCATGCGTCAATTTCAAGACATTCCGATAAGAATTAAGACAACTTCCGGTACAACATTTTTTATTTTGATTCTAAAAATTGAAAAATGTGCAAGTGAATTTTGTAGTCGGAAATCTTATATTAACGTTTTGATATTTAATTTGACTCATTTCAGACAGAAACGATTTTGCTCTCTTATCAAAAACTAAGGTCGTTTTTATACATTATCGAATTTATATGTTCAATTTACGTTCAAAACACATAAATTATTATTCATATTACAATTTCAAAGGACCAACTCAAAATATTGCCTTTTTGCTGTATCCTGTTATTCTCACTGTTAAAAGCAAACAGTTAAATAAATTGAATTAAATTATAGATATGCAGATCTGCTTGTATTAAAATTTCACTAGATTCCAGACCAAATGCTGGAAGTGAGTTTCAGCGGATTCTCAAGATTAATTAATTTGTCAATGATGTGATAAGAAATCTTCGAAAAAGATTAGATATTTTTTCTGACATCAATCAATAATTTTTCAATTTCTTCATTGCGATTCGTAAGTGCCACTGTCTTCGTTCGTATTCCATATTTCGTGAATCGTTTATTCCACAGCTTTCGTTCATCACAATATTTGGTATTTCGATTCCTTGTTGTTCATTCACTTCACGCTTGTTCGAGTATTCAGATAATTTCGCATTTTTTATATAAACGTGGACATGAACGTGTCGTTTTTGATTGTATGCGTCACACTCAATTCGTAGTTTTATACACAATTTTGATCACATCATCTGATATTTTATGCATATCAGCAGCTCTGATTCAGAACAAACAATTTGTGGAACCGTTTATCAACAGTAAATTTAAAGAATCATTGTTGCGACGGAACAATGTTTAAATAGTAAAAATATGAAAATCATAAGAATATACAGTTGAATGCTCAGCTGAAACAATATATATACCTAGTACCTTTCTTGAAGCAGCAGAGTGTTGCGAAGCTTGTACATTTAGTAAATACTTCATTAAAAACACATTCGGATAGAGTGTGTGCGTAGAAACATGCTGACATTCGACCTATTGGTCGGCGATGAATGTATTCTAGAAAACACGCAAATAATCAGTTTCTTTTAAACATTCGAAGCATAAATATCAAATTAAAGTTGAGTTAAAGATACTTCAATCGCGATGAAGTTTCTGATATTGCAAATTGTGTGGTGTTCCATTTGCTTCGTCAATTCCACCGAAGTGAATAGAAAGTTAGCTAGAGAAGAAACTTCGAATTGTACACGTAACAATCTTGAAAGTTTGGATCTCAGAAGTCTGTTCAGAGAAGCTGCAAAGGATAAATACTGTCACGATAAGGCAAATGAGGTTTTCCATACAAAATACGGAAACTTGACAATTTGCGTCAATGATGATAGTTCTGCTGTGTGCTCATTTGAACATACATGCATTAACAGTGGTTCTGTACAGGAGTTTCTTAGTGCTTTTGGAGAATCTGTAAAAAAATTAAAAATTAATTATTCCAATATAAGTGTGGAGAAAAGTGTAGAGATCGGAGAATACATAAGTGAATTCTGTTCCAAAACATTGGTTGAGTTTGAAGTGAAGTCATTCAAAAAAGGTGCATTCAGTAAATTAACGAAACCCCTTGAAAAAATGGAAACTGCGAAATTTGACTTTAACGAAAAGCAATCAGTCGATAGTTCACTGAATCTCACTGCGCTGTTTCCAAATTTGCGTCGATTGGATATGCACTACTTTGCTACAGACACAATTTTTAATCGTCAATTTCCGAATTTGATAGATCTACGCATCAGTTCAGAGGCGTCACGTGTTTATGGAATTTTTTTGATAAAAAATGAGCAAATTCGAAGGTTAGACATACTCGAGAGTGAAGCTGGATTTCTGGAATACGTTCCACGTTTGAAGCAGCTCGAAGAATTCTCTTTTTTCCTGCCAGAATATTTTAAGAACTACACTGGCCCATCGCTTGAACTTCACAATGTGCATACAGCGAAAATAAAAACCAATAGCATCGGTTTGAAATCAGAAAAATTGATTTTCGAACAGCTTAAATCATTTGAATTGGATTTAATACCTTCTAGACGAATTGACAATAACTGGCTCAAATTCATTGGCAACCACAAACATTTGCAAACACTTCATATTTTGAATTCTTATTTGAACGAGGCGGATCTTTTGGAGCTGTCACAAAATCTAAAAGATTTAGTTGGAGCATCAATTACATGTGAAAATAACACAGACATTCAAACTATTATGAAATTTATAAGAATAAACGAAAAATTGCAAAAATTTACAATAAATTTTAGCACATCTGTGAATAATTTAAATATACAAATTCAGCTATTTCGTTCCGCATTGAGTGGAGAATGGAACATTTCAAAAGGTGACAGTTCTCTTTACGACAGCATCGAAATGACTATACCTCCTTTGGAATCATCAAAATCTTCGTCAAGCAAAGATTCAGCCAAAACATCAATATCTGTTTTGTCTTCAACCTTAACCTTAACCTTAGCCGCACTCACTGTAACAAAAAAAATATGATTGATCGTGTAAACATCTAGCTGTAAGAATGTGACTTGTCTAAATAATTATAGAAAATCCATGAACAATTTGTGAAATACGTAATCAACCTTTTTTCCTGTTTTGTCAAATAAATAAATAACCGTGGGCACAGTTAATTAATGAAAGGAATATAAGGCAGCGCATTCATGACGCAACCGCCAGCTTATGCGTGACCAAATCAATTGATTCAAGTCTCATTCGGGTCAATATTTATAACGAAGAATTTGGCGGAACTAAAATAAGCAAAATAGCCAAATAAACCAACCATTTTGTGCAGAATTTGCATACGTATGAAAGTATTATTAATCCATATGATATACGGTGAGCATTTGTGTTTCAAGCCAACTGAAAGGCAAAGATTACAGATAATTTGTATTCGAAATAAAATAATGGTTTTATAATCTGCAATGACACCAGCCTTTTTATTTCCATATACATTTGCAGGAATCAAGTACATACCTTTTTTTTTATCTTGATCTTAATGGAATAAATCAATTTCCCGTAGATTAATTTCTGTTTGAAAGAAACGCGGAAAATTCAGCCAATACTTTTCGAAATGGTTGCACGTAAATCTGAGATTGTAGATCGGATCGAATACATACGGATATCTTTGAAATGATCTACATAAAAAGATAGCGATAGATTACAACAAAACGTGAATCATTAATAATGCGAGTAATTAGCATAAATGACACACTCTCTAACCCTGTCGCAGTGAATCTCAACAGACAGCCGAACAGAATGAGAGAACAGCATAAATGCGTTTATGCACACCACACAAATACACGCATAAGCATTTAATCTCGTTCATATGAAATATGCATATGCGCTAGATGACAGACAAAGATTAAGTCTCTGTGTTTAGATTGATGTGAATATCAAAGTCAATGAATGGCTTGGAATTGTGCGTTGCTAGACCTGAACATTCAAAGAAGATTCATTTTTTTGAACAATGAGCCACACGTGTGCTAACACCAATGCACAAATCCAAAATGTTGAAATCAGCCACGTTTTGACATTGAATATGTTATGAAGATTTCGAAATGGGTGGAAATACGGCAAGCTAAAAATATTAAAAATAGAAAAATTGTATCGCTTTTCATGGATATCGTGACAGCAACAAGGCTCGATTTCACGTTTTGCATTATATATTATGTTGACATCGTCTGTTTTATGTCAAATTTATAGTATCATTCCTAAATAATCATTAATTAAATTTAAATTTTGTAAAATCAAATATGCGTGGATCTTAATTTTGGTATCAACAAAGAGTGGAATAAATGAGATATTGCTGTATTGTTTGTATTCGCGTGGAAAAAAGACATCTTTTCGTAAGAACAACTATTGCTTCCTCTGTAATACTTAAGAGAAACGCATTGAAGCTTGGTGATCAAACTTCTTGTCGCTAAATGTCATCGTGTCGCAGCTCATTTCGGTTCAAAACTTTATAATCATTGGTAATTAAACATTGATTGCAAAATTTCATCCTTTCCATCACAATTCCTATATTCGTTGAAAATCCGAGCCATTCCTAAAATCTAGAACTTCACTTTGATTATTCTCCTTTCCGCGAGTTCGTTTGCGTATTTTTTGTCAGTTAGTCCAAAGTAAAAGTTGAATTGTTAATTTTCAGTCTGCCACGGTTGAATGCCCCAATACAGAAAAATGTGCTTAAATCATGGTGAGAATCTAAATCAAATCATTGAACCAGTTGAAAAGCACAGAAAAAAGGTTTATATTTATGCCAGTTTTAGCACATTTTCTTTGTAAATTTGTCTCGATTGTGAGCGAACATTGTTGCTGAAAAGCAGCAGTCTCAACCAAAAACAGCCGCCACTTTGTTTTTATTTCTTGTTTGCACTTTTTTCTCGAGTATTTTTCTATTCCAGTACTGATGTGTGCGCGAGAATTGTTTTCCGTTTTGCCATCTAATTTGAACATGTGCCCTTTTGGGACACAATTCATTCAGATTGTGCGTATTTGCAGACAGCATCGAAAAAATGCGTATCACTCAACAACGAGAGAATGACTTGTGAAGAATGCGAAAGACAAATTAGTCAACAAACGTTTGGAAAAACCCGAAGATAAAAAAAAGTTTCAGATAAAAAGTGAACGCGTCGTCGGTACTCACACCAGTAATCGATGAAGAGAGAGAGAGAGAGAGTGACTCGAATGAATAAAAATGAATGTTAATTGCAAGCAGATTTCCAGCTATTTTTCCAGTCAAAACCGACATAAGGGTCCATTACTAGACGCGCGCACGCTCTACCGACGGTTCAGGCACATAATTGTAATTATAAACGGAATGGTGAAGTGCTTCATATCAACCCCGAACGCTCAACGATCGTGCCTGAGCGACGCCGACCTAATACAATTAAAAAAAAATTGTTGGTTTCACTTTCAAAATTTATGTATTCGAGCTATTTTCGACGTGAAGAGCTCTGTTATGTTGTTTTGGTTGTAGCATTCCATCGGCCAATTTGCACCAATTTAACAACACTTGAAATTTGTTTTTTTTTTTTGCTCCGAAGATTGAGAGTTCAATGAATTGAAGTTCATATTAAATTCATAGCCATAAATTATAGATTTTTCTATCCCTCTAGAGGTATTCATATTTTCAGAAAGATAAGAATACGTATGTCGGAATGTGTAAGCATTTATTGATATTCAACACACAAACACACCCATTGAAATCAATAGCACCAAGCAAAGTGATTCAACACTGAGCGCAATCATCGATGGTTACATTTCACGTTATCGAAGATATATCCTTCGTTCGTCCAGACTTTTCGCATTTGAGCCCACGTGTGCCACGCAATTCATGTGCTTCAATTATGTGTGGCGTTTGCTTTCCCCGCCCGATCTTGTACCCACAACATCATGCATCTTATCAAGAATTTATAGCATGACACATATAATTAGGCCTAAATGCTCGCATCCAATCGATTTTAGATGGATTTTCATTGAAACTTAAACTTTATGCATCTACCGTCAAAATTTCAAATTTAAAAACCTTGAAATGACTGATAAAATATTTAAAAATGAATTTCATTGGAATATTGTTATTTTTATTAAATCGGTTAGTTACAACCGCACAGCTTAGAAACACGTGCACGAAACAAACAAATACATTTTATACGATTCTTAAATAACAATACATTTGTATTACAGATACAATAGATGAGCTTATTGATAAGTAGTGTTGACTCTGTCACTCGATAGTTTATTTTGGAATTTAATACGATTATAAATTTTAATGTGTCCACTTTCAATTCATAATAAAATAAACACTGTTAAAAGATTTAGTGATATTCAATAATAAATATTTTGGTGTGGACATTTCGTTTGCATATAAAGTGTTGCAAAATAGGCTTAAATCACCTTTGACGCTGATCACTGAATTGGCATTTTACGTCTGTTTTGTGTGCGGATTATAGATTTTTGTGCGAAATAAACTGTTTAAATTTACAGTGAGCTCAACAAGCCCGGCCATTGTTTGCACAGCTTTTCGAATGGATTTTGTAATTTTTTTGCGTCATGTTTCATTTAAGAAAACACACACACACGTTTTTCATCGCACATTTATTGATCTATTAGTCAATTCACAAGGCCGTTTTATAAACGAATGCAATAGAATGCTAAAGCATATATGAAAATAAACTTGCTTCAATCGATGTTACAGCTCCATTTGAATAATGTTGACGCGAAAAATCACTTTAGCATTTCACCTTTCCGCAAATAAAACGCACCTTAAAATTCACTGTTATATTGAATCCCATCGACATTTCGTTTATTAGTTTGTTGGTTTTTTGTGACATGATAATTTATGCACATGTTTTTGATTAATATCGAGACTTATCGACTTTTACAAGACTTCGAAAGCACGGTAACAGCCAATTTTTCGACCGTTTTGTTGATTTAAAATACGTACATAATTCATTCAAGATATCCAATTAGTGGAGAAAATGATATAATTACTTTATCGACCAAGCAGTCATTAAATTATTTTGATTTCTCGTGCGTCTAAGATGGGCATCTGAAATTGTTTTCAGAGAAGTCAAACAAATAGAAATGTGGTGTAATTTTTTTTCAAATTCATCCATCTTGTTTGGTCAACTTTGAGGTGAATTGAAATTATTTCCATACGCGTCTGCCATAGTTTTAACTATTAAATGTCTAAATTATGATGGATCCTCGTACTGACTTGAAGAAATAGTCCTTGAGTGTATAACGACTATTATTAATTCCAATAAAAATGTGACATTTTAAAAGAAACTTATTTCAAAATTCTTGAAATAGAAGTCAAGTCTATATTTAAAGCGAAAGAAATAAGTTTCAAAATTAAAAAAATATATATCTTCTCCATGATTTCCATCCCATAATTTGTGTTCCTTTAAAAAATTCAATTCATGAATTGAATGTAGCAATAGTCTCAAGTGCAAAGTGTTCATGGAACGGAATCAGTAGAATGTTTCGACAGAATCGATGGAATATGATAAATAGTGTTGTCTCATGGCACTCTTTTCTCAGCATTCGTAATTCATTTCAAGTAAAGCACGAGTCTTGAGCAGCAGATGTTGAGGAACGCTGAAATTATTGAATGGTCCTAATTGTGAATGTGGGTGGTATTTTTGTTGTGAATTTCACATTGACATGTGACGTTAAAAATCAGGAATAATCAAATGTTTGATTACATTTGACAGCGCATAAAAAATGGAATTCAAACAAAATTGTTCTGGCGTTAAGATGGTGCCAGCATCGTCATCATTGCCATTGTCGTAGCAGCAGTACTACAGTATTCTGCGAGTGCTTCTTCCATCTTATTGATTAAAACGTGTAAATAATGCAAACCATTTGTACAGTGCAGAAAAAAGAGCTGGCGCTTTCCAAATACATTATTTATGTGAAACACATTTAATGCTTTCATGATTCGAAGTTTGTGTGTGTGTTCGAATTGAAAATGTGAGGGAAACAAATCGAATGGGCGTTCGATACTGTAATTGAAATAAATCCGGAGGAACTTCAAGTGTTTTTGCATTTGCACCCAGCACGACATCGATATTGGGTTTCGGATCCATTTGCATATAAGTACCCAAAGTGCACTTTGCCAACATTCGGAAGGAAAAACAAGGGCGACAAGTTTTCTTGTCGAAGAAAATTGGAAATTCGCCTTGTTGCCATTGTTTGGCTATGATAATTTGGACAAATTCCCGTCTGTGATCCAAAATCGATCGGCACAAATGTGTTCAACGAAAATTTTGCCTACAGGAGAGAGAGTATCGAATTGACTTCAAATATTTACATAAGCTGAGATTTGTGGAAAACGACCCAATGACACAATCGAAGAGCAACAACAATTGAAAGTGCTACTTTTCCTATGCTCTTTCTCTCTCACTCTCACTCTCTCTCTGTGTCCATCCATTTCACGATAGTCAAACTCAAATTGTTAATAATTTCTATTCGGGTAAATCGCATAAATTTTTAATGACCTCAACATGGCAGTTCGATGTAAACGGTCCAAAGTTCTTTTCATGTTTTAATATATCAATGTTATGTAATGGATATACGGTGACAGTTTGTGTGTGTGGTGTTTGATTGTTTTTTTTTTATCCACTTCCTGACTCAACAGCGCACATCGAAGGGAATTATTGAAAATTTGTCTTCAATCTTCGGCATGTTAATTACAATGTCGTGCTGCTGTCACTATCGCGCTTTCGATTAGTTTGTAAATGGAGCGGTTCGGTCTCCATGCCATATCGTTGCCTGAGCCAATGAACCTATAGAACAATGTTTATTGCATGCATTACAACGATTTATTTCTCTCTGGATTCCAATATGATGTGATTTAATGCGTAAAGTGCGCGCACATCGGTGTTTATCGTTGGCCCGTTGAAAGACACACACACACACGCGACAAACAAATCAAACAATATGTATGAACACCTCGACAATATGTGTCGCACGCGTGTATATCCAAAGTAACAGCAGTCATGTTCAAACGAAACATCGAGAATCGAGCGTGAGTGGCAAAAAGTGAGGAACAGAGCGATTGCAGTGAGACAGAAAAAAAGCAAAGATAAACATACACGAGCAAACATGAATGTATGTTTAAATTACAAATGCACTTTTTTCGTGCTCCTGAAAATGCACGTCCGATGTATGGAAATGGATATGGTTCAATATGGATATAGTTGTTCACTTTCTGCCTATCTGCTTCCCAATATATGAACGCTTCAATCTACTCTCCGCACATTTCCCTTTTTCGAGTGCATTGCTATTGACGCTGCTGTTGCTGCTGTTGTTGTTGCTATTCTATTTCTTTGTAATTGATGCTTTGCCGTTCCGACCATCTAGTGAAGACCTCGGATGACACACGCTCACACTGCTTTTCCTTACCATACCGTTGCCATTTGGAAAATGTTCGGAACACATCACAGTTCATTGACTGCTGCAATGTGTGCAATAGCAGAAATTCTGGTGAATTTTCTAAAGTGCATACATGGAATAATGGCACTTTTGGATTGCGTTAAGTAGGCAAGACTTCGTGTAAAAATTCGTTCTTTTTCAAATCAAGGAATATGGGTTTAAGAAAGGCCTAAGTTATGGATCGCGATGAGTATTCACACATTTTCCCGACCGATTCATTCATTAATCACATGCGAGTGCGACGCTGAATCACGGCGGCTATTCCTACGTTTTCATTTGAAACAGTCAATAGACGCGGGATGGTAGTAACGACCGAATGGATTACCGAACAGCCGTCCGGGATATTAAAATTGTTTGTTTCTTCCGTAAATTGGTGATTTAACCGTATTGTTTGTATGTAATTACTCGATTTCTTTCCGCTTTCGGAATGCGCGACCGTATTTGTGTGCTTTCCAAACTGTCTCAATATGTGCGCGCATCAATATTAAGATCACATGCATTCGAAATTGTGTAGCGGGTAGCTATTTTTAGTGATTTCTGTCACGATGAGTACGAGTTTGACGCTTGGTAACAGCCAGAGCACACAAATGAAAACCATTTTTGACTCGTCATTTTCATTTTTCTCTATGCATTTCATCGCATTCAAACGATAAAACACTGTGTGCGTGCACGAAAGAGAGAGTGTCAAGCCAATACATGCAATTGCATGCGTGTACCTTCACACATGTGTTCCAATCTATTAGACGAACAAAAAAGAAGCAAACATAAAACGCGTCTAATTTTTTTTTTGTCGGATATTCTCTGTGCGGTACTTTTGTTTATTTTTCTATGTTTCATTCCTTTTTCCGACGTTTTTTTCCGCGTTTCACATTTCTTTTGGATTTGTTTTTTGTTTTGCGTTGATTTAAAGTCGCGCACACTCTCTTTTTGCAGGCGCTTGATGAATTTATTTTTGGTTGTGTCGATCTAAAAATACAGTATGCGTCATTACCCATTTCCAATGTAAATGCACTTGGAACATGTGCGCTGCTGCTGCTGCTTGCCCATACCTTCCGTATGTAATTACACATCGGTTCGGCTCACTGTTTTTTCCTGTCGCCCATCCGCAGCAGTGTTCAGTGTGGATTTTCAACAAAAACCCAAAGAGGAAATTGTAATTTCTAACGATTGCATTGATAAATGAAATTATAATGGGTCGTCAAGGCGATGTTTTGTGTGATATGCTTGCATCGCTCACATTACATGTTGTTTTTGATATTTTGTTGTCTATTCGGTTTGCTGAGGGAAGTGCGATAAAGAAAATACATTCTTTGCAGCGATATAGTGCTCTTGACAACGATATCGATTTCATCTGGTAACAATGACCATTTCGTCTTCAGGCCATTACCATTTCCCAATGGCAGTTCACTTCTTTCTACATTTCTTTCACTTCTTACATTTTTTTTCACTCTCCATTTTTGTTAATACAGTATTCTTTGTTTCAATTATTTCTCTGCTGATCTTTGATATGCACTCCGTTGTCTATCATCTTTCTTTATGAGCTTAGTAAATGTTCGGCTCTGTGTCGGTGAATTCAACATTCTTTTATGTATTTGAATGCATTTTTGATTCAGTTGTTTGCCTGATTTTTTCAATTTCGCTTTGTTTCGTGAATTCAAAATGAAAGTGGATTGACCAATAAAAATGCGCAACAAGGAAAATCTTGTGGAGTTTGTTGTATTCCTTTGATCTGTCGGCTGTTTCGTCTTGGTTTTTGATTGTGTCTCTAATTTCACATGGAACACAGGGCGGGTGAACTTAATTCCAACATTTTTTCGGTGGTTGCAACTTGGACGGTAGCCGTCCACAATTGAAAATTGGCAGTTTGTTTTCCCGCTTGCCTCTTTTGATTCGTGTTCAACGAGAGATACATTGAAGCATCATGCGAAAAGGTCAGAGTTTGTGTGTGTGCGATGCAAGTACTTTCGGTCCAAATCAAATTACACAAGCCACTCGGACCAAATTTATACATATTTTACTGATTTCAATGTACAACATTCCTCTGTTGGACAACACATCAACACTGGCAGCCATCAGCAAAAATATAGCGCTCACGCATTTGTTAAGGACCACTCTCAATATGCTCGCGCTCATTTGACGGCCGTTACAATGGATATTACCATCGCCGTAAATGATTAAACCAAATCCAGACGCTGGCTCTACGCACACACACTCGAACAGCAACATTTTGTTCGGCTTGGATTTCAAGCGGCTGGGTGAAATGCTCCGAATGGCATAATACCATTATCTACGGCTACGCCATTAATTATTCACTTTTATAAAAGTAAAAAGCACGTTGTTGTTTGTTCCGAACTGGTTTTCGGCGACTTGTCGAAACGACGGGCATCCGAAAAAGCAAGAGCGCGCAGTGCGAGTGTGAGTGTCCGTAAAAATATTTGGCTCGTTATAAAAATTCTATGCGTTCGCATGTTCATTTCGATGGTGTTGGGTGCTGGGTGCTGTGCTGCTTGGTCATTTTTTGCCATATCAATATCCCATTCACTTGGGGTCTGAATCGCTTCATGGCGATTCCGAGTGTTCCAAGAGAGTGCGTGTACATTAAGATTTCATTTGTGTTTGTCTCCATTTCATTTCAGACAGGTAATTGCTGTTCATGCATGCAGTCGACACATATAGCTGTTGCACGCATACACATAGAGAGTAAGAAGAAGCACGCGCACCTTGGGTTGGGCAAATTTACACAGTTATCGCGCTAGTAAATATTTCGTCGAAGGTATTTAGTGTCGGTCGATGTTGTTTTTTTTTATCATTGGCTTAACTGTTGAGCTCATTTGTTGTGTTATCTCTCTAATGCACAGCGATTCCATAAGCATATATGAAATTGTCAAGGAACAGCGAAAAAACACAATGAAAATATTTCACTTTTCAAATCCTTTGGCCCTAATTAATATTCATAAAATAATATTCCATATAGTTTCGGCGCATTTTCACCATTTGCCCATTACAAAGAATCCTATTTCAAGGCAACGATTAATTCGACACTTTTTTCATGGCTGCTTTTGTCCTTTACTGTGTGCGGGCACAGTCGAGGATGAGTTGTCATTACGTGTTGTCGGAGAGAATGTTCAAAAATTATATCGGTAAATCCCAGTGGACGTTCCGGCACACACCTTTCTGTGTGGCCCACAGTGTATTAATACACACGACACAAGCATATTATTTGTCTCATTCACAGGCACTTTATGCGTATGGAACGCATTAAAACCATCACGCATACGGCTCACATTCAATCTAATAAAAGAATTTTTCATTTTTGATGGCCCGTTACTGTCAAAAAATATTTAACTATTCCATTCATTCTTTATGTTTTTTTGTTGTTGTTGTTGTTGTTGTTGTTGTTGTTGCTGCTGCTAGTCTCATCGAGAGCGAAAGAGTAATTTTGTCATATTTGCACAATACAATTTTCATTTTAACTTCAGTCATTTAACGTACTCAATCCCACCTCCATTGCGACCGGTAGCACGGTTACATTGCCCCACTGAGCGAGCGATAGATAGTGTCGCAAACACCCGAGTAGTTTAATTTAATTTTAGTTTTTCCCTTTTACTATCTACGTATAATTCATTTTTGTGTGGCATCATCGTTTTCATGCATAAGCATCAATAGAATTATTATTCTGTAAGGTTGTGCGAGTGTGCGCCAACGTTGACAGAACAGTGTGCGTTCCATTTCGAAAGCTTCTCTCGCTTCAGTAATTCCTACATGGAAACTAACAAACTATAACTTTTCGACCAAATTTAATTACTTATTTTCGTTTTTTGCAAACAAAGCAGAAATAATGGTGCCATCGAAAATTGCAGGCTTGCATTTAATATCTCAATCATTAGAATTTCAATACGCACGACGGTGGCGATGACGACACACTAACAAATAAACGTTACAGAAATCGAGCTGGTTTCAATTATAATACTCAATTGCTGCTGTTGTTGCTGTCGAAAATGGATGACGCCGAGTTCAGCAGCTCAGACATTTTTCATAGCCAGACAACAAATGAATTACAAATATGTAAAAATATATCCCCGACAAATTGCATGCATTGAAGTTTTGTTTTTGCTGAAATAATATATGGTTCAAAATGCCACTATCAACCGATATTTTTCACCAAAATGTGAAAAATGGCCACATTGCAAACTTGAATTGAATGAATTTCAGTACGATTGTTGAATATTTTCCAACCAACACCTTCGGCCGGATGAACAGTTGAGAATTCCATTTACATGCATAAAAGTCAATGGAAAAGTTTATGTGCGGCTAATTTTTAGTTGAAAGCAATAGAGAAAGAGATCTGCTAGTAGCAACCAAAAGACCATCGCCGGCCGCCCGAGGAGAGGTCAAAAATGTGAGAGATAAAGAGATAAATGTGTGACAATGCCACGTGTCTAAAAATGAAGCGGTTAGTCAACAACATTTTGCAATTGCAAAACCGCAATTCACAACTCAGACAGAATGTTCTGGTTTCGTTTTTCGAAGTTTTTTGACCAAATGAAATTCAGTTAGAACGCAAACACGTCTAATTGCTGCTGCAACTTGCTGCTGATATATTTTGGCTCTCGGTGTTGGTCGTCATCATTTGATTTGATGCCAGGTAAAAGTTTACTAGAGAAGGCGAAAAAATAGAGCGAGCGACAATTCATGATGCTTAGATAGCTTAACTCTACCTTTGCAAAATTATTCGCCTGCACACGGTTAGAACGTGATGAAAGTGGTTCCGTTCACTCATTTTTGGCTAACATTTTTGCCTCCAGCACAAAGTTTTACTTTCGTGCGTTTTGGTAAAACTGATTCAGTTTAATTTTACTTTTTGGCACACATTTCCGTGCTTCCGTTTTCTTCGAAAAAACACAAATTGGGCTTAATCTAAAATGACGCTTGCACGTCGATTAACGTCAACTTGGGAACAGTTGCAAAGTCACTTTCGATTCTTTTTTCTCTCAATATCTCTCATTGTGTGACTCGTGTGTCATCAAAGTAATAAAAACTACCATAAACTCCGGATATTTAACCTCAAAATCTATTGCAATAAACATTGAATGCGATTGAAAATGTGGAAATAAATCTGGAAAAATCCCTTGAACTATAATTAATATGTTCGTAGCGGTTCAATAAAGTTTCGCATAAAAACGGTAGCCCACAACTAAAGTGTTCATAAAATTCAAACTCCCCTCTGGCTGTAAGCGCCGACAGCCCGTGCAACTATACCAAAATTTCATTTGAATATTTATGCTTAGAGTTATATTATGCGTATTAAATCGATCAATTTTACAACTGTAATGTTAACTTTTATGACCTCAAATGATTTTCAACGCCCATAAAATGCTAATTTTAATTGATCGGAAAAATCGTTTGTGCCAGTGGAAAAGTTGAAAAACGACAATATGTGAGTGCTGCGCTGGGAGCTGTGAAACCATCAGGCACACAGCATATTTCTCATTCACACAATTTTCTTAACCTCAGAAAGTGAATGCCATCGAAAGAGGTGTATATTGCCGATAGAAAGACAAGAACAAACGCATTTTTAATGGGCTATTATTTTCATATATCGTAATACTAAACGGTTAGAGCGTGCAATAAAAATGGTAAAAACGATCAGAAACGATGTACAAAACAAACGAGATATATCATGATATTTCAAACACAATCGTAGCGGAAGCTAAATCACAAAATAAAATATCGGATTACACATGACGATTGAACTTCTTTAGCCTTTCTGCTGTCTCTCTCCTGCTTACATATTACATAATGCCATGTATTTTCTCACCGTTTGATTTTGATAAATAGAGTGAAATTTAATTTTCTCGGTTGTAAAATTATGCGGCTGCATCAATCGTGTGAGCGCGAGGGTGGCACACCATGCAGATATTTTACGTGCACGATTGTTTTTTAAACTATTTTTTATGTGCATTTCTGTTATGGAAACAAAAGCGTTGCGGAAGAAAAAGAAGATAAATTGCCGACATTTTTACGAGAGTAAAGGACAAACAACGAGAACAAATCATTAAAAAATGGTAAGAAGCGCCGTGAAAACGCACATGCTATAGAAAGAGTGGCTTTAATTACAATTGCGGTGTGCTGAGTTTGAGAACGAAACATCGTTTCGGTACCATTTTAGTCACATTTGTCTCGGGCAAAAGCAAACTTTCCTCTTTCTTCCGCCGTTCACATAAAAACATAAAATAAAAACTCCTTTTTTTCTCTTTCTCTCGAAGAATCGCTTTCAAAAATATGTTTGCGAATTAATGCATTGATATATGAGCCCGACAATACAAATATTTCAACATTGAAAATTGGACTCGATCTTATCAAAAATTCATTCACTTGATTAGAAGATACATTTCGGTACGATTGGAAATCCAATTCGAATACCAGTTCTATCACATCTCATGGGCCCAAATGTGAATAAACTCGTTTCAATGTTGTTTTTTCCCTTCTCTCATCTTTCGACGGTTGATTCTTTTGCACACACAATCATATGCTTTTCATATTCTCCCAAATAAATTCCAAATATTTGTATTATTTTTTTCTTTCGGTATCACCGCAGTTTACACTCGATTCCCTAGAAAGCAGCTCATTCCCGCGCGCTGTGTCACAATTCCAATTCGAATAAACGATGCATTCCGATGAACGCGAGCCGCCGAGGACCTGTAGCGAACACCGAATGTGTATCGCAGAATGATTGGTTCAGAAATGCCGAAGCAGTATAAATGATTCAGTTGAAATATTCCAATAAGACGGCTGTCACAAACAGGAGAACGAGTGAAATTCTCACTTGGCGCTTCCATTGAGTGTTTTCCAAGCAGCGCTGGCGCATAAAATAACACTGAAACAGCAGACGTTGAACCCGTATCGTCTACGAAACACGAATGAGTGAAATTTTCAAATCTTTGCACTTCCAATGCGTGCACACACGCAACAAATCTACTCACTGTACAAAACGAACGTGTAGTACGATGTGTATTTCGAAAGGTAGAAGAGACGGTTGTCGCACTACAACGAATCGTTGGAACAATCAGTTTGTACCAAGTACTGAAAACGATTGGTTATGTTCCAGTTCGCTTGGACATTTCATATCCATTTTATTTGGTGAACAGTGAAAAAATCAACAAAACGAGTTATCGCGCGCGCGGCATACCAAAACTACATGGAACTACATTTTTGTGAATAAAAAACTAACGAGAACAACATACAGACATCGATTTGATATATAAAAACAAGTCAAAAATCGATTTAATTGATTGAGTGAACGTTAAAAGAAAAACATGAAATTTTGAGGAAAAAAACCGAATCAAAATCCATTTCGCCGGAACGAATATTTTACAGTGACAATTTTGTGCGGCAAAAAATCAGTGCAAGAATATTTTCGTTTTCGAAATCAATCAAATTTCAGCAGGAACGCAAGTTTTTTTGGAGACATAAGTGAGTTTGAGTGCATTTTCTTTACTGGAGCAACTTTGGAAATTAGTTTAATCATATTTCATGCATTGAAAAAATCGTTCATTTCATTTGAGCCGAATTCCAGACCAAAAAAAAATTTAATACCGAAATCGGTCGTTGCTGATTAATGATAGTGTGAACAACGCGTTTTTGTACATGTGTTTTTCGATTGGCAAATGAAATTTCACATGAAATTCGGTTTAGCTGATCGGCTCGTGGGTTTGCAAAATCTGCAGTTGAAAGGAAGAAAGAGAGTGTGTTTCGTGTGAAATACTTTGGAGGATGCTCAAATATGAGGCGAAATCCATTTTACTGTGCAAATTTAATAGAGATAGAACGAATGATACATGGAATCGTATCACAACATCTACCATCGAATTTGTGGAATTTTACTTGATTTTTCGCATGAGCAATTTTCCATGGTTTTTCCGTTGCTTTTTCCTCCAAGTATTTTCCACATTTCGACATACAAAAAATATTGAAAGAGATGCTCGTCGTGTCCATATGAATTGGTTATTGCACATAAAGCACAACGGCTCAAAATCATACATAAAATTGTGTAAAACAAGAATAAATGAAATCGTGCAGTTTACCCAAATGAACGTAGCAAAATTGCCACAGCAAAACCAAACATGTAAAATTCATGTGTTTCACAAAGAAAATGCGTTTGACAATCTCGTTGTGTCTGGTTGTCAGGGCATTTGAATACTGTTGCTTTTTTCACGGGAAAAACACATGAAACTGAGGGATATTCAATAGCTTTGTTGCACATCGCGGAAGAAGATACAAAGGTCCAATGGGACAAGCGACGATTGAAATGGTGCGAATGAAACCGAAGCCCGCAAGGCTTTTATAATTACAACTTGGTTGTTGGGTTTTGTTCGATTTCACACTTTTATTCAGCTACAATGCATTTTGTGTCTATCAGAATAAACCAAAAACACATGGTCGCATCTATTTGAATGGTTATAATAGTAATTTGATGTTCACATTCGCTGTCAATTTCACACACAGAGACAGAAGCATAAAATGATGGCAATCAAAAAGTGAGCGCCGACGACAAACAATGAAATTGACCATCACTACAAAAAAAGCGTGCACAAAATGAGAATAACAATAAAGCTCTTGGGCAACCGTTGGAACGTCGAAATTTGCCAACAAACGGACAACAAACACAGCATCACGAGATATTTAACAAACACAAGAAAATCAACTATTTCAGTTTTTTCTGCTGTGGCGGTGTTTGATCAGACATTGACAGTTTTTTTATCCAAATGGTGAAAAACATACATTTTGTGCGTCGTCCTTTTTTATTTCCGACGAATTTTCTATTCTTTTCGTCACATTTATTTTCGACCCTTCCTTTTGATGTGTGTGCGTGCATGCGTGTGAATAAGTGTATCGAAAAAAAACATTATTTCATCTGCTTGTCGTTGTCACTTTTCTTTATCCGTCGTTTTCTCCAAACTCAAAATTTCCATTAGTACTCGATTTTATTGTCGGATATTACAAAATATCACGACGAATTCCTGACACAATGAACACACAATTATGACAATTCGATTATTTCCGGATATGTGCGATAAAATGACAATAATATTTGTTAATATTGTTGCGTGTGAGCTTATGCATATGCAATCGACGTTTACATGTAGACACGGCTGGTTGTCAACCAACCAATCCATGGTCAATTTCTTCAGCCGGAAAAATGGCATAATAAGCATATAAAAATAAATGTCTTTGAGCCGTAATGCTGTTGCCCCAGCACAAGCACCATAAAATGGAATGATAGCACCGGAAAATACCAACAATAACTTCAAATGATGGCAAAAATGTATTCTATTTCTTTTCTTTCGCAAAAAGGCGAAATGCAAAAAAAGCGTCATCCAACGATAATTCGGTACGCTTTATGTGATACTTCCTTTATTCAAATCATTATTATAAGTGGACATGTTTGCTGCAAAAATGGGTCGATTGTCACGTAACGGCGTGTGCTTTAAAGGAGCACATCCATAAACACACACACTCATGCAAATCAATATGCTGAAGCTCATCCGGGATAATCGTTGCTGTGCAAAAAACATCAAAGAAAATATATAGTGTAATGGCAACTATGCAGTTTGAAGAAAGAATAATATTTCACGTGACGATAAAGAATTAGCTTGAAGTCAAGCGTTGAAACGTGAACATATCACATTCATAGTATATATCTTGTGTATTGCTTGCTTCTGCCTGTGTTGTTGGCTGCTGTCTTCGCCGCTTCGCCTGATTGACATTCAAAATTCCGGTTTTACTTCGCTTTCTTCGGGTGTACTTGCTTCGATTCTCATCTATTACGCTGTTGATTCAATCAATTGATACGCTTCACGTCGTGTTTTCATTCTTTTTCCATTTCTTGTGTTCATTGCTTCGCTGTCTTGCGAGTGGCGATGAAAGCATAGTCAAACACACACATTGATTCTATCTCAATTGTTGAAATGTTTTGTGTATGCGAATGGCCATCGTTTGTCTAACTATTCGCTATAAAAGTTCACGGTTCAATGAAGAAATAACCATCGAAGAGTTTTACAATAGACACATAAATATGTGAAGGATAGATTTGATGAAAAAGAAAACCTTACCAGAAATGTGTGGAGCGTGCTGGATTTAGCCAAAGCCAAAGAATTTAATTATACCGATTTTGTGGAAAATAAGTGCCAATAAAACATATTGGATTTGTGTGTATTTGGTGGTCTAGCCCTATCATGAAGCCGATGGCTAGCCGCTGTACAAAACAACTACAGTTGGCAGCGGCCGCTTCTCTAGCGCTCCAATTAAAATCGATCGATCAATTTTTTCGGGTGTGTGTTTTTTTTAATTCTTGTTGTTTTCTGAGAGCGGCGCATTTGCCTTGAGCTATGCCGGCTTTATTCAATTGAAATGTTAAAAAGGAAACTCTCCGAAACAATTCAATTATGTAGTTAAAACGCGTATGGGCGAATAAAATATTGAAGAAAGAGAACATTCTCGATGGATAGGTTTTTTCCGTAGCAAATTCTCAAGACGACTCGCCAAGCAAATATTTTATGGGGGAAGAAATAAGAAAAATTGCAGCAGAGAATGAGAAAAATCGAAAATCGCTCTCGTCTCGATTCAGTCAACACTTTAATTTTCATGCCGGTCGAAAAGTGTGCGATAAGAGCAAATGCCGTTTGTATTTTCGACGGTTAAATAAATGGGATTAGATTTGAAGTTGTGAATTTGAAGCGCAACCCCCCATCTCATTTTGGAATTTTTCGCTTGGAATTCCATTTTTGGACGAAATGAATTTTCAAGAAAGAGAGAGCAATTGTATCGCATTGCAATACATTTATATACATTTCTAAGCTCTCAAACACAATTCACTTAATAAACTTCGACTTGATTCTTGTGAGTGCCTTCACATTGACTAAGTTTCGAGCTAGCGCATTTTACCGAACATTATGTGGTTGATTCTGTGAATTTATGTTTATGTTGCTTCAACAATTCGCGTGTACATAAAGTCATTTCAATAAACGTCTAAATAAATATCAGCCCCAATGCACACGCCACTCATTCACCCTCTCTATATTTCTCTCTCTCTCTTTCGTTCATTCTCCGTTAGAAAAAAACACTCATTCGTCGCAAATGGACTCGATTCGTCCGCCCGCGAGTTCTAGCTTCGACTCTCTCACATTTAATTTATTATATTTAAAGACATTAACGGATCCTAAATGCATTGAAAGAATTGAATTGAGCTCGCTCATTTATTTCGATGGCTCGTGATGAAGCTCAAGTGGGAAGCGGAAAATGAAAAACGAGCCAAAACCAAACAAAATCAACCAAACATACCGAATGAAACGTAATGTAAACCATATAAATTCGTATTTATTTGTAATCAAACATTATGCTGCCGGTGCGAATGAGGGAGCGAGAACATATTGTGCGAGGAATGCTACACCTTCTTGTTGTGCCAAGTCAATTTTCGGGCTTTTGTATGTGTTTGTGTTTTTTTTTTTCAGTTGCGATGCCATAAGCAAAAAATAAAAACAACAACATTTTGGAAATAGAATTTCCCTGAAGAATTGCTCGAGCATTCACTTCGTGTGGGAGAAAGAGAAGGGGGTTGCATAGGATGTTTGTACATTTGTGAGTACTTGCACGCCCGTAAAGCATTTCAAAACAATAACATTTCAACAGTTTCATGCCGTGGGTGCTGGCGTATGTCGTGCTCCAACTGCTCCCACCTCCAGACAATTGCGCTACGTTTGATGTGGTTTCGAATCGCTGGCTTTGTTTTTGTTTCTTGTCTTCTTATGCCTGCCCATCTCAACGACCATACATTAGCGAAAACATTAAATAGCTACATGCAAACCAAAACAACGAACCGACACCAGCAAATCAACAACGACACACAAACAAATGAGCGAACGAACGGAAAAATAGCTGCTACGACAATAATAACAGTAATCGCATTTCATTGGAATGGTTTATTTCCTGCGTAATGCGTGCTTGCTTATACTTTTAAACATTGGGCTCTCTTTAACGCCTTCAATAAATATTA
Source organism: Obolodiplosis robiniae (assembly GCA_028476595.1). Lineage (NCBI taxonomy): Eukaryota > Metazoa > Arthropoda > Insecta > Diptera > Cecidomyiidae > Obolodiplosis > Obolodiplosis robiniae. The sequence continues at coordinate 49,474,059 of CM052014.1, read as the reverse complement.
TTAATTTCCTTTCTCTCTTTGGCCTTCTCTCACCATTTAGATAAACAGTATTCGGGTGCTAATGAACTTCTATCAAGAAATACATTCAATTACCTTATTTATGGTTGCAATTAAAAATTAATAATACTTGAGACGAAGAAGTGGTTTGGGCGCTGCAAAATTCGACCGAGGAGAACCACCGAACCCTAAGCACATCATCATCAAACGACATCAAGACAAGAATTTCATTTGCGGCGCGATATGAATGGAAATAGATTTTGCGGAACGCCAAATTCCAAAGTGAAAAAGTAAAAAAAGTTTTCAGTTTCGATTGTAATGTAGAATTGAAGAAAAACGAAAAAAAAGAAAAAGAAGGAAGGGCAAACAAACCCAAAATCAAAAAGTGGTGTGTATTTACCTCATTTATGAATGATATCTCTTTTTTCTTCTCCTGTTGTTTGCACTCTCTTTGGCCTTTTTTTTCTATCTCCTCCTCGTCGCTTTTTGATTGCTGAAATAAAATTAAAATAACGGTTCGAGTGTGCGTGTATTTTGCGAATCGGGCAAAAAAGGAAAATAAAGCGTCTAAAAAGTTACAATCAAATTGAATACAGTTGAAAAAAAAGTTGAAAAAAGTGGGCGAGAGAGCTGTTGATATGAGAGTTGAAGTGGTGTATTAAGCAGTGCGCGTTTTAATGTTTATTAGAACACGACGGTGAACATAGTTATAATTGGGATCTTTCAAAGAACATCTTGTCGTTTTCTCACGACGAAAAAGTTTCACAATTTTCAGCGCTTATCATCACAAAGACGTTAGCGTGTTAGAATTCACACGAAAAATTGTGTTGTGAGAGTGTTTGCAGCTAGGATAATCAACAATATCGGTGAAAACGAAGCGATAATCCGGCATCGGAAGCAATAATCACAACGAATGCCGCTATTTCAACGATGCTGAAATGGTAAGCCTAGCATTTCTAAATTTGTGTTAATAATATAAAATGTAAATCATCTTCCAAGAAGTTGGTGTTAAAGTTGTACAATTTCGATGAATATATCGACGGAAAACTATTCAAATGAGATTGCCACACATTCAAATGAACTTTTGATTGTTCTTCTTGAGAAACTATTGGAATAATTTGTGGATTTCTATATATTTAAATTGCAAAACAACTTCAGAATGTATTTTTGGTGCAAATGGAGCACTGGCATATATTAAAGATATTTTATTGAAAATCGATAATAAGTTGAAAAGCTACTTGTTTCTGTTTCTTATATCTGTGCTGTTTGTTCCTGTAAAAAAGCATACTCCGCTCAGTGAACTGCATATTTCAAGAACAACAGCATGCTAAGGTGATTGTCTCTCTTGTTCGATTTGAATATTTCCGGCTATTTCGCGAAAAACGATTACATAATGCTAACTCGCCAAATAATCTTATTATGGCCATTGAATCAACACCTTCATTAATAAGTCATTTAAAATAGCAAAAGCAAATTGAATAATAAATTTGATTTGAATAGAGAGAGAGGAAGAGAGACTCGCATCCAATAGATGACTTATCACAGTAGGTGTGTACCGAAAATGATGAGACGTGGTACAAACGAAAAACCAGCTCCAATAAGTTTTAATTAATTTGGAAAGTTGTTTTGTCTCATTTGTTTGCAATGCACTTGTTCGATGTACTTTAGGGCTGCGCTCTGAAAATATAATCCGCGCTTTCTTCTGTAACTTGCTCATTCTTGAATTGGATATCGTTTTCCTTACGGAAAAGTAAATGATAATAAATGTCATTGTCTTTGTCTTCTTGCTTCAATGCAATTATGGCAGAAATGACATTTTGAAATGCCGTTTCCGCCGCCGTTGTCAAACAATGTCAATCGAAAATTCAACTGGAAATATCATTTACACAAATGAGCAACGCCCTGGTAGTCGTTTCAAAACAACCCTCCGCTCAAATTGAGCGTCGGTTGTGCCTATAGCTCGCCTCACTCACTATTCCACGGATTGTGTTAATAAAAAAGTCATTTGAATGAAGTGAAAATACTCATTCTGTCTCTCCAGTTATTCTCTGTGCACACAAACAAGCAGAAATCTGCTTCCCATCGCCGAAAACTTCTACCCAAAACAAAACAAAGCGAAAAAAAAATGGTTTACTCTCGATTGCTGTTGGCAAATACGAAAAACAGATTCTCAAATTACCGTTGGAAATGACGATGACGCGATTTTCGGTGGGGTGAATAAAAAGGACAGCGAAATCCAAACTCCGAACAAAGAACATTTTCGAGATTTCAAAAAGTGATTTGCGTTATTTTTTCTGAAACACCAGCACATTTTCAATTCAAAAACAGCTTTGCATTAGGGATAGAGTTTCACTGCTAAACACGAACTCACACACAAAACACTTGAGCAATAATATTTTTCCGATAAATTCGCATTTTCAACGAGTCCACGTCAAATGGCTCGAAAATATCATCGACGAAATGTGAATGTTGCGACAAATATCAGACAGCTTAGTTGCCGATATTTTAACGATGAGCTTCGCGATGGAGCGCACATATTTTTATATGCATGTTCCCTTTTTTTGGAGGAAGAGAGAGAGAGAGAGAGAGAGAGAGAGCAACAGCTCTGAATCCTTATTACTTATACGACGCAAAATGTTTCGAATTGCCGACATCAATTCCTATTTGAAACTTATCCATTTTATTGCATATTTGTTTTTCTCCAAAATATATTCGGGGTGAGCTATTTCGAGCTACAAACGCGCCTCAATGTGGGAGTAATGCGTGCCTGTATTGAGCTCTGCTGAAATGATTGCACGCACACACATTTCAAGCGATTCTTTCATTTACATAAATATTATGTATTGAATGGCCATGTGTGCCAGCATTTCACATTATTCGGCGGCAGTTCACATGGAAATCGATGCAAATATTAATTCGCAATTGATGTTATCGGCATGCCGAAAACTTGGTGATATGGATTTGTGATGTGTGTGTGAGAGTGAGCAGTTCATGTCGATCCATTGAATCGACAATTCAACGAACGCAATGAAAGTTATTGGGCCACAGACAATCATCTGGAGTGAGTGAGATGTAGATGGAGAGAGGAAGAGAGAGAGAGAGAGGGAGAGAGAGAGAGAGAGAGAGAGAGAGATAGTGAGAGTATAATAAAACGTGGAGATGAATGAGAAAATCGCTGTTGAACCGAAAATACGCTTCTCTGTCATCGGTTCATCGGTATTATTTAATCATAAATCGTTGTAGCCGATAAGTTTTAGTGCAAATACGATTAATATTTATGAGTTTGAATTAAGATTTATAGTTTGGCGAGGATCTCAAACTTTTGGTTGAATAGTTTTCGGAAGGAGTGCAAATGATGATTGAATGTGTGGCGACGATGGCTTTTGCGAATAATGTCTATCAAAATTGCTTATTGATTGAATAAGCTTTTGGGCTAACTGACATTGAATTTGACATAAAATGTGACTTATCAATATTTGCACACGTATACATTTTGACATCAATTTCTGCTCTTTACACTTTATGGACACAGCAGCAACAGTTCCGGAACGGTACGTATGTATATATACGTGTGTGTGTGAATTCAACGTGGTTCCGCGTGTGCATTTGCAATGTTGCGTTATTTAAATTAATGCATTGATGAACATGTCTACAGTTTCGATTGCCCTAATTTATGCCATTGAGCTGTATTGCACTTATTCAGAATCCCATCGGAAAGCGCTTTTGATAATCTTTGTGCCGTTTGTTTTTCGTTGTCCGCACCATCGATATTGATCGCTTCTTTCGTCGGCGGAAACGGAATGAATATTCTGAAATCAGACAAAGTCAAGCGTAACGATTATTTTGTGTTCTCATCGTTTTTTGCTGTAGCGATTCTGCAACAGTATATCGCTCGCGCACAGTCTAAGCTCACCAAAAGCCAATAAAGCGTTAAACTATCGCATTCGTGAAACGAATTCCTTTTCTTTTTCAAAAACAGCACAAGGGAAACGGGAACACTGATCTTTGATACTTTTCAGTTGTGTTGTGTGCCAAAGAAAATTCAATATTTAAGCGATTTTCCCCTTTTTTCGTGCTGTTTTTCAAGCAGAACAATTTTCTTTTAGTGAGAGATTTCAGCGCGATGAGCGCACAGACGAAAAACACCTCCAAAGAAATATCAAATGATATATTTTCCTTATCGTCCTGCTTTCTCTCGCTCTATCTGCTGCGAAAAGGTAAAGTTTTTCATCCTGAACAAATGAAGACAACAACAAAAAACCAATGGCAGACGAAGAGAAGTCGGTTGAAAGGCTGATGGTGAAGCGGATGGAGATGGAAACGTCAAAAGTTGAGCAAAATCTCTTCCAATTATGATTATTATTGCTTATCTTATCAACGTGAATTGGGGAGCTTTTCATTATACTTTATTGTCCCTTTACGTTAGTTTCCTTTTAGCGTATATCGATTCAAGGAAAACAGAAACGTGTATACAAAAGGATATTCCAGCTAACAATTAAACTTTTTCTATTCGAACGAGAGTTCACCCATGCTATTTCAATGGAATAACTTTATCGGTGTGCTTGATACGTATTCAATTTTTTTATCATTTGAAAATCGATTGGAAACACAGGAATTGGTATTTTCGATATTTTCGTGTGTATTTGAGCAACAAAATATTTGAATTGCAATCATATATAATACTTTTTAGCATTTCGAATTTACTTGCGCACGAAAAGTGTCATGGCAAAACAATCTCAAGAAATATTTTACGTTATGCTATGTCTTGTTAACCTGCCGCTTCAATGAACAACAACGAACACTTTTCAAAGTCGTATAAATTGTGTGATAAGTGAGAAAGATAGCTCCATTTTCGACGTCACATTCACATGGGCTCATGAACAAAAACCAAAATACCGTATACAGTTGGATTTTTTGTGTGCAAAATATCTGTGTGCGGAAAGGATATGGAGTAACAAGTGAACGAGATGCGTTCGACATTTCTAGTTTTGTTCGTGCGAGTGTGTATGACGACAGGCTACCTGTCAAACTCTATTTTCCGGCTCAAATGTTTTTTTTTGTTGTGAAATGGCAACGATATGTGAGTGTTTTTGTGTTATTCAATCATAAAAAGGATTCTGGCATTCTATATCGATTGGGATGCATGAAACTGCGTTGGCAATTTTGACGTATCTGGACCATGAAGATGTTTCAAATAGACTTATTCATTTCTTCTTTCAGTCTGTTCTATATATCTTTTCATCGTTTTCGACCATGATAATATGGAAACGAAAATTATGTTCCCTCATCCGAAATGTATCGTTATTGTGTTTGTGTGTGCCACAGCACAGAAACACAGTTTTGCGGAACCGCAGAGTAGCAAAGGGAAGAAAAAGGAACCATACATGCATAAGTATATCCATGAAAAACGAGAAAAATTAGACCAACGATGTGGCACAGATAGCACTCAACATGGTGTGTTCATATTCATGTGCAGAAGAAGACAAGAAGTAGCTTAACTTGTACGTAATTATTGCAATCACACAAAAACTTTTCGCCATTGAACGCACACACAGAGGAAGGAAGAAAAGGAGAAATGACTGTTCACTTGCTCACATCGACATCATTTCCAATGAGGCTCCCATATTGCACACAATATATAGCCATTTCCGTGAGTATTAATTGCATTATGGCACAAGGAAATGTACACGTATGCATATAATAACGAAACCAGGCGTTCAGATAAAAGCGAAAAGACACATTTGTCCAAATCGCAGCGCAACACAAGTAAGCGAGAGGAAGAGAGAGAAAACGATGGCAAAAGATTCTAAAAACAACAATGAACTACTATTACAACAAACGGCATCAACCGAATTTATTATCGCACACACAATTACACTTAAGATGGCAAAGAGACTACCATCAAATGGCATTATATCGTTCCAACACTCGAATCCACGAGATGGTGATTACGGCTAAGTGTGTGTTATGTGCAATGAGGGAAAGAGAGACTGAGAGTGAGCACGAGCAAGCAAAAGAGAGAGAAATCTTCAAACGAATTGCAGAGAGAGAGAGAGACAGAGAAAATATCACACGCACGAACATATCCACAACGAAGTAGTTTATAGTTGAATGTTTTTTGTTTGTTTATTATATGATTTGCGTCTTGATTCTCAACAGGGCTATATACTCATTTCGAGTATTGTTTTTTAGTTGTTCACTTTAATTGTTGTGAGAGTATGAGTGGTGTGTGCAGTAGCTATTGCAAATTGCAATCCTCTTGTCGACTCTCAGAACAAATGAAAATTCAAATGGAATTGTTATTTCTCGCAACAATAGCCTCACTTGAAGTTATGATATTCAATTGTTCGAGTGTTGCGAGTTTTTGCGATTCGTTTTCGGTCAATTGTCTCGCATAAATTCAAGTAGTATTTAGAGCTCCTTGAGACCGAAAAAGCTTTCGTGGAGCTTAACAGCCACTAATTTTTTTCCTCTCTATATCTCTCTCAGGGTCGGATTTCATCAAGATTAAAATTGGGTTTCATCTCATTCAATCAGAAGTCAACAATTTGCAGTTGTGCTCAAACGCTGTTGTTTCTCTCTTTTGCCCGTTCGTTTTCGTTCGATAGAATCGGACTGAATGTGCAGTGAACGGTTAATAACACTCCAGCACCAAACCGAAAGTAACGAATTGCGAGTATGTGTGTGTGTGGGTTTTGCAGCATAAAATAACAAATGTCTTCTAATATGCTCATCGAGCATAAATCGTTATAGTTTCCAAGGTATACAAGGAACATACGAGCATTTCAAACAAATTATTACAAATTTACACTAGAATGCTCTACACGCACCATATCTTCGATGGAACATCGATACTCAAGCTTGTGTGTAGTTTTGTTGGCTGCTTCTGCTGCTGCACAGATGAAGAGATGTACAGGGTTTGAATTTATCGAGAGATGATAAAAGACATCTCCGCTTACACACAAAACCAAATAGGATAATTAGAAAACATTGTTCAACATATTGTTTCGTTTGAGCAAAGCAATACACATTGTTTCTGGCAGAGTTCATCGATCACATGCATACACACGCACTCACTCACTCAATCAATCTCTCCCTCTTTCTCTCACCGAAATTCGGATAAATATCCGTATCACTTCGATGGTATGCGGTGCGTGTGTATTGTGTAAGCACTTACCATGAGCATTCACATCGAAATATTCAGGCGCTCACTCTGAATTGATTCGAATAATGAACATGCTGAACTAAGGGCCATTTACATGAATATTATCATTTACACGCTGAACATGCGATAAATTTCTCCAGCACGTAAATTATAACAAAATGTTTAAAATTATTTAGCAGCGACATGGCATTCTTAAGTCTGTCCGTATCCCTCTCGCTCGGTTTTCGTATCCATTCACCTTTTTTGCAGGTGAAGGCAGATATAGAGCGAGAGAGATAGAAAGCCTATTGTCCTAATCGCATTCCGAGTGGTTCTCACATTTCGATAATATCATCTTGAAATAACAGTTCAGTCGTTTATTTCGACGTCTACGCTTCAACTACTACTGCTGCAGCATGCGCTAGTGCAATTGCTGATTCATTATATGCATGTTGTTGCGTTAGTTTGTTTTGTGCATTACCCAATAAATGGAATTCATCGTTTCAACTGCAAGTGCTCAATTGCGGTCATTTAAAAGGACTACAACAATCGATAAATGTCAATATGAATTATTGATAATGCATTTCACCACGTTGCATGCAACCACACCATCATAAATCCCATTGTCTACAAGAATTAGACTCGCCAGCTAAATATGGCGTTCAAATCAAAGTGAACACATGTTTTTTCCGTCAAAATGTATTTCAAACGATATCAATTGTATTAATTTTAGTTGATAAAAACAAATTTAATACGCAATTATTAAATGTCAAATAAGCGTCTCTTGGCCCGTCAAGTTTGTTGAGTTACATTTACTTGACCGACAAATTTAAATCGATTGTGGCATTTGATCGGAAACTCGTAAACGTTTTACGATATCGCTTAACATTTGTAAATGTCGCATTGGATCACATCGCGAGCTTCTGTTTTGATATTCCATTTTGATGACAACAAGAACCAATAAACAATATGGTTTTGCTGGTCTTTGTGTTTGTTTATTTTGTTGTCGGTTCAATGGTTTACTCTAAGTGCATTGCGGTTAACTAATCTTCACTCCTGCCTAATGTATATTGAAAATAATGGTATAACGCATACACTCACTCTCTGGCCGTCTCCACCTCACTCCCTCTTTCTAACTCATTGCGCTAATTTCATTCTGTAAGCTTTCGTCTCATGGTCACTTGAATCTAGATTACAAATAATTTCCATTAATTTTGATAGGTTATTATTGTCGGAGTGGCATTAAGGTTTGTTTGAGTGCAAAACGACATCGGCCGATAACCAGCATTTTGGATTCGCCATCATCACTTACACATGTGTTACGCAAGAGACAGGCATGCATGAGAAAGTTGGAATAACGCCATCTTTATAAAACAAGGAAACTACAATGTTTTCTCTTAGATTTTTCTTCATTGTCTTCCTCTTCTTTTTTTGTCTTGTGCTGTCGAAACTCTATTTCATACAGAGGGCGTTGATATGTAGCTTTCGTGACGCCACAACACATTTGTATTGACAATGTCTGTCCTTCGGTGTCACGGTCTACTGGTACCGACATTTCCAAATAAGTTCAAACACACATTCATCCCCAATAACCGATAAATTAGAAAGGTGGGAATTGAATGATTTAAATTGCAGATCTCTTAAGCTATGCTCTTCGGTCGGATTTCGAGCCTCTTCAAGCCGGAATGCATTATAAACTAACCATCAATTGGATTTCAAATAACACTAAATTCCAATGAAATGCTGCCAATTGAAAGCCATTTTCCAGCTAATTATTGTTGAAATGTGCACCAAAAAGTTTTCAAATTCACACACATTGTACAACAAATTTGCACTAGGGTTGCGATTTCCGTTTTGTCGATATTGAAGTACGTAATCAAGATGCATGCTACCGAAAATAAACTTGGAATTTTCACATTTTAGAATTTTGCCTGAGAAGCATTTTCATCGGCCATTTGCCGTTGTCTTATCGTTGCTGCACTTAAGCAAAAGTGTAAACGTTGAATTTAATTGGCATATATTTTTGCGTTGTTTCACCTTGTTATCGCTCTCATTCGTTTTTTATCTTCGCTCTCTCCCGTTGCGAGTGGAAGAGAATACGGAAGAGAGGATGGGACAGGAAAAATACCGAGAAAAGAACGCACAAATCCTGCCAATTACCGAGTGATAAAGTATATTCTTGTAGCTTATTTGGCGCGCGAAAATCACGTCGAAAACCATTCGTATGCATTCGGAATTGGAAGTGAGATGGCTTGGCATCGCATCAGCTATCACCAATTTTCGTATTATGTGTACAACTTTTATTATTATAGATCTACGTGGATTCTTTCATTCAACTCGGCTTTGTGTTACACGAAACGATTGTGTGTAAGAGAGAGAGAAAGAGAGAGGGAGAGAGAGAGAGAGGGATTGAGAAAAAAAACAGAGCATTCAAACACATAAACAAGTACACTAAAACGACACTTGTAGAAATTGTTCCATCATTTTTTGGCATGTGCGGATGCGGATGGGCGAAATTCAACGAGAGTTTGAAAGAGCGAAATTGAGGAATGAAATGAGGAATGAGCGAGATCGAGTGGATTGCAAGAATGGTGGAAGCAACGGAAAACGTATGAGATGTACAATCGAAATACCTGATAATAATAGAAAAGTTTATAGAAGAGAACGAAACGACGACGATGACGATGACAAGAAAAAAATAGAGAAAGGAGCAGGAAAAATTACCTTTATTTCATGTGAATTCCGCAGTGCAGTTACGTGAAAATGTGCCATGAATGCGCGCCGAATTTCCAAAAAACGGTAGCACACATTCGATGGGCTAACAAAGATGAAACTTTATTTGTGAATACAAAACGAGAAAAATGAACACAACTACACCGCCGCCATCTCTCTCACATTGAGCTCTGGCTCCTTGCAATTGAGCCTCACATATACGTATACCTATAATCACACCTGAATTGATGGTAAAAACCAATCTAGCAATGTACGAGCGATGTTGTCATCAGACACGACTTTATTTTATGTGTGGCTTTCGGATATGAAATGATACGAACACAAGCTGATATTATTATTATCTCTGTCTCCGAATGGCAGCTATGTTTTTTTACCCGCGTCATTTTTTCCGACAGCACGAAGGAGACAAAATCCCCGATAGATAGACAAAGGAAAACAATAGAATCAAAGCAAAAACGTTCAAATGAGGGAGAATTTTCTCCGTTAAAGGCAACAATTGCGAGCAACGATTTGGATTTAACACGGCGCTGACAACGTCTTTCAGCGCCCAATTTTATGAGTGTTTGAGTGTGTTTGTATAATATGTGATACTTTTCAATTCATGATACTACGTGGCGCTTTCAGGACGATAGTACCGCATCTTCACGTTTCGCGGTAATGTTCAAGTATACTTCCTACATGCGCATCGCGACTTTTACATGGCAAACACTACTTTCACAGCGTTGCACACTATATAACAACACATTTTTAACATAAATACGATAATATACGATTCCGTTCGTGAATCCATTGCCATTTGCTGCTGCTTGAAACCGTTGCATCACCAAAACCCCACATTTAACCAATTTTCTCTTCGCCTATTTATTTATGCCGTCACGCTGATTTTTTGGTAAATGCGCGCGCGGGTGAATTGCTTATACGATCATTTAGCCAACACCTGAATATACCGTAATAGAAGCATTTTAAGCATTTAACAAGCATCCCATAAATTGTCAGCATCCAAATTGAGCACACATAAGACGCAAATATCGACTTTACCGTGTGCACAGAACATATATCGGTTATGTGCTAGCTAAATCCTTTGACTAACATTTAAACCAACGCGCTCAACGATTTGCTCATCGTTTATATTGTTTGTGATGGTGGTTTTGTTTGAAAGCTAAAGAAAAAACATGGATTTTCAAATGAATGCTGAAACTCCTTCTGCCGAAAAAAAAAACGACAACATCAAAACCAAGTCAAGACTTGGCTCTGGTTGTCGAATCGATCTGTTTCTCTAGAATTCACGTTGCCGTTTTCTTCTCCGGCACATCGCCCCTCTACTCCGCTGTACATAAAACGTAATCAAAATCATTCGACTTATTAAACAACTCTCGGTATTTTCCTGACACGATGTCATTATAATCTTGTATTTTACGACGCATTGCTTAGCAAAGTGTGCACCTGCCGTAGAACCACAGCTTCGACATGGTAAAAAATAACACCAAAAAGTCATTTTATACGAATTATGGTACTCACTGAATGAGATGAAGAGAAAAAAAAAATCGGAATGTAAGTGCTTTTTTGTGCGTGCGAGCAGTAGCAACTCTTTTTCAAGGCGAACGTGAAAGAGACAGAAACATATCTGCTGTTGACATGCTTACTCCGAGGCTTTCTTCCTTTTGTCAAAGTACTCGACAATTTCCCGATAAAAGGACCTAAAAGTAAAGCTTTTAATATAATATATGTCTAAGCATTCGCATTTTGGAAGCTTGGTGCGAATGGAAATTATCATGATATCAGCAGCGAGAAAGTATCACAAACAATCACAGATTCAAACATGCTATCATAGATTTTATTGATTGAATATTTTGATACACATGCAAAATACGTCAATTAGGTACGATTGATGCGGATCTTGATTGATTGGAATTTTAAGTGTTATTGCGGTGCGCTTTCTTTCTCAATTCCCTCTCGCTGTCGTTCGTTTATGCGCTTGTTTCTCAGTGAATTCAATTTTTGTTTCGTAACATGATGTTTCATGCTTCGCGCTCAAATACGCTCGATTTTAACATTTTTTCCATGTGATTTAGTCTATGTATATCTCTCACGTTGGTGCTCAACACACGCAGAATCCACCATTTTGATTGAAGATATATCAATTCAAATTGAGATTTGTGGTTAATGCAAAACATTAAAATGCCATGAAATATATGGGCAATGAATGAAAGAGGCGATGTGAGTTGACGACACGCTTCAAACGTTTTTTATTATGCAAAAAAATGGCTCACAACAATGCGAACAAAAAATTATCATGAATTTTGTGTAAAAAAATTCACTTTGGTATTTTTTTACGTATGAAATATGCTTCACCGTCGATTACCAGAAGCTCAGCACAATTCAGCTACTCAGCAATATTCTAATGAAAATATTTTACAGACAAATTAAAAAATATATACAGTGCAAAATTAGCTTTGGTGTCGTTATGCGTGATAACAGTTCAGAATAGAAACTCAAAGAAAATTACCAAATATGGATTTCGTCTATTCCGTGTTTTTCGTTTGGCAAATGGGAATTGAGTTTATTTTAATCAAAATTTCATATATTGCATCATTTAAAAATTGTTTGGAACTGATTTATCATTGTCATATAGCATCGACGTGAACAGTTGATGCGAATTGTTCTGACAATAAAATGTTGAAATGCTTTCTACGATGAGCCAACGTAGAAACACCAAGATATGGAGAAAGAGAAAAAAATATATGAAAAACTGAAAAATAATCAAAAAAGTTTGCTGCACTTTGCGAAAAAATCCGAATGGACGGGAATTACTTAACCTTTAATTCATGTGGTTCTTTATCATTTGCAACTGAATTTTATGAAACCTTATAAATGAGCGCGACAGCAGCAAAAAATCGCATTGAAAGGATCAAGAATAATTCAGCATATTTGTATATAATTGAATATTGAATTTATATTGTTTTCAACCCATACATTTTTAAGACAAATGAGAATAAATAATTTCTGAAAATGAAAATAAGTATACAAAGTCTAATATAATTTAAGATGCATCAATTTTTTTTATTCGATTTTTTTTTTTTTTTTTGAAACATTTAAATAGCGAGAGAAGACTGAATACAAATTTGTTATTTTTTGCAGATAAATCGTTTATGTATTTTTCTGGTGTAGAATACTCCTCCTAAAGATTTCCTAGCTCTTGTTTACTAACCCACTTTGAATACTTTGGACCCATGTCTAATTTGATATGGAAGAGATGTTCAACGTTTGCTTTGAAATCCATGAATTCAATCTTGCATTTGTTATCTATATCATCTCTTATCAATGCTACAAAACTATTACGTCCTTCTTCTAATCTTTTCAACATTTTCACGGGCCACTTTGCTAAGAATTTAGGATCAATTTTTGTCTGCTCCTTATTTGCTTGAAATTGATGAAAAGTTCTTGCGATGCGGCCGATATTATTCACTAATAAATTCCAAAAATTGAACAGGATTTGAAAGTCGTGCTCAACCCTCGCTTTAATTGGTGTAGTTATGCTTTTAAATTCGTCAATCCTAATGCTTGGGCAATACTTTAATTGATAACAATATTCCCGTTCGAAGAAGGTGCAACAATTTTCCCAAATTTTGACCATTTCCTTAGTTTTATCAATAACAGATTTCAAAATGGTCAATTTTTCGGGGAGATTCACGATCGCATTTACAGTTTTTTTGTCCGGATTTCTTAAACTTTGAATTTTTACCAAGCATTCCGGATGGGCAGCGATTAAAGTTTCATAATGTTTTTCTATTCGTCGCCATCTCCTATTATTACTGCAAACGTACTTAAACATTCGTTCGCCAGGCACAAATTCAATCTGATGATAGGAAAAGATATAATCTAAGGTCAAAATCTATGGAAAGGGTTTTTATAAACGACATTCTGGAACCATTGCTTCTTTGATATTGAAATTAACAAGAATAATGTTTTGCTCTCTCAAATAATGCACACACAAAATAGATATTGATTCAAAATCAAGAAATGTTCAAAACTTTATCGAAATCAAAAGATGTTGAAATGTGTTTTGAGATCGAAAATTAAATTTAGAACTAAATTATACATTATTATTTGATTTAGTGTATGTTTTGAGTAACTCACACTTCTTTAGTCTTCACCAATACAACAGCATGCAACATTTCATGTGACAGTTTTCTGATGAAATGTCAGATCTTCGTTCGTATCCTACTCGGTAGTCGCTGCTTCGTCTCGCTGCTGTGCCAGATCCCCCAGACTATCTCACTGAAGTCTGAGTTACTCAAAACATACACTTAAGAAATAATAATGTATAATTTTGTTCGACATTTGATTTTCGATCTCAAAGCAAATTTCGTAATGAGAAATCAACATCTGCTGAATTCGATATAGATTTAAACATTTGTTGATTTTTAATCAACATCTATTTTGTGTGTGTGTGTGCACATAGCATCGAGTCGAAAGTGTTGCGTGAATAAGAGCAGTCGTCATGAAGCATTTAGTTCATTTTACTTTATATTTAAATCGAGTTAAGATCAAAACAAAACGGGGTTTGCACAAAATTCTATTAAAAAATCGAATTCTATTAAAGCTTTATTCGAAAAAGATTTTCTACTTACGGCACAGATAAAAATAATGAATACAATAAAGGCTGCTTTCAAAACTTGCATGTTGCTTGAGTTGGCGAACAATAATTTGTACTGTTAGTTGGAGTGTCATTAGTGATATTTATACCGCTTGTGATGGCCCAGGCACGTCAGAACTCAATTTTTTAAAATATTCAGAATTTCGAATTCAAATAAATATTTCTGTGAATATTCAAATTTTGCATTTATGGCCCCAAAAAACAGTACAAGTGTCAATTGTATTTTTTAATAAACACTGAAAAACTCTCAATATTGACGTATTTTTCGATTTTTTTAGACCATAATTAGAATAGTCGTCTTGATGCATATGTAAAATACTTTGTCGGGAAGATACGAGGAAAAAAAACAAAAAACCAAACGAAAAAAGAATAATAATCAAGAAGATTTGCTTCATTTTGCGAAAAAAAAACTCGAGCGGACGGGAATAACCTTACGATGTCATGTATATAGTTCTTTATCATTTGCATCTGAATATTACCAAACGCAATCTGGGATCACAAAAATACATGATTCACATTTTTATGAGGTAATATAAACATCCATGCTGTAGATTACATGCAATCTGCAAGTAGAAAGCCTTTTTTTTAATCTTTAGCAATGTGGTTGAAGTTGTGACTTTTTGCTATTGTATGTCATTTTGGTTGTGACGCTGACACTGTCTTCGAAATCAAATTTATTTCATTCCTATGTTGTTTCATCAATGGAAAATATCTTGTCAAGAATGACAAAAGAGGCTGAAAGTGACATAAAGAAAATCACAGAATTGTCCCTATGAAGTGAATTTGTTTTGTATTTGTTCATTAATAATAAACGTAATAAATAAATAAATAAATAAATAAATATTAATAATACAAATAATACAAATCAACTTCACTTCAAACCTATTGTTATGAAGGGGACTTCTCCACATTAAATTTGTTATGTTCTTATTTGCAAAAGTTTGTTGGCACGAAGAAATATGCAGGCATTTTGAACACAGCTTTTTTAGTCCAAAAAGATTTCAAATGGGAAAAAAACGGAATTACTGGTAAAGTGGCCTAATTTGGACCTAGTCTCTAATTACGATCTAACTGCTGAAATGAGCCTTATTGCACATATAAATATTATTTATTAAATAAAGGCTTGGGTCCGAATTTGGTGCATAAAAAGTTGTAGGTCCAATTATGGCCACTTTACCCTTATATTCGTTTATTCGTTGTGCGAGTTCTCGAAGTGTGATCTAATCATTTCTTGATAATTTGTGTTTCGTGAGAATATATGCAGCAGATTATCAAAATACTGAAAAAATCGAAGAAGGAGATAGTGAGGAAGATGCGATAGCGAATATGTTTGTCACGCAGAAAGAATCAAGACTATTCAGCAAATATATTGTAGTAAACGTGCAAGTAATTTATTGAATATCGAATTTTTTCAACTTTAACTTTTCCAAGACAAATTAGCATAGATAATTTCTGAAAATGAAACACGTTGTCATAAGTTAAATATTTTCTCACTTTGATTTTGTTTTTTTTTTTTTTTTTTGGAAATATAAAAAGTTCAATAAAATATTTGATACATCTTAATTTCTTCAATACATTCAATTTTTTTTAAAGAGAATTGAATGAAGGCAAATAAGTTATTTTTTTGCAAATATATCATTTAGATCTTCGTCTGTGAAATACTGTTCTGATGAAGTTCCTTGATCTTGTTCATTAGCCCACTTTGCATACTTTGGACCCAAGTCTAATTTAATGCGGAATATGTGTTCTAATTTTGCTTTGAAATTTTTAAATTCAATTTTGCATCTGCTATCTATATCATCCATTATCAATGCGACAAAAATATTACGTCCTTTTTCCAATCTTTCCAACATTTTCAAGGGCCAGCTTACTAGGAATTGAGGATCAAGTTTTGTCTGCTCCTTATTTGATTGGAATCGGTCAAAAGCTCTTGCGATGCGGCCCATATTATTCACTAATGAGTTCCAGAACTTAAACAGGATTTGAAAGTCGTGCTCAACCCTTCCTTTGATTGGTGTTATTATCCGTTTGAATTCGTTCATCTTTTTACTTGGACAAAACTTTAAATAATAAGAATATTCCCGTTCGAAGAAAGTGCAACAATTTTCCCAAATAGTGACCATTTCTCTAGTTTTATCAATAACAGATTTCAAAATGGTCAATTGTTCGGGGAGATTCACGATCGCATTTACAGTTTTTTCGTCCAGATTTCTCATACTTTGAATTTTTACGAAGCATTTCGGATGAGCAGAGAGTATAGTTTCATAATGTTTTTCTATTCGTTGCCACCGCTTGACATTACTGCATTCGTACTGAAGCATTCGTCTCTCAGGCTTCAATTCAATCGGATGCTTTAAAAAGAAAAGATATAAACTAAGTTCAAAATCTATCGTGTTCATTATACAGGGTGGGCCATCTAACGTTTTCATTTTGACAAAATTGTTTATTCAGAGAATGACAGCTCAAATGTCAAAATGTCTCAAACGTCAAAATGCAAATGTCAAAATGCAAATTTTATATGGCCAACCCTATATATGAAATTCTGGAACATTCTAGTAAAAGAACTACACTTTTCAATTGAATTGTGGACAAAAATCTGTTTGTTTCAATCTCAACTCAACTGAAGGCAAATTAAGAATAAAATGAACTCACTACTTGAATGCATTCACATTGAAGTAGTTAGTTCATTTTAATGTTAATTCGACTTGAGTTAAGGTTAGAACAAAATGGTTTTGTACAGCTTTATTCGAAATAAAAAATATACTTACGGCACATATAAAAATAGTGAAAAAATGAAATGTTGTTTTTAAAAGTTGCATGTTGCTTGAGATGGCGAACAAAAAAATAGTGAATTGAGGCCCAATACCTAATATTTATACTGCTTTTGATGGCCCAGAAATGTCAGAATTCAAAATTATAATTCAAATTTTTTTCGAAAAATTTCAATTCATTCACAATCTGTATGTATGCCTCAAAGAGCACAGAGAAAAATGCTCCCTAGAATCTGTGACAACATAGGATAATAAAGTGTCATTTTAGGCATAAATTTAATATGCAAAAACGTGGACAAAAAAAATTGCTGACTTTAATGTGTAAAAAGTAAATTTAATATTAATTTTACCATTTACCGTATGATTTCTACAATTTGACATCAATGCGGCATATTTTGGAAATGGGTAACATTTTAAGAGTGGAGCGGCAATTGGTAAATTAAATGTGTGCTGTGGAACTTTAATTCATTAATGTATATCTTTTGAAAAATATGCCGCATAAATGTCAAATGGTAAAAATCATAAGGTAAATGATAAAATTATTATTAAATTTACCTTTCACACATTAAAGTTACCAATTTTTTTTCATTTTTTTTCGTCTGTGAAGGTGCTTCTTTTATATGTGCGTATGAAATGTGCAAAATAAGTGATATTTACATTATTTTGATGCCCTTGACATGTTCGAACTCGATATTTATAATTCATTCAACATGTCGAATTCAAATAAGTATTGCTTCACATTTTGCATTTATGAATTTAGAAACAGTATCAGATGAAGTTTTGAAGGCAGCCTCATGTGACGTAAGCAAAAGAACTATTTCGAATAAATATATAATAGACGTCGAGTGGAGAGCCACCACACGGAATGTATACCAATTAACGTGAATGACGTATTTAACGCATTTGGTTTGGCTAATGGATAATAGGGATTGTATGCGGCAAGTAAAAATTTTCAATGTTGTTGACACTGCCTGATAATCAGGCCTCCAATCAGGCCCTGATTTATATTGAATGCGCTCATTTTGAGTGATTTTTAAAAATGTATTGAAAAAGAAGAAGAAGCGCCTGATAATACACAATAATCCGCCTCATGATAATAGATCTTGATCTAAGTTTATTCCTCTTTATCATGAATGGACATCACATTGCATTTTTGTCTGGTCAAGATTTTGAAAACTAACAAACGATATTGACGATGAATGCAAATATATCCCAATTTGATTCAATCGAAACGGATGATTCTTTGATTTATCAATGTCTGGTCTTTTACAATAATAATATAAATATGGCTGTAGCTCTGATTGACCCCATAATGGATTATGGCAGTGTAGTAACATACGGTTGGGGTGCACATAACACTCAAAATCAGGTTCACCGTGATCTTGTTGCTGATAACGACAAGATTCGATACATTTACGGATTAAAACGTAATGATCATGTTACTGAATATCGTGAGCGTTTGAATGGATTGACCCCTGAGAGCAGAGTTAAACTGCAATCTGCAGTCTTGATATTCAAGCAGTTGTCAAATCGTTCTCCTGAGTATCTGAATCACATGTTTGTTCGGAACGGTGAGTCGTCGCGTTATCCAGATAACCTCCGTGTACATTTTTATCCACGTACTACATTTGACACGTGCGCCTTTAGTTTATCAGCGATTAATTTTTGGAATAGCATACCGGTGGATATTCGAAATTCTAAGTCCATTGTTGCGTTTAAAAATAACCTAAAGCATCTGTTACGTACCTCACAGTAAATGATTCAAAATATAAGCCCGCGATTTCTCGGAACATTGTTACGCAATTTCTTTTCCAATTAGTTTTAAGTTATTTCTAGTTCTTCATTTTTATTTGTCATTTTTTCTATGATGTTAACGTAATTTAACTGCAAAAATATTGACTGTATTTCCCCTAGTTCTCCTGAACTAGGCCGGTTTTGCCATGGTTTTCCGGACCAAATTTTGGTATGTAGGCTCCGTAATAAATAATAAATAAATAAAATAAAACCGATTGTGTTCGTTTAGCGCCATCTAGCCATGGCAAATAATATATTCAATTCGTCAGTTATATCGGAGGACCGAAAGTGATAGCAGCATATTGTATCTCTCTCTCGCACTCATTTTATCTATGGAAAGGCTATAGCTATCCTCTGTATTCCAACTGCTTCCGAGTGAACTGTTTGTGTCAAAGAGTGAACTGTTTGTGTTGAACGCATTCAGTTCTTTCTGAAATAGCGAGATTCACTCAAGATAGAAATATTTTATATTGCTTGAGATTTCAATTAATGCGGTGAATGAATTTCCACTCCACGCGTTGTATTTATGCCTATAGAAGAAGAACACGTGCAAATTGTATTTCACAAAAAGCGTTGAAAAATTCCCATTCAAATTTTAAGATGTTTTTTCAGCTTTTTTGGACGATAATTAGAATAGGAGAAGTCGTCTTGATGCATATGAAAGTAAGTTTGTCGAGGAAGATAAAGAAAACCAAAACGTGGAAAAAAAACATGGAATTATTTACTTAATGACTTCTGATATGTCAAAAGGACTGACTTCGGATGTGAATAGCTTGATGTGGATATGTATATACCTGAGTACAACTAAATCAGTAATCTGTATTATTGAATATAGTATTTTGATTTATTAATTTTTTTATTGAGGCAATAAAAAATAATTCCAAACAATTTGATTTAATTCATGAAATTAATATCAACAATCCGGCAATACAACAGCAATATCGAGTTTGTTTATCAAATTTTATATTTCCAAATTGCTCTCCATGCTCAGCAAAAATGGATTTAACAGCACAACAATCCATCAGTGAAATTCTTTCGATTCGAGACTCCAGCATAACAAAACTTGCACAACAGAAGCCGTGACTTGTTTTCCAACTGAAATGCCGATGGAACAATTTTCATAAAGTATCGAACAAATGAAATCAAAATATAGACATACAGTGCACGTCTGCCTATGCATATGTGGATAAAGCCATCGCTTCACTGCACAGGCATATTTTGAAGGCCCAAATAGCGGACTGCAATTTTACCGTCAAACGCATGCTAACCAACTCAAGCAACACTCAATCCGAGCTGTACAAGCACGAATTGGCTAGAAATAATCGTTGACATTGAACAACAACCAAATCCAGATATTCCTTTTCGAAAGTCTTTCGGCGAAAGAGGTGTTGAATTTGCTCAGTATGGCACCGAAGTTCGCCATACCATTCGAGAAATTACCAACTCTTGAGCTGATTGCTGACATCGAATTCATCATCAGTAGATTCGCCGGAGAACATACGTAAAACCAGATGAGATCATGTCTTACATATTTGATACACATCATGCCAAAACGGAGCAGAAGTTCAACTGAATCGAACAATTTTTGCTATACGCAATTAAAATAACAGATTATATACACAATTCCTACGGCAACACTCTGAAATTCATATCTAAAATCAGAATTGGAATCTACACTCTTTGCATGTATGCACATTTTGACAGCCGCACAAAGACTTAATGTTCGTCGCTTCAGCTCTTGTATTTACACTGTGCACGTGCATTTGCATAGGATTTCGACATAAGCGACGGTTGGTGTCCAATAAGAAATCATTTCCAATAAATTTAACTTTGACTTTGAAAATATGATTTTATATCTTTCATGAACTATGCGTGACTTTTACTTTGGAGGTTGTCGAGAATGGGACACACACTAAATAAAGAATAACTTCCGTTAAGCAGATGGTGGGCGACCAGAAAATATCTTTTCCATATCTTACTCAATATCACAAATTTTAGCTTGAAATTTGTTTTGAAAAAGAATGTTTAAATATGTTATATTTGGATTTATTGAATGTAGAACTGCGTGTGTGTGCGTGCGTGTAAGTTCATTTAGATCATTTCCAATTAGACCTTTCTTGGGGAATTCTTTTGCCCAGTATGTAAAATGTTCGAGTGAAGGAGTATTGATTCGATTTTGATCAATTTCAAATATAAATAACGCGCACTATATTAATACTGTTCCGAAAAAGAGGGGAAATGCTGACATTTTTCACTTCAGCTAAAGTACTCAGTACTTCAGATTGTCATGTACAATTATAATATACAGACATCAGCGAGCAACATTTTTCAAAGGCAAGCTACCAAGCTCCTTCGGTAATTCAGAATAGAATTTTTTCAACTCCAACATTTTCAAGACAAATTAGCATAAATATGTTTGAATATGTTTATATGAGCGTAGTCATAAGTTTTAAATAGATTTTTGAAACTTCAGTATTTTCTAACTTTGCTTTTGTTTAGTTTTATTGTTTTTTTCTTTTAAAATATACAAAGTTTAATAGAGCTTTAGATGGATCTAATTTTCTTCGATACATTTAAAAAGCTTTTAAAGTGAATTGAATGAAGACAAATTAGTTATTATTTCCAAATATATCATGCATATCTTCTGTTGTGAAATACTCCCCTGATGAAGTTCCTGGTTCTTGCTCATTAACCCACTCTAAATACTTTGGACCTAAGTCTATGTACAAACCGCCATTTTGTTGAATTGTTGTTTTGAAATCGGTAAATTCTCTTTTGCACTTGCCACCTATATCTTCCATCATCAAACTGACCAAACCAACACATCCTTCTCGCAATCTCTCCGTTATTTTTACGGGCCAGCTTCCTAGGAATCCTGAATCAAGTTCTGTGCTCTCCTTTTTGTGGAAATCTTCAAAAGCTTTATTGACACGTCCTAAATCAAACTTTATTGCCCTCAAAAACGTAAATAGGCCTTTAAAATCGTCCTCAACTCTATTTGTAATTGGTCCTATTATGCGAGTGAATTCCTCCTTCTTATTTCTAAAATACTTTGATTGATAAGTATATTCCCGTTCAAAGAAGGTGCAACATTTGTTCCAAAGCATGACCAACTGTTTAGTTGCATCAATAGCAGATCTGAAAATATCAAATTGTGAAGGAGGATTCTTGATCACATTTACAGTTAGTCGGTCCGAAATTTTTAAACTTTCAAGTTTTGCAGAGCATTTTGGATAAGCAGTGAGCACATTTTCATAACGTTCTTCGAGTTCTTTCATCTTTTCATCAAGATCACAATCGTACTTAAACATTGTTTTGCCAGACACAAATTCAATCTGACGCTAAGAAAGACAAAAGGTTAAAATCTGTCTAATAAAAGTCTTTTTATTCTATCCTCAACTGAAGTAAAATTTAAATTAAATTGAACTAACTACTAAGGCAATATTCGTTCGTTGCATTGGTGTGAACGATTTTTGTGACTCGCCAGCTGATATGGCACAAAGTAAATAAGTTCATTTTAATTTATATTTGACATGAGTTAAGGTTAAAACAAAACAGTTTTTGCACAAAATTCTATTAAAAAATCGAAATCTATTATAATTTTATTCGGAAATCAAAGTCTACTTACGGCACAGATAAAAATTGTGAATATAAAAAAGGCTGCTTTCAAAACTTGCATGTTGCTTGAAATGGTGAACAATAATTTGTACTGTGAGTTGGAGTGTCATCAGTGATATTTATACCAATTTTTTAAAATATTCAGAATTTTGAATTCAAATAAATATTTCAGTGAATATTCACATTTTGCATGTGACATCGAACTTACTGATTCTATTTTCTGTGTGCAAATGTTGTGTTGCTTCAGAAATAACAATAATAATAATGAGTTCTGATAATTATGCCGATTCCATCAAAAATAGTATGAGAATTACTAATTTCGCATCAATTACACGTGTACTCTTTCTATAGGCAGAAACAGATCGGGAATATTCACAATGTTCGTACACATTTTATCAGTCGCACACACACACTTGAATGTGCATCGCACCAACTCTTTGTGATGGAAACATCAGACCTTTACTGACGCGAACGCCCTCAATTCAGTGGACAAATCAATGCAATTTAACTATTCATTCCTGAACTAACGCGTGATATTTTGATGGCATTTCCACCCCCTGTAAAATACACTTAATTCAGTTGCTTCTTAAATTCAACTGATTTTACTTATTCATTAAAGTATCGTTTGAATTGGTTAGTTCATTTGTACTGTTTGATGTAGTACTGCCGTCAAAATTTTACAGATCTCAATTCGAATCGCCAACTGACACTTGCAATAAACTATCGTTATGTTTTTTTTTCTTGTATTTTTAAACATGGATTTCAAGTGTTATGTTTGTCCTGATATTTTTAAATATAATAACGAAACTATTGATCACATGAGGAAAAAACACGATATTTTTATTTATTATTTATTTATTTATTTTATGAATCTCAAATTTATACCAATATGTACAGCAGCTACGCAGTAACTGTGTATGCTGGCAAAGAGCCCAATACGGTATAAATTCAACCGAACGACTTTGACAAAGACAATTACAGGGAAAGGGGGTATTTACGAGTGACTATAAATACCAAATTGGGTCCGGGAAACCATGGAAAACCGGCCTGATCCAGGAGAGTCAGGAGATAATAACTTAAAGACTAAATGAACTTAAATCTAAAATGAAAAATGAAAAATGAAAAATGATAAATGAAAAAAAATGAAAGATGAAAATGAAGTGAAAAATGAAATAAAATTATGATGAAATGTTGGCAAGAGCATAAATTCATCAATAAAGCAGCGAAAAATGAACAGTTGAAATTATTGCTGGTTGGTGCGCAACCAGTTTTTCAGGTGAAATTTGAATGAGCCGATCGTATTACAGAGAGCTTGGTGCGCAATATACACAAACTGAATGGGCGCTAGATAAATGATGAGTATGAAATGTCCCCCTCAAAAGTTATTGAATCTAAAACCGATTTCATCGTTAATCAACTTGCTAAACACAATTCAGCATATAAGCGAAAATTGATCAATAAAGCAGATGAGTTTTATGTACATCCGAAGGAATGTGCGCTCGGAATGAGATACGCGCTCCGAAAAAGATAAAACAAAGTAAGTTTTTTCCATGAAAATCTACTTAGCTTGCAATTGCATCTCTCTTCTGATGACTTCGAGATATGTTGCCCGCTACTAACCAAAGCTGGCGTAAATAAAATTTGTGCCATTTACCCTACAATTCAAAATATGCCAACTTGTTATTTATCTCAACTTAATAACATATATTTAGTGGCACTGTGTAATGCGAACGATCTCAAATCGAAGACCATAGATTTCCATAACTTATGGCAAGGAATCGTTCAAGAAATCAACTATTTGGAAACAGTTGGAATTGGAATAGAAGGCCAAACAAAATTAAAAGGCACTTTGACTCATTTGTCATTTTATAATTTGGGAGCTAACAGCGCACTAGGTTTTGTTTCGTGTTTCGTATTGTCTGCAATAACGTATTGATCTAAAGCATTGTGATTTCTTTGAATCAGTGGGGAACGAGTCTTTTCCATGTTAGCCCAAACCAATTCAATTGGATTCAAATCAGGGCTGCGTGGTGGCCATCGTAGGACTTCGATGTGGCTTGATTTTAAATAATCACGAACGACATTGGCTGTGTGCCATCTTGTGTTATCTTGTTGGAAAACAATATTGTCCAATCCACCAAATTGAAGTTCAATTGATTGAAATGCCACTTCGAGCACATCCAAATATGCAAACCTATCGAAGTGTCTCCCTGTTGGCATGATTTCACCCGGGCCGGCACAACTGATCCACCCCCAATAGCCTGCTGTCAATTCACCACTTTTATTGTTTTCAGTAACGAATCGCTCATTGTATCTTTGGCCTTTCGGACGGTAAACCATTTGCTTATGATTTTCATCAGATCGAAATGTTTTCTCATCGGAGAAAATAATTTTTTCAAAGTTTTCAATGCCAAATTCATCAAGCATGTATCGACAAAAACCAACTCTTTGATTGCGATGTGCCGGTGTCAATTTCATATCCCTTGCAGCCACATGACAACTTATTTCTGATTCTCTGATACGTCTGGTGGCAGTGATATACGGAATATTTTCAAGAGCTTCGACAATTGAGTGGCCATGATCAAAATACAGCGAAAGTATCCGTCCCTTTTGTGCACCGGTTAATTTTGCATTTCTGTCAATCCGATTCATTTTGATGTTATTCAATTTAGAATATTGTGAGGAGTGAAGTGAAAGAAGCGAGAAGAAATAACGTTTCTTTTTGACTGCGTCAATAAGTATCATCGAACACACAAACAAACACAGAAGTGTGCGTACACGCACAAGCAAGAATCAATACAACATTGCAGTGATTTAGCGATAAAATGCGCACTTTAATCGAACCGTGTGTCAACAGAGATGCTCTATAGTGCTGCTTGTTTGCGTAGAAGCGATGCCGAATACCATTATGTGTATTTTGCAAAGCAAAACAATGCTGCCAATTCCGATACATTTTATTGAAACATATAATACAATTATAATATACAGACATCAGCAAGCAACATTTTTCAAAGGCAAGCTACCAAGTTGATAATTCCGAATAGAATTTTTAATTTTTTCATCTCCAACGTTTTCAAGACAAATTAGCATACATAATGTTTGAATATGTTTATATGAGCGTAGTCATAAGTTTTAAATAGATTTTTGAAACTTCAGTATTTTCTAACTTTGCTTTTGTTTAGTTTTATTGTTTTTTTCTTTTAAAATATACAAAGTTTAATAGAGCTTTAGATGGATCTAATTTTCTTCGATACATTTAAAAAGCTTTTAAAGTGAATTGAATGAAGACAAATTAGTTATTATTTGCAAATATATCATTTATATCTTCTGCTGTCAATACTGCCTTGATGAAGTTCCTGGTCCTTGTTCATTAACCCACTCTAAATACTTTGGACCCAAGTCTACGTTCAAACCGCCCATTTCTTGAATTGTTGCTTTGAAAGCGATGAATTCTCTTTTGCACTGGCCATCTATATCTTCCATCATCAATTTGCTCATATCCTTACGTCCTTCTTCCAGTTCTTTCAATACAACCTTGGGCCAGTTTACTAGGAATCTTGGATTAAGTTCTGTTTGCCATGAAATTCCGTTGAATTCTTCTAAAACTTTTACGATTTGTCCTAAATCAGTCTTTATGTCCTTCAAAAAAAGAAATAGGCAGTCAAAGTCGCCCTCAAATTTCTCTTCAAGTCCTCCTATTATGCTTTTGAATTCGTCCAACTTATTTCCTTTAAAATATTTTGATTGATCAGCATATTCCCGTTCGAAGTAGGTGCAACATTTGTTCCAAATCTTGACCAACTCTTTAGCTGCATCAATAGAAGATCTAAAGTCATCAAATTGTGTAGGGAGATCCTTGATCACATCTTCAGTTAATTGGTTCGGATTTGTTAAACTTTGAAGTTTTGCGAAGCTTTTTGGATGGGCAGCGAGCAAACTGCCATAACGTGCTTCGAGTTCTCTTAACTTTGCATCAAGATTGCATGCGTTCTTAAACAATCTTTTGCCAGACACAAATTCAATCCGACGCTAAGAAAGACATAAACTTAGGTTAAAATCTGTCTAATAAAAGTCTTTATTTTATCCTCAGCTGAAGTAAAATTTAAATTAAAATGAATTATTACTACTTCATTGTGTACGCAATTCGAACGCGTCGTCTTGATGCGTTTGAAAGTTACTGTATCGGTTAAGAGACAGATAAATTGAATTCGGAGGAAGGCAAAATTCGTTCGCCGCAATTTACATTGGTGTGAAATTTTTTTTTGACTCGCCAGCTGATGTGCACAAAGTAAGTAAGTTCATTTTAATCTATAATTGACTTGAGTCAGGCAACTAATTCCGCTAGAAATAGTAGCGATAATTTATCACTACTATTTCTAGCGGAATTAGTTGCCTGACTTGAGTTTAGGTTAAAACAGAACGGTTTTTGCACAAAATTCTATTAAAAAATCGAAATCTATTATAATTTTATTCGGAAATCAAAGTCTACTTACGGCACAGATAAAAATAGTGAATATAAAAAAGGCTGCTTTCAAAACTTGCATGTTGCTTGAGATGGTGAACAGTAATTTGTACTGTTACTTGGAGTGTCATTAGTGATATTTATACCACAAATTTCGCATCAATTACATGTGTAATCTTTCTATAGGCATAAACAGATTTGGAATATTTACACGTGCACGCACACACAGTGTGAATATTCCAGATCTGTGTCTGCCTATAGAAAGAGTACACGTGTAATTGATGCGAAATTATTAATTCTCATACTAAAGGGTGATCCAATACGAGGTATTTTTTTCAATGGGGATTTTTTTACAGATCACGCGTGAGTTATGTCAAGCTGACACGATATTTTTATTCAGTATCGTTTGACATTTCATCATGGATAGACTTACGCCTGAACAACTTTTGTAAATTATTGAAATTTATTATCAAAATTCGTACTCTGTGAAAAATGCGTCAAATGTGAAAATTGTCTTCAGCGACGATGCTCATTTTTGGCTCAATGGATACGTGAATAAGCAGAACTGCCATATTTGGAATGAAGAGCAGCCAGAAGCAATTCAGGAGCTACCAATGCATCCCGAAAAATGCACTGTTTGGTGCGGTTTATGGGCAGGCGGCATCATTGGACCGTACTTCTTCAAAGACGATGAAGGCCGCAACGGTATTGTCAATGGAGAAAGGTACCGTTCGATGATGACAGACTTTTTTTTGCCAAAAATGCAAGAATTGGACTTGGTCAACATGTGATTCCAACAGGACGGTGCCACATGCCACACTGCACGCGAAACCATGCATCAATTGAGAGGCGAGTTTGGTGAGCAGTTAATCTCACGTTTTGGTCCAGTCAATTGGCCACCAAGATCGTGTGATTTGACCCCATTAGACTATTTTTTGTGGGGCTATGTTAAGTCTCTCATCTATAGGGACAAGCCAACCACGATTGCTGCTTTGGAAGCCAACATTGAACGCGTTATTGGTGAGATTCCGGCCGAAATGTGTGAAAAAGTGTCCCAAAATTGGACCTTCAGAATGGATCACCTCAGAGCCAGTTGTGGACAACATTTGAAAGAAATTATTTCCAAATACTAATTGTCATGAACCAAACTAATCACTCAAAAACAAGTTTTTAATATTAAATCGATTCTTCTGTATTTAAAAAAAAAAAAAAAAACTTCCGGAAGCTCTTATTGGATCATCCTTTATTTTTGATGGATTCGGCATAATTATCAGAACTCAAAATTATTATTATTATTTTAATGTCTGTAGCAACAGAACATGTGCACACAGAAAATAGAATCAGTAAGTTCGATGTCAGGTACGAAATTTGAATATTAAATTTACCCCATACTGATATGAATTTACATAATGTGACATCTGCGCGGCATTTTGGCTTAAAATTGTATTAGTTGCATTAAAGTAACCAAATTTATAATTCAGTTTAGCATTACACTTGCATTATTATTAGGAACTTTGATGCAACTATTTAGTAGGACGATTTGGTGGCGATAATAATCGAAATAAGAAATATAATCATAAATAATGATATACTAGAAATAAATTGATTTGTATTGTTTAATTTTATTATCTAAAGCGGTAGATTGATTTTTTCAAACCAGACGATTGTTTGATTTTGTTCTAGTCTATAATGACAAAAAACATTTGAAAGAAATTAGTGTGAGAGTGATACAATATGACGCTATTACTTGTTGGTGCTTTCCTATAGCTGACGATTGAAAAATATTATTTGATTCTTTTTTTCTTTTACACTATTTGTAATTTTCTTTGTGCACTACAGTCAAATAATCAAAATGAAAATAAAACATGGCACAGACAAAGCAAAATTGAAAGCAATATAGAATAGTCATACCGAAAATGGTAATCCTCTTAAGCAGAATGTTTTTATATGCGGATCGTGACACATCCTTATGTGTCTCGTCTTAGTGAAAAATGTCATTTCACAATGTGGTTTGTCTTTTGAATTTAAATCAAAATTACTATTTATTAAAAATTATCATCATTGCTAAATAGCCATTTGGTTTGAGAAAAATCGCAATACAAACATTAGATAAAAGAGATCCGGCAAGAAGAAAAGAGCATTATATGCTCAGTATTGAACAAATTGGGGAGAGAGAGAAAAAAAGATAGAGAGTGTGAAAAGAGCTTCAAAAGCGATAATAACCAGAGAAAAGTAAGATATTTGCAACACCCGCAAGAAGATGAAACGAAAACATTGCATGCTGAGAGAGAAACAAAAACTGCCTCAAATCGATTTTTCGTTGAAGAGCAAACATGCAAATTCAGGACGCACAGTTTGCTACAGAAAGTTGAATAGCTAAAAAATTAATCGTGTACTTGAGGAGCAAGAATCAATCGACTAAAGCTTCTTGCCTAAATGCATAGAGGAAGGAAGAATTTGATCCCTTTCCAAAAATATGTATTTTGTTTGGTTTGTTTTTCGTCGTCTACCTTTCGTTCATTCGGCTTATTTGAATTTTTCTGAACACAAGTGCAGAGACACGTGTACCGAGCGCAATACGTATACAAAACGTCTTAAATAATAAATCCACAATAGTATGCCGAAACTGTTTAAAATTTTCACATCACGTATCATGTTCGTCTCCCTCTTTTGTCGCTCATTCTCATTCGCTCACTTTTATTTATGCATTTTGCTTGAGTTGTTCATTATACTTTGGAACATTTTTGAGTTCGTCTTATTTACCTAGCTCTCCTTTGGTTCTCGCGCATTCATATTGACGGGGTTTGCTCCGGACTTTTTTCTGTGGGGAATTTTGACGGGGAAGGTGTATGCTGATCGACCGAAGACTCTCCGAGCATTAAAACGTAATATTGAACGTAAAATTGCTGCCATATCGACTGAAACATTGCAAAAAGTCATGGAAAATGCCAAAAAACGAGCTCAACTTTGCATCAAGGAAAAAGGCCACCATTTACGAGAAATCATATTTCACTCATAGTGTAATCAAATTCTATTGACCAGTATTAAACAATAAAATCGGCTGAACTTAAATTGTTCGCGTATTTTTTGATTTACAAACGAAAAACACTGCTTAATCGAGTTTGCCTGTCACTGTATTTTCTGTGGGCAAATGTTCTGTTGCTACAGACATAACAATAATAATAATGAGTTCTGATAATTATGCCGATTCCATCAAAAATAGTATGAGAATTACTAATTTCGCATCAATTACACGTGTACTCTTTCTATAGGCAAAAACAGATCGGGAATATTCACAATGTTCGTACACATTTTATCAGTCGCACACACACACTTGAATGTGCATCGCACCAACTCTTTGTGATGGAAACATCAGACCTTTACTGACGCGAACGCCCTCAATTCAGTGGACAAATCAATGCAATTTAACTATTCATTCCTGAACTAACGCGTGATATTTTGATGGCATTTCCATCCCCTGTAAAATATACTTGATTCAGTTGCTTCTTAAATTCAACTGATTTTACGTATTCATTAAAGTATCGTTTGAATTGGTTAGTTCATTTGTACTGTTTGATGTAGTACTGCCGTCAAAATTTTACAGATCTCAATTCGAATCGCCAACTGACACTTGCAATAAACTATCGTTATGTTTTTTTTTCTTGTATTTTTAAACATGGATTTCAAGTGTTATGTTTGTCCTGATATTTTTAAATATAATAACGAAACTATTGATCACATGAGGAAAAAACACGATATTAAAGAAGACGAAACCGTAAAAATACAGTGCATTGTGAATCAAACTAATAAATGCTATTAAGAATTCCAAACCTTCTTCGGACTACGCAAACACATATCCAAGTGTCTGACATTGAATTCTAGACTTGCCACCAAAAGTGCATCTTCCGGAACAAATTCTTCTTGCGATATTCCAAGTTTCCAAGTGGATTTCCACGAGCCATTTCTGTTGCTGATACATCGTACACATTTGAACATGAATTCAAATTGAACACTGTATCAACAGAGGCCAACATCGAATATGTTGAAAAACCGATACTTCAAAACCGAAACTGACATTGCTACCTAAGAGGCCGCAGTTTTTGTGGATCAGTTCAATTCTGATATCATTTCTTTGAATTTAAGCTAAAAGAAAACGAACAAAATTTTAAATTTAACAGAGAGCTTGGTGCGCAATATACACAAACTGAATGGGCGCTTGATAAATGATGACTATGAAATGTCCCCCTCAAAAGTTATTGAATCTAAAACCGATTTCATCGTTAATCAACTTGCTAAACACAATTCAGCATATAAGCGAAAATTGATCAATAAAGCAGATGAGTTTTATGTACATCCGAAGGAATGTGCGCTCGGAATGAGATACGCGCTCCGAAAAAGATAAAACAAAGTAAGTTTTTTCCATGAAAATCTACTTAGCTTGCAATTGCATCTCTCTTCTGATGACTTCGAGATATGTTGCCCGCTACTAACCAAAGCTGGCGTACATAAAATTTGTGCCATTTACCTTACAATTCAAAATATGCCAACCTGTATTTATCTCAACTTAATAAAATATATTTAGTGGCACTGTGTAATGCGAACGATCTCAAATCGAAGACCATAGATTTCCATAACTTATGGCAAGAAATCGTTCAAGAAATCAACTATTTGGAAACAGTTGGAATTGGAATAGAAGGCCAAACAAAATTAAAAGGCACTTTGACTCATTTGTCATTTTATAATTTGGGAGCTAACAGCGCACTAGGTTTTGTTTCGTGTTTCGTATTGTCTGCAATAACCGCACGGTTATTGAAGATTGTCCTGTCTCACTTCGAGAAAAAAGTTGACTCCCAAAAAGTCAATTATGAAGAGACAAAAGGCATGTAAATGTATGCCAAGTTGAACGAATTGGCCTACTTTCACATTCTTGATAGCCCGAGTGCAGATATAATGCATGATTTAGCGGAGAGTGCCGTGCCGTTCTTTATGAAGAAGTCATTTTGTTACGCGTTTGAAAAGAAAATATTTTCAGAAAGCAACTTAAATTGGATGGTACTTTTCGAAGCGAAGTTTGGGTCAAAATGCCGCTCAAACACCATTTTATGGTGCATTATCCAGCACACTTACGTTCAATGGGGCAATGATTTGAGTAATGAAATGTGAACTGGCCGACACAAAAATATTCGAGAATAATGAACTGAATGTGGATGTATGTGGATCCGTTTTCCAAACAAATCGACTTCGGATAAATAATAACGTGTATTTGCCATACCTATTGTTCATTCACAAATGTTGTTTGTTTCAGATCAAACAAATTCTGATAAGCAGAACAAAATATATTTTAATCGGAAAGCAATGTAAAATTAGAGAGATTTCGACATATTTCTTAAAAGTGTTGAGGTTGAGTTAGATGAGTACGGTACAGAAATTTCGGTTGATATAAACGAGCTTAAAATTAAAAAAACATATCACCTGAAAACTGTACATCAAAAGCATTACGTCATGGCTGCCACGATAAATTTGAATAAAACTAATTTTTGTAAGTAAATATGTCATTTTAATTCAACAACATCAATAACAAACATTTATAGACCGTTATTGCCTTTCAGCGTCTGGTCTGTTCTACGAAACAAAAAGCCTCATATACCCCCAACAATATCTTTCCACAAACGCCGATCGAGAGCCAAGTTTTGAGTTTTATCACACCATTCATATCCTCTCGCATTCAAATCATATTTAACCGAATCTAAATAACGTCGTCGTGGTCTACCCCATCAGCTTCGGCGAACAGAATCCGTTTCGGTAATCGCTCTTCTCCCATGCGTTTAACATGACCAAACCATCTCAGTCTGGATTTTCTTGTTTCCTCTCTTACCGAATCGACGTTTAAATCCCCCCCGAATCGTCTCATTTCGGATTCTGTTTTCCCACTGATCGCGGCGCAAGACTCCCGAAACCATTCTCAACACTTTCATATCAGACACTTCAAAATCATGAATCAAATTCTCAGAATCAACCCAGCTCTCATTTTATGTCTTAATTTGAAAATGAATTTAACTTAATGAAGTGCATTTGTTTGTATGAGATCTGTTCATTGACTATCATCAACATTTCGATGATGATACGAGTATTCACAGCTTTTCTTACCTTAGTGTTTGTATTTGTTAATGTCTGATGTAATGTTTATTCATCGACTAGATACATCTTTCGTGTTGTATCTATCATCTGAACCGAATAACAACAAGCAAACTGTCAGTGCACCACAAAGTGGCTGAGCCATCACAACATTCAGGAAAGAAAATGTTGAATTTTCTGATGAAAAACGGCTCACAATTTCACCTGAATTTCTGGCTGGATATATAAACGGTATGGGAAGTCCATTTATGCCACTAATAGGAATCACGAAACCCATTAATTGATTGGTTACAAAATCGTTCTGTACTATATCGATGACTCTTGTTGCATCTTTAGAAACGCCGGACGCGCACTCTATTAATACTGTTCCGAAGAAGAGGGGAAATGCTGACATTTTTCACTTCAGCTAAAGTACTCAGTACTTCAGATTGTTATGTACAATTATAATATACAGACATCAGCAAGCAACATTTTTCAAAGGCAAGCTACCAAGTTGATAATTCCGAATAGAATTTTTAATTTTTTCAACTCCAACATTTTCAAGACAAATCAGCATAAATAGGTTTGAATATGTTTATATGAGCGTAGTCATAAGTTTTAAATAGATTTTGAAACATCAGTTTTTTCTAACTTTGCTTTTGTTTAGTTTTATTGTTTTTTTCTTTTGAAAATATACAAAGTTTAATAGAGCTTTAGATGGATCTTATTTTCTTCGATACATTTAAAAAGCTTTTAAAGTGAATTGAATGAAGACAAATTAGTTATTATTTGCAAATATATCATTTATATCTTCTGCTGTCAATACTGCCTTGATGAAGTTCCTGGTCCTTGTTCATTAAGCCATTCTAAACACTTTGGACCCAAGTCTACGTTCAAACCGCCATTTTGTTGAATTGTTGCTTTGAAATCGATAAATTCTCTTTTGCACTTGCCATCTATACCTTCCATCATCAATTTGTTCACATCCTTATGTGCTTCTTCCAATTCTTGCATTTCAATCACGGGCCATCTTATTAGAAATCTTGGATTAAGTTCTGTTTGCCATGAAATTCCGTTGAAATCTTCTAAAGCTTTCACGATTCGTCCTAAATTAGTCTTTATCTCCCTCAAAAAAAGAAATAGGCGTTCAAAGTCTCCCTCAAATTTCTCTTTAAGTCCTCCTATTATGCTTTTGAATTCGTCCAACTTATTTCCTTTAAAATATTTTGATTGATAAGCATATTCCCGGTCGAAGAAGGTGCAACATTTGTTCCAAATCTTGACCAACTTTTTAGCTGCATCAATAGAAGATCTAAAGGCATCCAATTGTGTAGGGAGATTCTTGATCACATCTTCAGTTGATTTGTTCGGATTTGTTAAACTTTGAAGTTTTGCGGAGCTTTTAGGATGGGCAGCGAGCAAACTGCCATAACGTGCTTCGAGTTCTCTTAACTTTGCATCAAGATTGCATGCGTTCTTAAACAATCCTTTGCCAGACACAAATTCAATCCGACACTAAGAAAGACATAAACTTAGGTTAAAATCTGTCTAATAAAAGTCTTTATTTTATCCTCAGCTGAAGTTAAATTTAAATTAAAATGAATTATTACTACTTCATTGTGTACGCAATTCGAACGCGTCGTCTTGATGCGTTTGAAAGTTACTGTATCGGTTAAGAGACAGATAAATTGAATTCGGAGGAAGGCAAAATTCGTTCGCCGCAATTTACATTGGTGTGAAATTTTTTTTTGACTCGCCAGCTGATGTGCACAAAGTAAGTAAGTTCATTTTAATCTATAATTGACTTGAGTCAGGCAACTAATTCCGCTAGAAATAGTAGCGATAAATAGGGAAGCGCACTAAATAGCAACGCTATACATAATAATTATGTATAGCGTTGCTATTTAGTGCGCTTCCCTATTTATCACTACTATTTCTAGCGGAATTAGTTGCCTGACTTGAGTTTAGGTTAAAACAGAACGGTTTTTGCACAAAATTCTATTAAAAAATCGAAATCTATTATAATTTTATTCGGAAATCAAAGTCTACTTACGGCAAATATAAAAATAGTGAATATAAAAAAGGCTGCTTTCAAAACTTGCATGTTGCTTGAAATGGTGAACAATAATTTGTACTGTCACTTGGAGTGTCATTAGTGATATTTATACCACAAATTTCGCATCAATTACATGTGTAATCTTTCTATAGGCATCAACACATTTTAACAGTCGCACACACACTTGAATATGCACCGCACCAATTCTTTGTGATTGGAGTGAATACGCACATTTGCATCGAATTTTTACGTTAGCGAAAAACAATTTCAAATTTGACACCAACTATCGAAGTGTATGCGGTACACATTCAAGTGTGTGTACGACTGTTAAAATGTGCACGCACACACATTGTGAATATTCCAGATCTATGTCTGCCTATAGAAAGAGTACACGTGTAATTGAAGCGAAATTATTTATTCTCATACTATTTTTGATGGAATCCGCAAAATTATCAGAACTCAAAATTATTATTATTATTTTAATGTCTGTAGCAACAGAACATGTGCACACAGAAAATAGAATCAGTAAGTTCGATGTCAGGTACGAAATTTGAATATTAAATTTACCCCATACTGATATGAATTTACATAATGTGACATCTGCGCGGCATTTTGGCTTAAAATTGTATTAGTTGCATTAAAGTAACCAAATTTATAATTCAGTTTAGCATTACACTTGCATTATAATTAGGAACTTTGATGCAACTATTTAGTAGGACGATTTGGTGGCGATAATAATCGAAATAAGAAATATAATCATAAATAATTATATACTAGAAATAAATTGATTTGTATTGTTTAATTTTATTATCTAAAGCGGTAGATTGATTTTTTCAAACCAGACGATTGTTTGATTTTGTTCTAGTCTATAATGACAAAAAACATTTGAAAGAAATTAGTGTGAGAGTGATACAATATGACGCTATTACTTTTTGGTGCTTTCCTATAGCTGACGATTGAAAAATATTATTTGATTCTTTTTTTCTTTTACACTATTTGTAATTTACTTCGTGCACTACAGTCAAATAATCAAAATGAAAATAAAACATGGCACAGACAAAGCAAAATTGAAAGCAATATAGAATAGTCATACCGAAAATGGTAATCCTCTTAAGCAGAATGTTTTTATATGCGGATCGTGACACATCCTTATGTGTCTCGTCTTAGTGAAAAATGTCATTTCACAATGTGGTTTGTCTTTTGAATTTAAATCAAAATTACTATTTATTAAAAATTATCATCATTGCTAAATAGCCATTTGGTTTGAAAAAAATCGCAATACAAACATTAGATAAAAGAGATCCGGCAAGAAGAAAAGAGCATTATATGCTCAGTATTGAACAAATTGGGGAGAGAGAGAAAAAAAGATAGAGAGTGTGAAAAGAGCTTCAAAAGCGATAATAACCAGAGAAAAGTAAGATATTTGCAACACCCGCAAGAAGATGAAACGAAAACATTGCATGCTGAGAGAGAAACAAAAACTGCCTCAAATCGATTTTTCGTTGAAGAGCAAACATGCAAATTCAGGACGCACAGTTTGCTACAGAAAGTGGAATAGCTAAAAAATTAATCGTGTACTTGAGGAGCAAGAATCAATCGACTAAAGCTTCTTGCCTAAATGCATAGAGGAAGGAAGAATTTGATCCCTTTCCAAAAATATGTATTTTGTTTGGTTTGTTTTTCGTCGTCTACCTTTCGTTCATTCGGCTCATTTGAATTTTCTGAACACAAGTGCAGAGACACGTGTGCCGAGCGCAATACGTATACAAAACGTCTTAAATAATAAATCCACAATAGTATGCCGAAACTGTTTAAAATTTTCTCATCACGTATTATGTTCGTCTCCCTCTTTTGCCGTCCACTCTCATCCGCTCACTTTTATTTATGCATTTTGCTTGTGTTGTTGACACGTTCATTAGACTTTGGACAATTTTTGATTTCGTCTTATTTACCTAGCTCTCCTTTGGTTCTCGCGCATTCATTTTGACGGGGTTTTCCCAAGCTGTGAGCTGTATTAGATCTCTCTTTCTCTAGTATCAGATTGAATTCTCATCATTTGAAAGTTCAGACATCACAAACGTCTGCGGCACACATTTCGCAACCCAAACATTTTTGGTGCGCTCTCCGAAAAAAGGTAATGTCTTTCAGCCGGGCGAAAACCTTCTTGAAATATTTGCAAGTTTCAAATCAGCGGAAAATAAATTTAGTCCATACATGATCGCTTCAGACAGAAACGCTAGTATTTAGTCAGTATATATGTTCAATGAATTAGAACAGAATATTGTTGCCTGAAAATGAGACGGTTTCTTGGAATTCAATTTGCGTTCGACCCGAAAATCACATATTCTTGCCATTTGGGAAGAACCACATTTGTGACACACACACACACACACACACATTAGAGACGCCTTTGAATCCATGTTTCCCATGTAATTCCACAGATATTCCGAATAAGAATATTTCACTGTGTTTATTATGATTATAGAGTAACGTTCACTATTACATTTGTTTTGTGTTCATCACTTCAATTAGTGCTTTTTACGGA
The DNA here is from genome assembly GCA_028476595.1 of Obolodiplosis robiniae. Taxonomy (NCBI): domain Eukaryota; kingdom Metazoa; phylum Arthropoda; class Insecta; order Diptera; family Cecidomyiidae; genus Obolodiplosis; species Obolodiplosis robiniae. The sequence continues at coordinate 49,436,168 of CM052014.1, read as the reverse complement.
CGGCAACGTGGCGATATGCCAACATACGAGAAATGCACGCGTGAACACAATAGACTGACATCATAAAAGATGACACACGAAGAATAACAACAAAGAACGATAATTGTAGCTTTCAAGTGTTTTATAGCACATTTACCTACGTCCGGGATTTTCTGGTGTGCGCTAGCGTGTAATTGTTGCTAATATGCCAAACTATCCCGACTTTTTTGCAAAACATAATTCAAAGTTACAATCATTCGCCCGTTCGTTCATTCGTGCATCAATGAAAGAGAAATGCATTCTTTGCTTGGCTCATTCTTTCAGTCAATGCCATTGAGTCAATGGCACAATCCAAATTTACACAAAGAATGTGTTTGTGGGAAAAACAACACGTTTCAAATAATAAAACCTTAAGCACAAATAGTTGTTTTGTGTATCGTTTTAACCAGAAAATTAATAAATAGGAATATTTGTGTGAGTCAAGTTTGATTTTGTATTCGTTCCTCTGATATCAACTGCCAAGCAATTCGCACAAAATATCCATATTTCACAAAGCCAAGCGAAAAAAAGAAGTGTCGAATTAAGTTGCGTGAGAATATATATCAGGGATGAAAATCAGCACATTAAATGAGAAAAAGCCTCGCCCAAGACGTGTAGATTGCATGAAAAAATATGAATAACGAAACGGCGCAAAGCAACTGAATGCTAAAACAAAACAAAAAAGGCAAAACAGATGCAAACGTAAACAAGAAGCAAACATTGTGGGAGAGCTACATTAGCATGACGACATTGCGAACACACACACACTGGTAAATAAAATGTAAATGGTGGAGTAGCGAGAGGTAGTGTGGGTTATTGAAAGGAGACAAATTTGATAGACATAATAAAAACATTGTAGTGCGAAAATATATGAAGAGAGTTTTTTACGGCGTAATGTACAGAAAAAGCGGCGAATGCATTGAAAAAACCTCCAGCAAAATACGTATCATCCATTGAGTTCGTTGAGCCGGCACAGCGACCGATCGAGCGTTGCCACAAATGCAATTCTAAAATACGTATATTCGTTTTTCCTCCTACACACAGACACAACGCCATTCCTACTCCATTTCTAAGCACTTGCCAATCTCTCTCTCTCTCTCTCTCTCTCTCTCTTATATTGAGGAAAATCAACTTGGTAATTTCCCGATGTTGGCAACGTTTATTCCGTTCATGATGAAACAAAAATAAAAACTAAAATACATTTCATATTGAAACTGAACGCAAACAAAGAGACACACATAAAAATAAAGTAAATGAAACATTTCAACAAGAAATACGAAGTAGCTGCTGCAGCAGTAGCGGTAGCGAGCGGCGGAGAGAAATGCGAACATTCAACATAATAACAGTCATACTGTTCTCAGTTTATCAACGTGCTATCCAGTAAAAGGTGAAAACTCGTGAAAAGTATTTTTTATGTAGTCGTTGTAGGTTCACTTTTTCTCTCGCTGACTGGGTGGCTGAGCAGAGCTTGTCGTTTGAATGATACTGAATGATACATTTCATTTAGCAGACCGACAGCAATGAATATAAAGAACGTAATGCTTGAAATGAAAGTCGACTTGAAATGATATCCAACGAATAAGAGTTCTATCTGCATTAGAAAGATAGGGAAAGGAGGAGATCGAGAGGCAGCGAGAGAACAAAATAGAAGGAGAAAGATCGATGAAGAAAGGGATTGCAAAGAAGACATAGAGGGCGACTGAGAGGTAAATTGAAAACGATTGCTTTGAAAAATGAAAATGAAGTATTGAAACCAGGAACACCAAATGCTAGCAAAGCAAATCGATGGCCGAATGCTGGTGAAACGGTGCGGTTACTCCAATTTAATGACAGCATCTAAATCCAATTGTAGCAACATGTAATGACAACGTTACAACATACACCTAAATCGGTGATGCTTCGTTTACACACAATCATTTATTGTACTGCACACAAGTTCGTGTCTTGCTTTTAACCGAATATAAATAAATTTCCCTTCGGATCTTTTATCTATCTGGTTCATACACACACACACTTCAGATAAGCTTTCTCATATCTGGATGGGTTCCTGTGTGTAACGGTGGCGATTGCATCAACGCAGTTGGCAAAGTGTGAAAATGAAATTGATCTAGTGTCAAAAAGATTATTTCTATTATCATCGGCTTCGGAGGTTGCAGCACAATGCAAACATGTAGGATACACAATACGACTTCGTATTACCGAAGTTTGCATTCGATACTTTAGCTACATTTCAGTACATAATGACACATCTATTTATTACTATATATTGGAATCGAGATACATAGAGCTGGTGACCATTGGTCATTTATGGAAAAATTCCGTTTTGTCCATATTTCTGGCGAGTAATTGCATGAGCGAGCGCCAAGATTGTTGCCAACGGTCCCTCGATGAATACAAACGACTTACACACACATTGTTCCAACACTTTTTTATTACAATCACAATGACGTTTCGGAAAAGTACGTTCTAGTTACAACATTTCAGTAGTTTTACGATCAAACCAAGGACCGGATATCTGTACACATTTCTCGTTATTTGCTGTATCAATAGAATAAATGAGCAGTTATGGGATCTGTTATGTCATTTATGGACTACTAAAGCATATACACATTTGTTTATCATCTCGAGGCCAGACCAAAGCTCGCACCAAATCCTTCGCATTCCATTCCGATCAAACAATGTAAACACATTGATTCATTTAGAAGAATACAGTTAATACGGAATTACGTGCGTGCGTAATCGTTTTCAGTGTTGCTAAAAACAAAAGAACCACAAACATAATAATAATGGCCGCGCGCAATGATTTTCGTTTTTTCCGTTCTTTTCTATTCGTCTTCTCAGTGCGTTCCACTAGTATTTTGCTGCCATTTCCTTTGTTTGGTGCAAATGCAGGATATACACAATAAAAATAAATGCTAACACATTGGCAAATGGAAGTCGAATTACACGCGGATAAAACAATGCAGATCCGCACGCATATGGTATTTCACAGTCAATTGGCTTCACATAAAAATATTACAGTTTTTCGTTTAGAAAACAAAGCATTGTATTACATGTAATAAGCAAACAATGAAACCTGAAAAGAATGCGCGCGGAAGGCAAATACAGAGCCAGAGAAAGAAAGAATGGCAAACAAAAACATATATCGATTTAGAGAAACCTCGAATCGCAACACATGAAACCAGAATTCACAAATGAGCCTTTTTAGTGAATAAACGTGCTTAGTATTGGTCGTCGCTTCCATCTTTTTGCTTTCTTCATTCTTAATGTCTCTCTCTCTCTCTCTCTCTCTCTCTCTCTCTCTCTCTCTCAGCTTGTGCCATTTACATTGGAAACAATAAAGTGCGCGCGAAAGTGGCTTACCGTGGAGCTGCTGCTACTGTGAAGGGGACAAGAGACTCATTCGGAATCAACCATTGTCTATGTGTGTTCAAAAGCATTTGGAGTCTTGTCGAGTTCAGCTAAAAAAACAACATTTGAAAAATCGTTGCAAAAAAAAACGAATGGAGCAAAAAATGCGACGATGTGTGCAAAAAGAAATACACAGTAATCGAAGAGTGCATATGCTGCTTTTCCGATGGCGTGCGAGAGCAAACTGTCTAAAACTTTGAATGCTGATGCCAGCGCCATTCATAACATCGCATTGAACATATCACCCTTCATGCGGTTTTTTTCTCAGCTTGCTCGCTTTCCATTGCTATGCAAAAACTTCTCTTCTTCGGGGCAATTTTGGAATGGCTGGGTGTTAAAGGAAGTTCAAATGTGACGATATCTCAACGCACAAGTGCGCTTCGTATTGTGACCATAACATATATTGTTAAATAATTCTTTGGACATATGCCAACACACACGACAAAATGAATGTGAATAGTCCATGATAATAATAATACTGATATGAAATGACTTGTTAGGAAAATCCATAGCACATCCTCGCACACATATAAAAATTGCATAAATCCATCTCGGAAAGTGAACACATGACGACTTCTCACAAGAGTAACAGCACGAGTTTTATTTTTAAGTTGCGAAACACATTTTTTTCGTGTGTCGTTCCGTTCGCTCGTTCGCCAGCTAGCTGCTCTACTCGAATGTCCCCAGTTTCGGTGTTCTTCATAAATTCTTGAACAAATGTGTGTTGGACGTTGGATTTTTTGGATGCTTCACTTTCGTACACCGGCTGTGCTTTGTGTCCGCAACAGGATACAGATAGTGGTTAACCTCTGAACTTATATTATTATGTGTTTATCCATTATTTCAATTATTATTACTTTTTTCTTGCATTTATTCTCCAGAACAGCCACAATTTTTTTCTCCATTTTCCACCACCCGTTTTTTTTTATCTATTTCAATCTCACACTCATCGGATGCCATACTATTCTCTCTTTTTCAATTCACGTTGCGGCTTATCGCATCACTATTCAATGTTGCCTTTTTCCAACTTAATCTCATTTTCAGCACATAAAAGTGAAATATCTACGTTTTTATACGCAAATTCCCTTTCATTCTCTTCAAATTCAAATATGTTCATTGAGAAATTTCATAAACGACGTACGATGATGACAGTTAGCTCGGGAAAAATGTTATGCTCACACGATTTATCTTATGCATTTATTTTTTGCGCTCGTTAGATTCTGCCGAGATAAAAATTTTACCGGAAATTTCACCATATCGATGTCAATGCGGTTCTTCATTTTACCTATTGCACAACGATTTTTCAATAATCATTGTTGAAAATGAATCGTGTGTTTCGAAAAAAAACAATTTCCGAATGGTAGAGCAAAAAATGAGCTCCATTGACATTTTCAGCATGGATATTGATCGATTGTGTCCTGACCCTTACTTAGCTCGCTTAATTTATATCTATGAATTTTTGCATTCGGATTGCTACCTGCGGCTATCGTCCCGGTGTACACTGATATTATCATCATCACTATCATGGTGAAGGGGCCGAAAGACAAGCTCTCATTTAATCCAACATGAATTTGTACGAATTATTGTTGTCTTTTTCATGCACCCATCATTTGCCATATTACCAACCGAACTTGATCTGCTGCTTCTGCTTCTTTTTCCTCGCTGTTTGCGGCGGCAAAAAGACCGATTGTCCATTTTCCCTCGCGTTCATTTATTATAATATTTTTTGTACCTTTTTTCGTGTGTGTGTGTGTGTGTGTGTGTGTGTGTGTGTGTGTTTGTGTTGAGAAGTCGAAGTGTGTAAATGTACATGTGTACGGTAGCAGTGTCTTGAAAACCTGCTATCAAACTGAAAGCCATCAGTGCGCACTTAAGCACCATTTCAAAATTATGTGCACCGTCCACCGTCATTCCATACCTTTTTTTTGTCCGCCTCTTCATATGCTTTTTGTGACTTGATTTTATTCCTTTTCGCCTAGCACTAAAACCATTTTATGTGTTAACAAATTAAAAACAAAAGAACAACCGAGCAAAGGCGCACAAAAATGCGAGCGACCATGACGAGACTTCGCGTGAAGATATCAGTTTGAGTCCAAGCAAAAACAAGACACATTTTTACTTGTGAGAGAATAATCGCACACACAGCAATCTCTCTCACTTCCAACAAGACCGTACACACACTTTTCCCTTTTTATTCCGACACGTATTTGTTTTATATTTCTTTTCATTTTGCCGGTTGTAAAGTCTTTGATGATAAATTATATATGTTTTTTATATGTTTGATATACATTTTCCGTTTGTGCACGATTTTACGGCTCATACAACGATACAACGATTGCAATTATGGAGATGGAGCAAGACCTTTGCAAATGTACATACTTTTTGGTGTAGAACTTTGCCATTCGATTGACGACCGAAGCAAAAAGTGTATTTGTCACAAGCATTTGTGAAATTTCCAAAACAACAAACGGTTGCGTCTGAAAGCGAAACTCACCATGAGCGCAAGAAGCGGTATGAAACACGCTGACGGAATGCGGGAAGTGGCAAGGTATAACAAATGATTATGGTAGAAGGGAAGTTATGAAATTAAGTACCATTTTCCTTAGCGATTTCGAGGGAAAAATGCTTCATTTTCGTTTTTCACTTCACTTTCCTCGACTTTACTTGAGTCAATCTACCGACAAAAATCGGACTATTTGAAAAATTCAATTGCCAAATGTTAATACGCAAAAAGGAAACAGAATCGTCTCGAACGTAAAAACACACACACCGACCAGTTGAAAAATTTCGCGCCGTAGCATTCTTAACGAAAAGTTGTCTAATGGGGCGTATATTTCATTTGTACTTATCCAAAATGGCTGTTACAAAAAGTGGAAGTGGAGTCGGGGCACAAAAAATGATTTGCGTGAGTAAAACACGTGATGGCTTGGCGCTCATGTATGGATGAATGCGAAGAATAAGTAGGAAACTGTTGTGGAGCTACATCAACACCGAAGTGTGTTCATATGTAATTAATTGTGTCAGTTTCGAAAGCGTGGCAAAAAGAGGAGTTGGAGGATCGGACGCAAAAAAAAGATTAATTTTCTAATGGAATATCGATGATATTGCGTCGTTTTAATGAAGACATACTTCTTCACATGTGCTTCATGAAATGCAATTTGTGTAACGTGTAAAAAAAAAGTATAAATCGATGCGCCGATCTTGTATCGAATCGATACTATACTATCGATAAGGTGCTTCCTTTTACCAGCCAGAAAACGAGAGAGAGAGAGAGTAAGAGCTTCTTTTCACACCCGAACTTTCCGTGTGAGCTCCATAAAAGATGGCTGAAATTCAATTGCCTTAATTAAATGTTCGGAAAATAATTACATGTCTATATTAGTTATGTATTCAAATATGTGAAGCATGCGTTCAAGCCGAAGAATGGATAGTGAATGCTTATTTTCGTCATTCGAAAGGAAGTCGAATGTAGAACATAAACAAACGAACAAGTAATTATGAACATCAGCATCCGACATCGAGATTCAGCCTCTATCTATCTGTGTGCATTGGGAATTTTCGTTGGCAAATTTATTCATGGCTGTACATTCAGGGGAGTTGTACCCGTCAACCACGGTGTGCCAGCTGATGCGCAATAAATACAAAACAATTTAGTTTTGGCAGCTCTCTATTCTCATGCATATGGCACCCACTGACGAAACATTTTCTTCACTCGGCTACCCCAACATTTTGCTCACGTGTTGTTATTATAATGTAAAATATGTATACTTTTGTGATATTGAAAGGGAGAGAGATGCTGAGGTAACAACACATAACTAAACATACAAATACACAAAATTGCACAGAGAAAATTCCAAGTGCACAAGCAAAACGCGCCAATGCCAAAACATAATACGTTCATTATATTAATTTACAATGCATACAATAATATGGAGAGCACATAAAATAGCAACACACTATCGTGTCTTTCGCTTCGGTTCGGCTCCTACTCGCTAAATCTACCACAGAATTTTCACGTTCCAATCGAAAACTACAATCTCAAATCTAAAATTTACACATTTTAATTTAACTAAAATCCCTGGCACATTAATATTAAATTAAATAAGTCTATTCCATTTAAATGGGATAATTTTGTCGAGTGTATGCTCGAAAAGCTATTAGGATATTGAGAGAATGTCGAGCGCCGAGCTCAGAATACATATATTTATATTGGCAGAAATGAATGCGCACATTGTGATTTCAGCCATCCATCCATCGTGAGAATGAGAGCAAAAGAGCTGGGAAATTATGCAGCAATTTCATTTTTTCCCTATTCTTCTAAGGTTTCCTTAACTGCAGAAGGGTAGCAGGATGAGCTGTGCCATAATACGCCTATCGTCTTATCGTTTCTCGTCACTGAAATGACTTTCTTTGAGTTTTTTTAATGAAAATTGCGGCAAGCGAATGAATTGGCAACAAAAGCATCACATTTGAAATTGTCATTTAAATTCATTGCGCTCATAAAGTATAGAATGTAATGCAGGAATGCCACAATTCACTAGTGGCATTACATCGACGGAGAGTGTGTGTGTGCGCGTGCCTTTTACAGTGAAGACCCATTGAAATTGGCATGCAGCAAAATACCTAGATTCCAAAATGGAATATCACATTACACAGTCGGTTCTTCAGTATTTCGATATTTTTGACATCCCATGGATAATTTACTATGATTGTTACTTCCTTGAATGCCACAATGAATGGAACTAAAGCCAAAAAAATGAGGATGAAATGCCATTAGAAAAGCGGCAAACGGATTTGTTGCGATATTCCGCACACACGCCGCTTCAATTCACTCTACATGAATTGACGGATAATCAATTATTGACAACATTCGAAGCATCAAACGATTTAGTCGGCTGCACGAGAGAATCACATGAAAACGGAAAGTTTTATTAATTTCAATGACAGCGAATGACAGAAATTGCTTACAGGAAGCACAAGAACACGAGAATTATGAATAGTTTTTAATGGCTTCAGCACTAGATACAGCAGCATATCGGCTTCGATCCATCGCATTTCTCTCTAATATGTACAATCAAAGACAAGCATGTATCGCACACATATATCTATTCTAGCAAATTGAGTAGAAAGCATTTGAAACTAGTTGATTGGAAGAAGCGCACTGGCATGCAGAACGCTAGCATGCAAACACATTTCGAGTCCAAATTTCCGTATATACATACTAAATGCTCTAGCTAAAACGATTCACTAAAAGCATAATGATAAATGACACTATTTTCAAAAATTTATAGATAGTCTCGCATGTAACATCTATTAACGAGATGTAGAAAGAGGGCGAAAAGATTGCGTGCATCAGTAAGTAAGCTCAAGCTATTCTAGGTGGATTTTCTTGGAAATGCAAACAAAATTTGTTCGAAATCTCTGATTATTGGACTACTTATGGATAAACAAATAGCATTCAGATGACTCAAAGCCTCTTGAATATATTTGTCGGCCTAAATGCTTTTACTTGCGCGCTCAAATTTTATCATATCGATGGTTCGGTGAGCTCGCGCGTGCCATTCTCTCGTTTCAATTGAACCACAAATGCGCACACCACATCAACACCATCACAATAAATCATTCGGCGCTGAAGATATAATTAAGTTCGTTAACATATGAATAATATGGTCTGAATCGCCTCACAATATATATTTATACACTTTTATTCCAACACAATTCAGATAAGTTTGCGTTAAATTAAGCGAGAAAGAGAAAGAAAAGTGATTATTCTAAGAGATAAGATTTGGTATTTTTATCGAAAATGGTCGCTGAAAATGGAATAATCTTGTTTTATAGGTGATGAATATTGTTCATTCAAATTGACTTGAGTCACATTGAATGGAAAAAATTTACTTTTTTAATCGATTCGTTGAATCAATTTGGCTTTTGTTTGAAAAGCCATTTGCATTGAAATTATCTCTTGTCCGAATTGATTTGTGTGATGTATGCGCATTAGCCGATAATTCACAATGCGACCAAAAAATGTGCTGAAGATCGATTGGATTGGAATCGATTAACTATATTCACAAGTGGGGCGTGGAGAGGCTGCACAACCTGTTAAGTGTGAAATGTAGTCATAAATATCTTTTTAAGGTGTGCTACCGGTTTAAGTAGTTTATCTATCTGAAATATAAATATTGTTTTCTTTGGAGCTATTCATCTACATTATTTTGCAATTCTGATATCGAAATCGATCGTCCGCTGTTATCAAAACTTTGAATAAATATAGTTTGGAAATGAAAATTCCGCTGTACAAAAATCAATATTGATTTGAGAGGGAGAGAGAGAGAGAGAGATATTTTATTTACAGACAATATTTTGTTGGCATTTGGCGTTGTCCCATGCCAGTGTATCCTTGCACAGCAACAGTGTGTGGGCAAATGTTAACGACCAAAGTGAATGCTTGACTTGCGGTCGATGTGTCTTCATGCAAAACAATAAACTGAGGATAAATGATATTTTAACGAGCTTCGCTTTCATTATTGACATCCGTTTTTTTCGAAAAATTCTATAGATAATTCTCTGTGTGTACTCTTCTCTACTATGAAATCCAATATCAAATGAAGCACCGAACACACTCAATAGAAAAACCCGCTCAGAATGCATATCAATATGTGAATATGAACTTCAATATTTTAGAATTTTAGCTGTGCAATGAGCAAGCGAGAGAAAAACGAGCTTGAGCGAAAAAGCAATCTTCAGAGGATATGCCAAATAAAAGGGATGGTCATAAAAAGCAATGCTTTTATCTCGAAGCACATTCCGCCAAATTACTCATTCAGCGAAATTTACATAAATTGGGTCGCAACATGAGACGAATGGATTCAACCAAACACACGCTGTATTAATGAGATGAGATTTATTTGGGATGATAACTTTGTTTTCATTGCGATGGACCCGCATTCGTTTATACAAACCATACGTTTGGATACATCAAACGAGATGGATAAGACAAACAAAAAAATGTCCCTTTTTGTGTATCTGCCGTGAGGTTTCAGCTTTCTCATTCATTTATTTTGATGTGTATTTTTTTTCTCTTCTTTTTGACTAAGACTTAACATTCGATGCTATTTTGATTATCTCGTTTTTTCGGCTTTTTGCATTCGAAATCATGGCAAAATGCAGTGAAATAAAACAAAATGCATACACAAAATATTCTCGTTGATTTTTTTCTTTATCTGTTTACTCGCGCATTTTCGAACGGTCTTGGAATATGTCGGTGTCCCATTGCAGATAATTAAAGAGCATCACAACATTTATTCGACGCAGAGAATTCACATAAATTTTGCGATTTAATGATGTCGTTCCATTTGGCATGTCCATTTGGCGTTTGCTCACGTCAATCTTATCAAGACATTGACATAAACGATCGAATATCCGAATTTATTTAAATGGATCTTGAATTATTTTTCTTTTTTCCAACATGTTCATTCCATTCATTTGGATTACATTGGAGAGAACACTTACTTTTGAGGTTCAAATGGAAAATAATCGCTTATTGCCTTTTCTCCGTCGTACTTTTCCGTGACACTGAAGATGAAATTTTTGATAGTGCCTCGTGAGCCCAGACAAACAATCCGCGTTTACATCGTCTACTCCATTCTTATAACGAAAATTTACCCTATTATTGACAATTTCCCTTTGTTGTCGAAGCTCATTCAATAGCGTTCTTGTTGTTGAAACGAGGTGAATTTCGTTACCCCTCACAAGTTTTTGTATCTCTTCGAACGTCGGAAATGAATATTTCAAAAATAGAAAAATAATTCACGACTGATTCCAATGCACAGATACCATTATTTATGAAAAAAAACTATGTTGTATATCAAATTGAGTGGGAAATAATGCTTATATTTCCATATTTCATCATTCAAAAATGGATTGCCTTGTTTATCGGTTCTGCCTTCGAAGCAAAAATGAATGCTTGAAACATTTAAACTATGAATGAAAGCGTGTATTTCGAATGAAAATTAATACCGCATATGGTTTGGATCATGAAGCATAACTATTTAGTATCCAAGCAATTTCTTGGTGTTCAATTATCGAAAAGATATGAACCCTCCAGATATGTAACTGCTACTTGCACGTATGGTACACAATCCGTTGGCTTTGACAAGCTTTTCACGTTCAGCAAAAATGTATCAACCACGCATTTTGGTTGGTAGATCAGGAGCATTATTCCACTAATGGCCTTCGTTCAATTCACCTATCATTATCACCGGCTCATTCAATCTAGCTACCTATTTCATATGAATAAGTTAAGACCATCCACTAAATCGTTGTATTCACATTTACACGTTCACCTTAATAATTGACAAGTTCGAAATTGAACAACAATGACAACGCCAACGTCAACGCTGACCAGAGCCGCTTTTATCTGGAGCTACCGGAGGCACTTACCTCAGGGAGCCCACTCAGACTTAGCGTTACACTAGAAAGAATTTATAGCTATGGGCTATGGTGTCGCACGAAAAATTTTGCTTCCGGACCCAACGAAACCTTAAAGCGGCACTGAAGCCTTCAATAATGAAATTTACTTCATCGCAACAACGAACGAATGCATTTTTAAAATCAACTTCAGCTATTCTACCATTCCAAATTGACTATTTACATTCTAATTGACTATTATTTAATACACAATACGATTTTACGGTGAGAAAAACGACAAATTGATATTGTGTGTGGGGCCAACCATTTACATATATTTAGACGGTCCCAGTAATTACGTAACAATAAACACTGTAAACAAACATCTGCGTTTTCGATCAAATATTCTGGTTCCAAGTTGATCGAACCGTTTAATTATGATTTCAGTTGAATCGAAAAGTCGAGTTGACAGCGAAATTATAGTTGAAAAAAACCCTTTTTCTTATATCAATTTGCTTTCCCGAAAAATAAATTTTTATTATATATTTTCAAATTCAGCAACATGATGACAAAAACCGGAAATATGTAAAAAATAGGAATCTTGTCGTTAGATCTAAGAATACATTTAACCATTCTGGGTCGTGATTGGAAGAATGCGGAAAATTTGTCCAATGTCATTCGAACACGTAATCGTTGGTGGTCCCCATTTCATAGCCACACAACGAAATCTTTTTCAAACACACCGATTACCCAAAGTCCCTTAATTCATCCTATTAAACTTTTGCCAAGTTTTTACGTGCAAATGGCACAAAAACTACCTTTTAATACGACTAATATTTTATATATGCGTATGTGACATCCAACTACGTGGTTCTTACCTTCGATCTGGTAGCGAACACATTCGCAATTATAGTGGTAATTCGCATTTCCGTAATTTGTAATAATGATGCGTAGGCTTTCTCATCTCCGGACGTGCCTGTCGCTGTTGCTCATTTTCGCAAAAGCAACAATTTTATCGGCTGTGCCATTTCATCGCCAGGTTTACGATATGTGTGCCGTGCTCCTGCAAGTACTTCGCCTGAAATGTGAATTTATTCGGCTCGGCACAACTTTATTCATGACAGATAATTTCTGATAAACACCAAATGCAGACGAATAGCTCATTTTTACGCCTTCTCATCCATCTTGCTTTCTTATTCGCTTACAATTTTCTTATGATGGGTGGTTGTTGCGGGATTGTTTGTGTGTGTGTGTGTGTGTGTGTGAAAGAGCATGGACTCATTATAAACAAGAATCGATTTATTATGTGTAGAAAACACGTGATTGTGATGGCATCCATCGGAAGTCAAAATGCTCGTACACGTAATACAAATGTTTACAGGGACACAACGCACACATCACCTAATAACACACGTGTAATCTTTTATTATATTTTACCGTTTCCATATATTTATTAGATGATTACATTCATCAGTAAACCTTTTTGAATCGTTCAAATGCACTTGAATATAGACCTAAGCGGAGCCCAGAAGGCACCTTCGATTTTTACCTTCTTTAGACATCTCGATACATTTCCATGTAGCATTTCCAAAGTCAAATCGGCAGCGATCAACAAACATGAACAAAAAAATTGGTTCAAACAACAAGAGCTTGAAACCCAGCTCAGTTCGAGTCTCTATCTCTCTCGCATTTGAAATTCAATGAATACCATGTTACGTGCAATGAATACAATCGATTTATATTTTGTATTCATTCTGCACACACCGAAAAATCGGTCGATGAAATGAATTTCTCTTGCTCACTATCTCTCTCTGTATTTCGTTTTCCTTCTTGCCTTCTCTCGCTCGCATTCGTTGTGTTCGAATTTCCGTGGAATATTTTGCCTCTTGAATATTTCTGTGTTCTTCGACATTAGTTTTGTGCACGTTTGATCTGAATGCGAGGTGCTCCTGTGATTCAATTTCATGTGAGACTTATTCAATCCGTCACTTATTTCATACACATTCAAACTGAAGATTGTACTAACACGCACATTCATGTGAATAGGTAACGGCTTTATGTGTACCACCACTCTATTACTGAACATCGATTACGATTTACATAAATCGTGAGTGCGCGCGTCCTTCATGCTATCCGTACAAATTTTTATATCTCTCGAAAATAAGCGTAAAAAATGGAAAAATGGTACAAAAATATAAATAACAGCAATCGAAATAGAAATATATAATACTATGTCTGGCAGGAGATCGAGTATGTGTGGGCCTTTGTGCGGTTTGTCACTCGAAAGAAATGCGTACAACTTTTGTCACCTTTCGATGGATCGCTCACCTAACTGTGTTTCCAAAATTATGACGAGTTATATCCTTCACATATTCCAAATGAAAACGGAACGACAGTTCCATTTGCATTACAGATTCTTCAACATTTCTCTGACATGACTCATTCCCAATTTTCTTTTTGCCAACATTCATTTAAATTCAACAGCTAAATTATTGAAATGTACACATTTTGATCGCATGATAAGGAAAATTCAGATGATACTCGTTCAAGAGCAAACCCAAACCACGTCGAAATTGCAGAGTTAGTAAAGAAAAGAGATACACGATGAATTCATCAAGTTTTTCATATGTGAAGATATGATTGCATTTGTAGCGGCGGCAATGCACGAAGAGTGATATGACGATGGAATGAACGTGAAGTGAGACGAGAGTAAGTAATATAGATTTATTGAAATCATTACCCCAAACACATCTTCGTTCATTCACATCTTGTTTTTCGACTCTCGTTAACCGTGCGCGATGATTCATCGTCTCGGTGAAGGAATCTCTTCTTCTTCTTGTGAAAGTGAAAGAAAAACATTGTCAAATAAATGGCGTATATACAAAAAGGTTCGCTGATCGACTGATACATCAACCATAAACATGCATTCACTCGCAATAAGTGAACACATCTGTAAGCCAAAATAACAAAGTGAGAAATAATCAACCACTAACGATTGATTTATGTTTATATTTCATTCTTCTTTTTTCTCTGTGCGTTGGTTCGTGTGGAGGGACGGCGATCGATGTGCACTAAAGAATTCAGGGAAGAATCTGTCACATTGACACGTGCATCGCATTATCCACAAGAGAAATTGAAGCGTCGTAACCGGAAACGCATGCACACAAGCACATCCTTAAGATCAACATACCGATTCAATGTACTGAGAAAAAGAAAATATTTGTCGCCGATGTTTAAAAAAGAAAGTATCATCCATCGGTGTGGGGTGAGAGAAAAAACATACATTTGGAAAATCGGTTGAATGGCATATCGTTGAAAATGCGTCACGTTTTGAATAGTACTTCTTTTTCACGTGAACCCAACACATAATTTAGTCGATCCAGTGTGATTTGAATCTCACACACATGATGTCACTTCAATCAAATGTTACACATCCCACCGCCGCCGCATCGCAATCATTTCTATTTTTATCATTTTCCCTTATTATGATTTGTGACATATTCACGTAATTATATTACGAAGTGGATAATTTTGATTAACTTCCAAATCACCCATCTTCAAATCAATTTTGATGAAATATCAAATTTGAAGTTGTCGTAAACAATCAAGAGAGCTGCTGCAAAACGTCGAGGGCAATAATTTCATGGAATCTACAATCGAATTTCAATCCGGAGAATTTGTAGAATCGTGCGTCGCCGCTGGCATTCGAATTAGATATAATTTTAACCATTTTGTTTGAAAATGTTTGGTTTTGTTTTGATTTAAACGGTATAATTGAATCGCACAGATGTAAAAGCAACCAACTGAAATATAGAATTTTTTGTTTACGTTTGTGTATCATTCACTGAAAATGCCCCATTCATAATTGGATTCAAATAATATTTCTGGTCCGATAGATGATTCCGTGTTTTCGGAACGTTGAACCTCTGTTTTAATTGCCGCACGCTGATTGATTTCCAGCATTCACTCCGCTATTTTATTTAGTAATTTGAAAAATTATCTTTAACCAAATTACCTGTAAATTTTCCAACCGGAGCAAAATATTCTGGATTTATTCGAAAACGACCAGCAATTTGCATTTGCACATACACGCAATCCCATCAAATGACTACATCTGATTCCCGATGATGACCGCACTGAATGTCTTTATATGTTCCGTGTGCTCATTTACTAATCACCGAAATTGACCGCCGAATGAGATAATTTCCAAATGGACTGAACATTGGCATGCCGTCAAATGCGCTCATTCATGCGCTTGATTTCATTCACTTAATGAATTCAAATTGATATTGCCGAACGCATTGACTTAATGCAAACTCTATTCAAGCTTAATTGAATGCTTGAATATTCAAAATGTAACATTCGCCATTCAAATCGATTATTATTGGAACTGATAATTTCGGTTTCTAGTAAAAGTGGAAAAAGTTGAATATGTGTTTGTATTTCTATCATTTTATGGCTAGTTTAGAGAGTTTGTCCGAATTTTAATGCCATTTTATATGATTTTCAACACAAAACTTTGCTAATTTTAAACGACTCGAGATTTTTAATTCAGTTTCAACACAGTCAAAGTGGCTAACGATTGACTTAGCAGCACCTTAATATTCGCGCTCCGATTAAAGGCTTGAACTCGAAATCCTGTTTTTCTCAATATTCCGGATGGATCTTTAGTATATAGAATAAATTAGAAATGTTAATGTGATTTCCGTTGAATTTCGATTTATTTGTGTGTGTTTGTGTGATGCCAATTTATATCTTGCGAGATTGTTGATTAGAAAAGGTAACAACATGGCGTTCGAAAACCAGTTTTTATCGTTTGTTTGGTTGGCATCATGCAGAGTTATTTTGTTATTTGTGGTCATTGGTCTTTCATTCTCTCTGTCTCTCTGTCTCTTGGCTCATCACCGCTGCAATTGTGTATAGTTTTTATTGCTTCATTCTGTTTTCTGATTGGTTTCGATCGGTATTAACATAACGGCTGTAATTTGATTTCTTCCATGTTGCTACCAGCGAGCGCGAGCAATTATTTCATGCTCGTTGTCGTCGTCGTGGTTATTTTCGCTTTTGAAATTGTTGTATTGAAATGAAGATATTGTAATTACGTTCAAAATCGTCTTATGATTAATTTGAATGTGTTCTACAACGCCAAATTTTACGGAAAAAAACCATGCAAGTGCACATAATATCAGCTCTACTCGCTCAATTACAATGTCTAAAAAGTTTTTGTGTTCCATTTTGTGTTCCATCTATTATTATGTGGTTTTGTTCATTCGTGGAACTTAAAATATTCGTGTTCTTTTTTTTTTGATGATCGAAAAAATGTTCGTTCGTACGAAGAGTTTTTTTTCGGTTTTAACAAATATCGACCGATGCACGGCGTAGTTTTGTTTCAGTGATTAAGGCACATTTACAACAAAATTCCATTAATTATCCACAAAATTAGCATAAATTGCGTAAAACGTATGCTTGTCGTGGTTCAGCGAAATTGTTATGATTTATGATTTAATTAATTGCTAAATAAATTTTCGAATATTTTACATTCCACTTTTATTTCGGTGACATTTTTTTCTATTTTTGGTATGAACAAGAAAGTTCTGCGATTAATCACCAAAGGACCAATCACAACCATCGCATTTGCGATCGCGTGAAATTGGAATACAACGTTTATATCGAAATGTGAGATTCGTATCGGTCGAAAATTTGGTGAACGCTATAAATCAATCGTCAGCAAGAACGTCGTTGATTAGACATTTGTTCGAATTCCTCACTTAGTGCTTATGGATTCATGGACTCTTAGATTTCATGCTTTATTTTTCTATGTTCATAAAACTTCAATCATATTTCCTAGTTTTCAGTTCCATGAGTCACATTTGTTGGTGAGTAATTCTTATTGGATTTACTATTCTTAACTCTCAATTCCATTTAAACTACTCAAAAACGTTGCGATTAAATTAACAAGCCAACGGATTTTGGTTTGACGTTTATTCGCTCATATTCCAATTCATCGCTTCATCCCTGATACGCACGTAATAGTAAGGTTCATCAGTGAGCTCTGTTTGGTTGTGCGTTTTGTTAATTAAAATAAAACTTTCAGATGAACATGCTTGTTCGCTAGCACTAATCGCGTCGTTAAGTGTTATGAGAAGCAAAAGAAATGTTACATCCATGAATATGACGATAAATGAGTGAGTTACACACAAATGGTATCATTAAACGGTTTGTGCTACTTGGAACACGAAAATGTTTGTACAGAACCGACTGCGCCGTGCCGCTGAATGTGCGAACATCACATTTATGCTACCTGAAATGGGCTACGCTGTTTACTTTTCCCCGTGAATTTTCACAAGCAGCAAATGAATAAATTAGTCAATGTTTCGATAAGTAACGAGCGAGAGCCAGTGAATAAGGGAACGACCAAGATATCACGAAAGAGAGACAGACAAAGTGCCTATAGGGAAACAGACTACGTTGCACTTTTGAGGAAGCTCCAGAAATTCCTTATGTGAATTTTTAGTGGAGCATTCTTTGTATGGCAGATTAGCTGCCATTGTCGTTAGTATCGTCCGTCGCCTGATATTCACTCATCATTATCAATACGAATTTGCTGCGTATGCGCCACTTACGCATAAAATATAATGAATTCATAATTTTAAATTGCTATGTCGCGTCGAATAAGATGAAGAACGCATGTTGCGGATAAAATAACGCGCGGTGCATTAGTGGAATGTATTTCGACCTTTGTTTGTTTTAATCTTGAGGAAGAATTAAATAGAAGCAAACAAAATAGCGGAGCTACATTACCATGGTCACGCACTCTTGTTCAAATCATCGCGTTCGGAGCCCATGAAAACAAACCCAAAGTACACATTATCGCTCTATTAATTTGGGACGCGAGCAAGATGTTTGCCTTGGAATGATAAAGATAACAAACCAAACGATATTATTAATATCGCGGAATTTCCTTCATTTTTAATTAACATTAACATCTCAGTCCAAAATACACATAAAGAAGATGACATTTTTTTGCCAATGAAAACATCATAAAAAGTTTTTATAAAAAAACAAGAGAAAACCAACAAGAAAGACAAAATACAAAATTAAACAAAAACGAAAACATAAAAAGTGGAATGAGTAAAGTGTATGCTGAAGGACTAATTCTCTGCCCACGCACATTCCGTGATATATGGTCACTAAAAACCAACCAATAAACCGATTAATGCAAATAAAACGATAGCTCATGTGAAAAGAACATGTAATTATGCGTGGAAGAAGAGGCAATAATCAATCCAATTTTATTGCGCACAATTCTGGCTTCTTCGATATTTTTCGAAATTTGTCTCGATGTTTAATTAATCGATGGAATATTTCTCGCCCGAAATTAAAAAAAGTTTTTTTTTTTGCGGCAAAACAATAAAAGAGTGAGCATTCAATTTCTGGAATATTCGATGAAAGAGACCAGAAGATTATTTAACGATTGGTACGCGTTCATTACAGTTGTGCTTATCATCCTTAAGCCAAAAATGTGCATTCAGAAAACAAAATCCATTTCAATTTTATTGAATTACGACGAATTTTGCGTTAATAAGCGCATCTTTCATCATTCCCTGAATAGAGAGACTCGATAACCATAAAATCGGATCAGTATTTATTTAAAGTGCCGTTTTCATCTGAATTTGTGTTTAATTAACACGAGAAGTTCGTGTAGTTGCTTCAATAAAATGTATTCACTTTTGTATACAATCTCAATAATATGTGCATTTTCATGGTTTCGTTGCCTGTTTACCCCTCATTTTCTGCAGTGATTCTGATGTTTTTTTTTTTGTTCATCTGTATTTCAATTGTATTTAAAAAGAATTTTTTTGTCATGTTCATAAAATACAATGTGATATTGATTGTGATGCACTTGAATGGATGCGGATTGAATGAGTTTTGGTGTCGCATTGAGCAATCAGGCGTATGCTGTTCATTCTGAATTGACTGAATCGTAAATATTTGCATTTTTGACTAAGTTGATATTTTTTATATCAACCTCATATTCTTCCATCAAATTTGCGATGAAAGTACAAAAATTGTCAAATCATGCATTGAAATGCAAATCCAAAAATCCAAGCTCGTTGAAGAAAAAAAACGACAGTGAAATGGATTGAATATATTCAATTGCCGCAGACAATGTAATTAATCACAAGCAAATAAAAAATTAAATCGTATTAAATTCACACATGTCAAATGATTAATAATAATTGTGGTTGTGCGAGTTTCTGCAATCAGTAGGCGCGCCAAAAAAACGCTATCCATTCAACAAAATGCTGTATTCAGTAAATCAAAAATATATGCAAAATCAAAATTGACGAAGAATTATCGAAGAGATCATCGAAAACATTTGATTGATTTTTATTATAACCACTGATTTGATTGATTTTTCATATATTTGAATTCATATAATCCGATTCGGGCCGAACAATGTGAGAGTTTTGGTGCAATTTTACTCTCAATCGATTCACATTTCGAATGAAAAAAAATTAAACTGTGAAAAAAATGATGTGAATAATTTCATTCTTTTTCCATAAAATGTTTGGATTTCTTTCGATTTTCATTTCGTGCTTTTCGTTCGGAATTTTCAATCAATTGCATAAACACAAAATTGGCCTCAACGTTCAACCGAACTAAATCGATTGAATAACGATCAGCCAGCAATCGATCGAGCACTGGCCACTGCGATTATGTGCTTTAGAATGAGGGCAACAAACTGTGAGTGTTTGTGTGAGCATCGAGCTCTCAATTCGCATAAATTTAGCCTTAATGCGATGCGACATTCAAACCAAAATTTATGAGTGCTATCGGATGGTCGAGCTGTTCTGTGTTCGGGGCCATATCGTTTACACATTGCTCGAATATCGAACATATCTTGTGTCAAACATAACCAAATCGAACACATACTGAAAAATGAATATACACACACACGCCGAAAGCACCGCATCGAAAATTGGTGGCACACAACTGGCTCCTGTCAGATATGCTTGGATTATCAGAAAAGAGATTGGGCTTGCACCTATTTTTACTTGTACACAATCGAAGTGTACATATTTTATTTGTGTCTGTCTGTCATTGAAAGGTCACCCAATATTTTCGAATCGATGCAGGATCGCTCTTTTCGGAATATTAACAAAACCATCGTTCGCCGGCGATGTGGAAACAGATTTTCCGAATTGGCTTGCTTATTACAAACAATCAAGGCAACATGAAACGCTCATTTTCCTTCATAGCCAATGGCAATTTTGCGAACAATAACCAAAACTTTGGTCCCGTTGTCTTTTTGCTTTGTGCTGCACTCAAACTCAAAGTCATCCAGCAAAATGGATTATCGATGCATTCGCCATTACCGATGGAATGGATGAAGCAGCAACAAAATCAATAAGGAAAAAAGAAGATTGGAGAATAACGCACCGAAATTCTTCTTGCAGACGATTTTTTGTGTCTTCTTTTCAGTTTTTATGCTCTTTTTCATTTATCTGACTTAATAATGAATTTTTGCATCATTTTGTGTCATGTTGCTTTATGTTTGCCATCAATTTCGCAATCAGAATTTGATGTGCAGAATGCTGTATCAAATGAGAAAACATGCTGCGATAATCACGTTTAAACGAATCTCGAAAATTAAGAATGTAAATTCGGTTTTTTGTTTGTCGCCGTTCGACAACATTTAAATCCAATCAATATTTTGAAATTTCCGATCCGTGTTTTCATAATGAATGTGTTTTAGGCATGCACCCGAAAAAAACAACCGATTTTATTCAGAAGATCGATTGCTTTGCATGAAACAAAGCTAACGGTGGAAAAAAAAGCCAGGTTCATAAATCGAATTAATTATTCAATGTTCTCGAATTGACTTAATTTACAATGTTCCACGGCAACGTCTAACGAACTACATCAAGTGGGTACGCTATGGACTTTAGCAAATTGAATTTTGCTCCAATTTTTGTCTAGATATTTGTGTGAGCAATGTGCGCATTTATGCAAATATGAAGTATGCAACTTTCGAGTGAATACGATGCCATTTCATATAAAAATCATTTCAGCATAATCAATTTCCTGAAGGAGAAAAAAAAACAACGCGATGTTTATAAACAGCGTGTCGTTGAAAGAGTTCAGCGAACATGGTGCTCGACGTTGCTGGGCGACATAAATTCCAGATTAAGTCATTAATTCTATTTGAATGTATAACAAAAGTAAGCTTGGTAAAAAATCGTATGGAGTCAACGTGAACGATAAATTTAAAGCGAAGTCTCTTTTTCGGATTGGCCAGCGGAACGCTTCCTTGTGCATGCTCAGGCTTTTTTTCTGCAATCGCGGTTTGGATTTAACTGAAGCAATGGCCGATGGCGTTTTACTATAAATGTCGTTGCATTGTATTAACAATGGCTGGCGAACGGCGAATATAATGCGAACACTGGAGCAATAGAATGCGCACATAAGCGTCTTGTTAGCATATTGCAGCAATGGATGAATTATCTGGCCAACTAGAAAGGGTGATTTGCTTGTTAATAATTAATAATGAAACGCTTTGAGCATGTTCACTCTTGCATTTTGATTTGTTGTCGGATTTTCCGAATGCAACTGACGGACGGACACACACACGAACACAAACACATTCGTGCCGTTTCGATTTCATTTTCATTTCATTTTCTCGTCAAGGAAGGCAATGTGCGCCGTTTTGTCAATGTAATTCATTCCAAAACGAAATTGTTTTGGCATTATTTGTACTTTATTGGCTTTCTATTAGTTTCGTTGTGAATTACAATCCGTATAACGGATGAATCGATTGTATGCAAAACGATGGGAAATGAGATCTGTGTGTATTCAATTACACAAAATGCCTTGAGTTTGGAGTGTGCAGCAAAAACAAATCCACGAAAAGACTCGTTCGCTGTTTGAAAATGCTGAGCAAGTTGGTGCTTTCTACAATTCGTTTCGACGAATTATTGTGAAATGAAAAAACTTTTTCAACCATTGCCATTCTCTTTGAGAGCAATAACTTTTACGGGCAAAACACATAAGAGCACGAAAAGTATACATTCTCTCCCTGTATTCTGCTCGCACACAAAAACTGTATACTGTGTTTAGAATGTAGCTACAAAGTACAGAGCTTGTCGAAATGAGTAACATAAAACTTGAAAAAGGTGAAACATGAAAAGCTTTTTTGCCCATTCTCTGCTGCTTCTTGTGAGAGTGCTTTTGATTGACAATGTTTCGTTCCGGCGAATGAGATTGCTACGTGAAAAGACCGCATTTAAAAAAGCTACGGTACAATTTATTTACAGAGAGAACGAACTAAATATGGTTCCTTTCGCTTAAAGTCGCAAAAATTTCTTTTGTTCTTTTTGCGGATTACAATTTGAGCAGAGAGAGAAAGGTGGAGAGAAGGAGGCTTTCGAGCATTTGTGTCGAGTCGAACCAAACGTACAGAAGACATTCGTTTGTTGTGCTTTATACCGAGAGAAGCTTACCTATGTACACTGTACACACATTGTGTTTGTGTTTGTTTATTAAGATTGCTTGGAATTTACGATTGACTGACTGTGAAAATAGTTCGAATGCATAAATTTCGATTGAGTCTCATCATATTTTATGAAACGAAAAAAAACTACGCAGAACGCTTCATGCCGAATTTGCTATACATATTGAAAAGGAGTTTTGTGAATTGAAAGCGCTTTACGGCTAATGGACGATCAAAAGGAAACCCATTAATTTCGAATGGGAGAAATATGAGTTGCATGCTAACAACAATTTATAACAAATAAATTGAAGAAGTGAACATGCCATACATCATACAATCCGCTGCCGCTTGTGTGTGAGTCAAATAAACTTGACTGATGTGGAGGGCTTCGTTGTCTCGTTTGATACCGATCGATTCACAAGCACACACACACACACACACACACACACACACACACACACACACACACACACACACACACACACACAATTCATTGAACACATACAAACGACAGCACACAAATTTGCAAGCATCACCAGAACAAACAACATACTGAATTGCGTCTAATATTTTACAATTTTATTCCCAATGTTTTATTCATTCTGAATGGAATTGGGAACGAAAATCCGGTCAAAGGAGCATTACGTATCGTTTGTTTGTGGAATTTATCGATTTCCTTTGTTCCCTTTCCCCATCTCGGCCGACCGAAGATATGTCAAACTACTTTGTATTTGGTAAATATGAAAAGCGGGAAAAAGTAATTTGGTTATAAAACAAACGAAAACAACAAAAAAAATTATGGACATTTTTCAATTTAGTTTTTTATTGATTTTGATATCATCGGAAGACAAACAAGTTGATGGACTGGATAGGCGGCTCCTGGTGGGTATGTAAAATTTTCGTAATTCGGTCCTTTCTGTCGATTTTGATTGAATCACACAAAACAAGAGCACACCAAATATAAGCCATTGTTGGCCGCTTTTCGCTCTTCAAAGACAGAAAAATCAATTTTTATTCATTCGCCTTTTTCTTTGCTGCTTCCATCGTGTTTTTCATGTTCAAATGTAAATTCATTAATGTAATTGTTCGGAGGAATAAATATAAGAGTTTTTATTTATTCGTAGTGCATTGAGTTCAATTAGCTTATCTCGATGTAACAGTTGAGGGTTAGAAAAAGAGCCATAACGTAATTTCGGAGCAAGGAAGCATCGCGCGAAGCAAAAAACGCTTTTCAGCATTCCTTTCCTGCAATCGGCGGCACAGATCTTATATTTTTTCAGCAAATAAAAACATGCAATTCATTAAATGCTGCTTCTACTCACAAAGTAGTTCATGCTTTGGCCGTTTGCATAGCAAATGTGTGTGAAAAGCGTTGAAAAGTTTTTCCTCAATGCTTTTTAATCATTCGCTCTCTTTCTTTATCGAACGTAGGCGGGCGTCAGTGCTATGGTTTCTTTTCCATTGATTGTGTTTGCACAAATCTGAATGAAAAAATTCACTTGGAAATTAATTGAAATGTATTTTTCCTTCGGTAATAAGATTGGGTAAGCACGCATCACACACACCGGGAGATTTATCAGATTTTTGATAGCAACACAAAGTACCACTGAATGGGAACACGCTAGATCTTGGCGAGAAGATAGAGTCAGCAAGGAGCATATTTTCAAATGAAATTCCAAACAGTTGGGGGCCAAACTCTTTTACATCCCCAACAATTTGTGCGTTCTAATGAGCTCTAATTGATTAATAAAGTGATAAATGAAATGCAACCGCAATAGATAATATGAGACGATGTATTATTTACCGCCGCCAATCTAAAAAAGATTCAATTATATGTTTGTGCAACTAGAGCAGAATTTTGCATCTGCTTCTAATTCGAATGGATTGCTTTTTGTTGGACATTATGCATCCTTTGCATCTGCATCGTGAGAGCAAAATAGATAGCCCAATGATTCGCATTTCTTCAATTTCCAATGCCACAACAAATTCGGCAAAGCTCAATCAAATTTGACCTAGATTTCAAGTGTTTGTTAGATTTGTGTGTCATTCGCAGTTGATTTGTGCAATATCAATCATCATTAATATAAAATGGCAAATTCGACTCCTATATTTACGAGCTCAGATTGTTTTCATTTTGCTAGTTCGTTTCGTTTCCAAATCTCTCACTCTCACTTACATTATGTTGTGAAGAGCAAAATAATGTTCATTAGTTCGCTAATTCAAAATTGATGAAACATTTTTCTGAACATGGAACTAATTTTTCACGCACAAAAACAACGTATACAAATATCAGTCCCGAACGAATAGTGTGGCAGGCAAAAATCGGATCGCACACACAAAATCATTGATTTTCAATATAAATTACAAGCGACGATTCATGCTCTTACAGCACCAAACTCCCCCGGTTCCACAAACCCATTTGCTTACACATTCAGACAAATGCAACCGCAACAAAACAAAAGTTCATGACGCAAAACTGACAGAAACATGAATATGTCATAAAATTGTCGATTTGTTTTCGGAAGCAGCAACTTCGGGCTTTTCGTTTTCAGTAGCGAACGAAACTTCGAGTTCATAATTTGATTTCAAGTAAAAGAAAACTAAATGAATATCAAATTAAAGTGGCGCAAGCACGTATATGGATGTGATAGCGATTTTCAAACGTGAATTTTGTGTGTGTGTGTGTGTGTGCGAGCACAAAGTTTTATATATGTTACTAATTAATTTCGCGAAAATGATTGACATCGGCAACTGCACTCGACTACCAACTGGTAATGGTTAATTATTTTGGGCGAGCACGTTTGTTGCAAATGGAGAAACTGTTCAAGTCAGTCGGCTGCTTGCTAAAGCCAGAGTGTTAGATCCGGTGTTGGATTTAGAAGTCATTCGCATGCATGCAAACTTCAAACAGAATCATAATGTGACCTAAATTTGTTGCTATTTCCAGCGATACGTTCATTTTCTAGACTCAAAGTAGAACAAGATTCAGGTGAAATGGGGAAAAATAGCGATAGGCAAAAATAAATATGATTCTCGGCGAGGAATGATGATTCTCGCTCTAGCTATACTCAAATTTTACTTTATAATCCTGCCATCAAACTCGATTCACTGATGTTATCTTGCAGTGCGTGCCATTAAAAGCCGCAAAAGCTCTTTTGGTTTCATATTTCGGTTGGATGAAAACCTGCTGAGAGAATGGATATTGGAATGCGTCCCCACTCGCTATTATGATAGGTGAAGCATCCGTTTTCGCAAAGATGAAACAATTTGCCGTGGCCAGTATCTACTCCGAAACATTATTTGGCTTTATGATTTTATGAATTCCATTTTATGTTTCTTACCGAATCTCATTTTCCTCAAGTATTTGTTGTTCTCAAACGTTTCACATTCATAAAAAAAATTACTGCGCTTCATGAAAACAGAAACCAACTTCATTTTTGCGTATTCTTAACGCTGTTTTTGTTATTCCGAAATTGTTCCAGAGCAATTGAGTACATTTATTTTTAAGTATTTTTTCGTAAATGCAATTATCTTATCAGT
Source organism: Obolodiplosis robiniae (assembly GCA_028476595.1). Classification (NCBI taxonomy): domain Eukaryota; kingdom Metazoa; phylum Arthropoda; class Insecta; order Diptera; family Cecidomyiidae; genus Obolodiplosis; species Obolodiplosis robiniae. Next base: position 49,409,299 of record CM052014.1, on the reverse strand, counting down.
ATGGCCAGAAGAATGCCTTGCAGTCGGGACTTGCTCTTAACTAAATTTTATTTCTCAACAAATGAATGTTGTTTTTTCGCATTTCAAAAGCTTGTTGACGGATGGAAAAATTGCAGTTTTTATGAGCAAAAGTACGGACTATTTTTTTGTAAATAAAAAAAAAAAGAAATTCGAAACTTTAAAGCGAGTCGGACGATCGATAAGCATCAAAAAATTCTCTTCGCAAAACTTTTTATTTATCAGTTTTCATTTTGTTTTCATTTCGTTTCAAATCAAAAGAGCGACTCGAAAACACATCATTACACAACTCTTGCAATTTCCACCAGTGATAAGCGTACACTTGCACGCTCCTTCCACCATGTTTATGAACTATGTCTGACATTGGCTGTTGATAATAATACACGAAATACACGTGCTGCGAATTGTTAGTCTTTATTAATAATCAACCAAATTGGTGTTTACATTGCAGCTAATTGGTTTACAGAATCAATTCAAATGTTTAATTCGATTTTCAAATTGATTTTCGTCTTTTTTCCGGAAGTGCCAACATCAGCCATACAGCTTGAACTCTTTCTATCCCGTTCGTGCTCTTCTTTCCATGTTCACCAACCCTATTTAGGTCTTCTTTAAATTATTGAATAAATTCATTTTCGTTGCGCCGTACTCAATTGCGAAATACTAACGATTTTATTCTTGTTCTATTTGCAGGTAATTATCCTTGGCTTAAAAATGATTAAAGAAACATTTCAAGTTATGAAATCGACGCCTTGAAGACCATATTTAACTGATAAGTCGCTGGCAAAGTGTGAGTAGAAGGGGAGACAAGCGTATTTTTCCCAAAGTGTGTACTTAGCTTTAGATTGACGGAAAAAAAGTCGAACATTAATTAGCTGCGAGGGTCTCGATAATATGAAGGTATTCACATGAATTATTGATGAGAAACATGGTCTATTTTGTGATTTATCGTCATGATTCGATCGAAAATATCGCTTTATGAAAGAAGTTGTTCGTTTGCTGATCCAATCACAACCCAATTGGATTGGCAAATGTAAACAAAAATCAACGGAATTGAGAAGATTATCCGAAAATTATATGTTAATGTCTGAAGCGGAAGAAAGAGAGTGGAATGGTGAACAAACAAGGGAAGAAGCGCGGCAGTGGGAAAATATACAGGAAAGTGTGCGTTACACGGACCGTTTGCCCGCACATTATCGCCAAACATTTCGTTCATTCTTCGTAAATGCTTCGAAATGTATTAATTTCGTAGCGGCGGCGACGAAGTCGTAGTGGCGCACTGTTGTATACCGTGTTAAACACTCTGAACAGCTTAAAAATGTATTAACTGCAATTACACGCATCATTATTTCGGCGTTCTTATGTTCTGTTTTTCATTCTTCACGCTATCTTCTACGTTCAATCGATTGACTTAGGCTTAATAATGTAAATAGCCGATGGTGATATGTTAATGTTTTGACTGCAGCAACTAACGACGCAAAATAACTGTACAAAATGTTACGAGCCAATATAATCGTCATGGGATGGTGTGTGTGTGTGTTGTGTCTTGAAGCTTGAAATGCAAGCAAATATCGTCAACGATTACGACGTTGTCATTTCGTGTCACAAAGAAGTCATTACACTAACGCGATTTGTCATGTCATTTAGAGCATTTTCGCAAATTACATGCATGAAGATTCACGTCATCCGCAGACACGCATCTCATGCATGTACAATGTACATGTATATCAAATAGGACAGACATAATCATCCGTCGGTTTTTGGTTGGCAGCGAAATCCAATTAGTTTACTTTCTCCTCTTTTCCTCACATTTGTAGCGCAACATTTTTGTTGTGCGTTTGCTGCATTGCCAAATGTTCATTTTATCTCAATTTAAAGAATATTTGCATATATTGGAGCGGATCCCGAAAATAGATGCTCATAATTAAGAAAACCAAAACGAATGAAGTGAAAAGCTTAAATCCTCAACGATTTAATATTGACGCTTGCATTATTCGAAAACAGTTTTCCATTCACATCCTACATCAAATTTATTGTGCGAGATTTCTTTTCGCACGCGCTCGCTTTTGAGGAAGGGTTCTTTTCGAAAATGAAATAAGTGAGAATCTTTATTCAATTCAATGTCGACTTACATTTCGAATTAAAATTAAAAAAGTTCAACGAGAAGCATCCTTCATATTGCGTTAACTTTACCTGTTCGTCTTTTGCGTGCCAGAGATTAATATGAAGGAAGAATTCATGCATAATTAACTTGGCATTATTGCGAAATTCCGAGGCGGTTGTTCGTTTCTTCTGCTGTGTGTTGGGCTCTTGATTTTTCTCTCGATGTAACCATTCCAAATTTGATGTGAACTTGAACGATGCGTTACACGCTAGAATCATTTACCGAACAAAAAAAATTCTCAATGAATAAAAATGAAAGAACGAATGCGACCGAAACGAGGCAACAAGCAGAAAAAATGTTAAAGTTTTTCACTCAATTTCGTAATTTCATTTTTTCCCATCATATTAACATTGAAACTTTTGCACCGGTTTTTCTCTTGCCAACACGACGTACATCTGACAGCAATAACTACAGGTTTACATGCAATAATAACATATCTTTATAATAATATCGACATTAACCTATTTTGTTTTAAATAAAGGTAATAATGATAATATCAAGATCCGATCCTTTGGAATTTTGAATTAAGAAAAAACAATTTTTTGGATTATATGCGATATTAAGATCCGATATTGATAAATATTCACATCCGATCTCAATAAATTATAACATTCGAAGTTCGAACTTATTAACTTCTATTGGGTTTATCTTAATATTTATCAAGGAAGCGCAATGATAAGACTACGCATCCTGACTACGCTATGCAAAACACGTGGCGTAGTCAACTTCGCGCCCTACTGCGTTTGTATGGTCGTTGCCATATTTATTGAGATGGAATCTTGATATTGATATTACGCTAATATTAACATATCCTAAATAAAAACCTAAGAATATCTTTGAAATTTTATTAAAAAAAAAATGTATTTCGCTAAATGTGAATCTGTAGCAATAACTGCATTTCACCTACAATGTTTTCGCAAATCTTCCATAATTTATAAAATAACGTTCAGATGTAAATGAAGCTGCTACTGCTGCCACTTTTATCCCATTCCATTGCGTGAGAGTGGGACACGTAACAGCCGATTGAAGGTCAAGTGGCTAATGGCCAAGTTTACCCGATATACCTATTTCAGTCGATGGACAATTTAAAGTATACAATTTTTTCCTGCGTGCACATTCCCCTCTCTCGGTCTGTCATTTTTGGTCCGCCAATCTAGGAATTCCAATTAAGATTGTTATGAAACAAATCAAAAAGAGAAATGCGAGCGTTGTTGGCGTTTGAACCCACATGTTGATTGAATAAAATGAATGTTCTATCGCTGGCTTCAGCAAAATGAAAATGCAACCGCACACACACACACACCACCGAAAGTCCAAATATTTTTAATATTCTCTGCGAGTGAAATTGCTCGTGAGGGACTATGCGTCCCTCAGCAACGGCAAAAATTCTTTTTTAATTAAGAAAATCATTTGTATACAGTTGTTTTTTTGTTTCAGTGCGCTTTAAGCAGGTCGAAACATGCAAAATGCAGATTTCAACTCCAAATTGAAGAACTTTCACCAAATTTCCTTCAAAAACCGAGCTGAAAAAATTCAATATTTGCATTTATATTTGATATTTGTATCATTTGATGTTCGAGCTCCCTCCGCATTTTTAATTTTTTACTTTCAAAAAATATTTTCATTCTGTTCATCTCCGATGTGTTTGTTATTATTCTGTTCCGCGCTCTGTCGCTCCATTTCTCTGTCTTTGTGTTTGAGTGTGACAATTTAGTATTCAGCTAATGTGTTGTTGAACATTAATGTTAAAGGAATTCCTATACCTTCGGGGGTGTACAATTGTACATGCGTTGCATCGCACACCAGAAACGTATAGCTACAGAAAAACCAAGACGAAAAAAAATAATTTGAAATAAAACAACCTTTAGCAATATGTCTTCCATTGCCATTTGTTCCACCCCAAGTCTTTCGTTGATGATGTTTTCGTAACATTTATGTAATTGTGTTTGGCCGAATAAAAAAATAATAAAACCAATCCGCTGCGCATCGTCTCGAGAGACAGGAAGATTGAGAGAAAAACCAGATGTGGGCACTCCAGTGAAATAAGAGCGTGAAGCGAAAATCAGCGATGAACACGGTAAAGCTTAATTTGTGTGTAGCAAAATGCAAAGGAACATATCGGACGACTTGAACAGCCACACCACAAGCTTACAGATATCACATTTCTTGCTTGTAAATTAATAAGACAAACACATCGTACATCTACGGCAAAAAACGAGCTGAAAGCGTAAAATACCTATACATTGAAATTGAAAATGCGTTATCATTGTAATTCTATCAAAAATGTACGCAAGTGCCGAGCGCTTCTAACATATGCATGGATGAGGGATGGAAAAAATGCTTCAAGCAACAAAACAAAGGTAGATGTGCATGAAAAGAAAGACGAAGAATGAGCTTCAGTTGACGATTACGTCGTTGCAAAATGAATACCTTGCGGCACATAAGCAACACGAACACAATTCCTCAAAAAGCATGGAAACGTAGATAACGACGATGTCGACTATTCATAATTTTCCCCGACATAAAGCGAATAACATATTCAAAAAAAATTTTTGTTTAGCAAAATTCTCGGACGCGCACGTTTTCGCCGTGTTTTGCGCTCTTGCACACGAATGAAATTACCATGCAAATTTTCAATTTGCCTATTATCATTTTTTGTATGCTTTTGTTGTTGTTGTTGTTGTTGCTGTTACCGACACAAGATTTCCTTTCTCTTTTCCTTTCCTATTGTCTGGAATCGAGGTGCTTTTCTCATGCAAACATTTTCCAAATTCCAAAATCCCACCAAACATGCTCAACCATATGAGCAAATGTGTGCTTGTGTGTATACGAAGCGAGTATGAAGCAATAACCTAATTCCATGCTCTTTGTTTTTGAGCCCTTATTATTTATTTATGTAATAAAACGATGAAAGCGAAAACGCACGAACCAAATTCGCAGATTAGATGCCCTTGCCGAGGAGAGAGAGTATCATCGCACTGTTACTAGGAGCCAATCTTTAGACGTGAGCACACACATAATAATTTCCTCTCTTCTTTTCTGAGTCCATTGGATCCGGCGAGGTGTGTGTAAATGCACGCGCGGTGTGTATGTGCGTCATTGGAGCGAACAGATTAAAAAACAAACAGATAAAGGGGTGAGCAGAGCCAAATTTCCGGTGGGAAACAATGAAGATTGCGTAGAAAAATCAAATATCCCGTCAACGTAAATGAAATGCCAAAATGTCGGAGAGACAGAATCAAAATGAGCCTTATATTATAAAATAAAAAAAGCGAAAATAATCCTCGACACAAAGAAAATTTACAATTCACATCAAACCACCAACGAAAAACAAAAAACAATCTCCTTCGATAGATTCTTTCCACCTCTCTCACTCTCTATCTCTCGCTCGATTCCATTTTTTTGGCAGATTGTTTCGTTCTTTCGCATCAAATCCAATTAAATATTTACATGAAATGTTCATAAACGTTGTAAACGCAAATTGAACATTTTCTGATTGGTCTTTTTGAGCGTTATCTCTATTTCTTCCTTACTCGTTCCCACTCCAATCTAATGCGGATTATACGGATTATTGGTGTTTTCACTAAATATGAAGAAAATGCGAAGTTAAACATGAAAATTCCGAAAATCGATTCCTAATATAATTTACGTGCGCGCTCGTACGGGCCGGTATTTCGTTGACTAGTCGCACATTTTGCATGATATTTCCAGTTTAAGCGATGTTTGATCTTTTCTACCGTAAACACGTATATTCTGTAACTAATTAGCTTCGGGAATCATTTGTTTCGTTTGTGTAATTGAGACCGGAATCATTCCGAGTGATTTGACAAAGGTATACGATAACCATTTTTTTTCTGTGCAGTACACTCCATGCGATTGATGCGACACCGGCAAAATTAACTTGATAGATAAGTATCGTTAAAAGTGGGAAAATCGAGAGAGTGGGAGAGATTCTTCTAGCAAAGATAAATGGGCAGAAATTATCATGTAAATGAATATGGTTAGTATCAATGAGCAGCACACATTGGACGCTTTTGGTGTTCCATTTGAATGAAATCATGTCGAAAAGTAATCAGGCGCGCATTTGATAGAATATCTTTGAAAAATGACTGAGTGGAGCGTGGCCGTTGGGTAAGCGCCGCATTTACTCGAGCTGAAAAATCGTTTGCTTTCGCTCTCCCCGATATCCATCGGCCAAGCAAAGCACATTCATTTAATCACCAAACGAATTTTTCTCTTCAGTAAATTTCAACAAAACAAACACCACTCGGTATTGGATGCTGATATTCTTTTAATGTATGGTTCGGCTTTTCGAAATATTTCAACTGTGATAATTTCAAAATATATAACGTAAAAATTTGTTTGTTCGGAACGGTGTTGACATGGGTGAGAAATTCGTGCACACAAATCGACACACTCTCACATTTTATGCTTTGCACGGTACAGAAACGGAAAAAGAGACGCTTTACGCATACAAGCCCTTTGTGACAAAAGGCCACAAATCAAATAAACCCCACTCACTCACATGGTGGCTCTTCGAAGTTTCAAATGAATGGCCATAGTCAATAGTTATAGCTTTCGGATAATTCATTCATTGTTTGGAAGCGGTATACCATCAGCTGTTTTGGTTTTCGAAAAATCAATAATATTGCTATTGATTGGCATATCTCAGTCAACTCTCTCAAACTTGACGTTTGCACTCATTTTTGAATTGTTTTTATTGAAAAAACTGAAAAATGCTTCGTTAAACACGCATTTGATATGAATAGTAGGACTTTCATGTTGAATTTTATTCAGACATTAATGACCGAAATCTTCAATTCGCAATCTAAATAACATCAACCGCATGTCGTTATGTCGCTGTGCTGACAGCCAAAGTTCAAAGTCATTATGCTGTTTACGTCCGGACCGTAGTTGACAACATCCATCCGTTGGTCCATTCTTCCATGTATTGACCTGAAAAACGTACAGTTCCATCATTTGGAATACACTTCAAACGAAGCTCAACTGACAACTTGTTTGGAGTTCTATTGACGTATTCAAAAAAGTGATCGACCTGTACGAAACAGGCCATTGTTGCCGCCAATTGAAATTGTTTTCAATATATTTCAAATCCAGATTTGGCATCTTTTTTCAATCTTGCCTCGCTGAGCTCGTGAAATGTTTCGAAACATGGAATGGTTTTCAAAATAAATGAGCTGCCATTCATGCGTAATTAATCATTTTATAATGAATCATATTGACTAGGTAGTGGCATATTGCCGAAGAACACATTTGTATCGCGCTCGCACGCTCTCGCTGTCTGTGCTGAGTGTGCGTTGAATGCACACTCGGCTAAAATTATGAAATATTTATGAAATGCATAGAAAGAAATCAAAACACCAAATGGAATAAATATCGTGGAAAAAATGACCCACAAATGCTGGAATGAAAGCCTCATTTCAGTAGCTCGATACACAATAAGAACAAATTGCTGCCACTCGAAAATATTCGAGTGAGCCAGTGACAAATGGTTTCATTAAATCCAATTACCTGTATTTTTATCGAAACAAATTGAGCGAGCAGAAAAAACATGGACGAGAAACATAACTGAGAGCCGGTAAATGCGAATTTTGATCAAAGGCGGATTATAACAGTGAAATGAATTCCGTTCGCTAAGTATATAGCGAGTACATTTGCATTAATCATTTATGTTCGGCTTTAAATAAGGTCCAAAATTCTGTGTTTATTTTTTTTTCTTCAATCATTATTGAAGTAATCTAATTATACGTTACTTCATTCGTTCGGAAAAAATGAATATATTAAAGAATGTGCTTAAGTGCGGCTTAAATCTCCATTGGCACGACAACGCCATCAGCGGCAAATCGAAATGTTGAACTTTCACCTGTGCGGCGAGTGCACGATGAGAGCCAAATGGCTTCTGCTCAGCACACGATGAAAGAAACATTCGTTGTTCAACTTCCATTAACTCGAGCAGAATCATGTAGGGAATCAAAGACGCTATTAGATCAAATACTTGATCAATCAAAGTTGGACGACGCGCACGCCCAAAACAGACAACCGTTTTCACTTTAGCTATCACTTTGAAATCAATTAAATGCAATAAAATTGATTGCTACTTGCGAGAGCGTAGTTTGTGAAAATAATTCCTCTTCGTGAAAGCTTCTTGTAGCAAGAATCTTGTTGAAGTTGAAGTGGTAAAGTGTTTGGGGCGGCTACGATGAGACGAGCGCAAGATTTTAAGGTGAAAGTATTTCATTGTCTTGTCATCTTCGAAAAACTTTGCCATGTCGAAATAAAATTGAGTGAAACACTGAGGAAAAACACACAGAATGAGCGATTAAAATATTATTTTCAAAAATCAACTTTGCTCTCCGACGTCGGATTAATTCGAGCGGAAAATACAAGAAGAAAAAGATATGAAAACTGGTTTAATGCTGGTGTTGGGCCCGTCGTCATCGTGTGACTCTTGGGGTGTCGTTTACATCAACAAACTCAAGTAAATAGCATCAAAATTATGCTGAACCATTCACAATTTTATTTGAAATGAACGACAGCCATAATGTAGTGTAAATAATGTTTCTTCGCTCGAAAGATGAGTGAGGAAATCTGAATAGACCGCAGATTCTCATTCGCAAACTTTTCTCACTATCGAGATCGTTTTATTGTTATATTTATGACTAAATCACGTTGGAAAACAGACACCAACCGATTATTATTAAGAAACTTATTTTTCTCTTGAATTTTGATTTTTCTTTTTCGTCGGCGTCTCTTGTTGGTGTGTCGCTTGCATATTTCGATGCTGCACAAATTAAAATCGGAACGATTTTTGTTGTGGTGTGAAAACGATACGTACATACAAACAAACAGTTGTTGTCAATCACTTTGAACGCATTACAGGATTATTTCTTGTAAAAGTTGTTTCTATTATCTCTTGTTTTCAGTATGCGATGGCTCGGGTATTTATTTTAAATCGACATTGACGATGCAAAACCGAACATTTTGGTGTTGCTCGTTCGTTGAAAAATCGAATCAATATCGGAATATCAACCTCGTTTCGGTTGGTACTTTGGTGCAGGTGATCACGCAAGCTCATTTCTTTTTCTCATTTTTTCGTTCACCACACTTCATCCAGAACAATGAACAGAGAGTTGTCTGCTTATGAATGTGACCGGTTTTCTGTGTGCCACTAAAACGCGACAGAAAAGAGCATCAAGTAAAATATCTAGTGTATAGACGGAGATGGCAAAATTATCTTGAACTGCTCAAAAGTGCTGCCGATACTGAGGTGATTTCAAGATTGCTTTTTCTCCTTTGCTTCTGTTTCTTTTTTATCACACTTTCTCGCCACTCACATTGTTTCGTGCTCAATGTACACAAAACGTTTCAACGCGTTCGACATCGAATTAGTCACCGAATGATGACAGGTTTATTCCATTCAATGCTAAAGCAAAAACGCAACAATGCATTCTTCTACACTTTCAATCATATTGCTTTCGCACACAATTTTTATACAATTTCTATTTCTTAGAAAGTGACTTTTATTTGAAATAATGTAGTTTTTTTGTAGGAAATTCGGACTAGTTTCATTAATGAAATGTATTGATTTGCATCGCGAAAATTTTCTGATGAGACATGCAATCATTTCGAAACTCAATTTCAGTGAATTGACTACATAACTACTTGAGAATTAATTGAAATTTAAAGAATCGCGTGTAAAATAGAAAGAGTTTCATATGAAATTGAAAATGTTAAAAGACTCGATCTTTATAATAAAAAAATTAAAAAAATTAAATAGCAAAATCGTAATCGATTTCGAAAATGAGAAATTTGGCACAGTCAAAACGAAAGATGTCGTAAATTGTTGGTTTTATAATTGTCGATTCGGCGCCAAATGTTTACCGCACAAACCGCGTCGTTTCTCGATAATTTATGCAACTTGCTGGCTTGCCTTAAATCTAATGGCTCTCACAGTGTCGCAAATATACATAAAATAGCAACATTGTTTTGGTTGCTCTTGATTGGAGTGAGTGGTCAAATCCAACATAAAATACATTAAATCTGTGATCATCATCTTGTCTATATTTATCCAGTTAATCCAATCGAAATATCACCATTTTGATGGTTGCGAAAAGAGAAAACGACCGAAAAATGGAGAACCAATAGAATTTGAATAAATTATGCATTTGATTTTTATGTGTGGCAGTTTGTTAATCCGATCCCAAGCAAATGAATTGACGTGCCTTCTTATTGATCTCGCAGTTTATTGATACAGAATTTATCACTGAGATGTAAAAGCGAGTATGTCAATGTTATTTTAAATGTTCATACTTGCCTTTACATCTCAGTGATAGAGATGACGAGGAACGGCAAACAATCACGGCATTTCCTTGAACGATACACACCCATTTGCTTCAGCGGTAATCGATTTCGTTGGAGACAGTGCCTAGAACGACACAATCGTTCGAATAAAAGTATGAAAGAGCATTTAGCTGCTTTCTGTTTATGTTCCTTATTTTTTCTGCCATTGTGTGCACTTCAGTGACAGACGACGACGAAACGAATGTGGTTGTGACAATGGTGTAAATTCCTTTTTGTGGTTGCAAACAATCGCGATATATTTTTATGTTCGGAAATAAAACGACACATAAAGATAGACCAAAGATAAACTGGTTTATCTGTCATTGTATTGCAACTTGTTCAGCGACTTGACGTGCTGCTGCACCATCTTTCCGAACGCTCACTTTACGACGCTAAATGAAGAGATGCTTAAAAAACTGTTGAAGAAATGTTGTTATCAGTGCGTATGAATCTGAATGAAGTGGCCACATAAAAAATTTTTATGTCAATTATTTTACGCACCAGAAGAGTGCTCGGTAATTTAGATTCGATTGTTATTTTTATGCTTTTTAAAAGGTGCGACAACTTATTCATATTCTCTCAGCATGATATCCAATTTTCTGGATTTTAGTGTAAAATTGTGCATTTTCAAATTGGGAAAACGCATGACATTTAAAAATCCATGCAAACGAAACGAATCGTAAAATTATTATTTTAATTAAATTGAAATTTTCAGACACTGTCGCAATGCCCGTACAATAAGTGGAATGCCACCATTCCGGACTCGCGCACAAACAGCAGAAAACTCAATTCCACAAATTTAATAAAGAATCGTTTTATTTAAGTTTACTAACGTAAAATAATGCCGTACATAATATAATTAGAAATATAGCTGTGCCACGTTTCACCTACAAATAAGCACTATGATTACGCTTGTGATATAACGTCTTCGGTATGATGTAACGACCAGCAGGCAGCCAGAATTTGTTTTCAAGAGAATATGATTCAAGAAATAATTTAATTGATACCATTAGAAGTGCTAATTGCAAGCCACAATTGACTATTGTGTGCTTGGTGTTTGCTTGAGAAATCACGTTTCCTGCTAATGCTATGCTAGTGAGTGTATCAAAGGTCAGGACGACGATGAAATGCGTTGCTTTTGTGATGCAAGTGTTGCTCTGGTCGTTCAACATCATGCGGCATTTTGTCGGGTTGGTGGCGAACAAATGAAAAACCGGCACGCAAAGAAACTTACGAGACAAAGACAAATAATGACTCGATAATACAGCTTATCCGCAGGTTATACGTGCACTCGCATGGTCATTTGATGGGATTTTTTTTCTATCTAACAAGTGTGTGGAAAATTCTGCGACAAACATTTGGTGCGGTGCAAACACATACGCATCATTCGAGAATAAGATCGAATCGGAAGCGAGGGAGAGTGGATCAATGAGTGATAGAGCTGGAAAAGTAGCGAGGGCCATGCGGTGCCATCGGTGTCGCAATTTTCGTTGAGTAAACCTGACTGCATGTAGCCAATTGGCCGTTCTAAGTACACATCTTGTGTTCGCGGTTTGTTCTGTTGTGCGTTTGGTGTGAAATTGCACACAAAATGTGATGTTTATCACCGAAGATATCAGTTGGCATTCAATGGTTTTGTATTGCGCTGTCGTGTGCTCGCTGTTATTACCCTTAATGCAGCGAGCGTCACTCGTTCCTGTTTTTCTGCATTGTCGGTTATTATAGTTTTTCTGGAGATGGCGATGCTATTAGAGATGGCGAATGGTTCTGCTGGCAACGACCAAGTGACAAGTGATTGAATAGATTTACACAGCCTGCTGCTTAGTGGATTCATGTGTTTATACAATATTCAACACACAATATAAACAATATTGTGTTGATCATCGGCATCAGAGTGTGCAGACGAGCGCCAACAATTGCACATTCATCAATCCATTTTAGCTGCGGCTCTATTGATATGCAGAAAATGGTCTATTATTGATGATTAAATTAATGTTCTCGAGATCAACGTTCCGAGTTTTCGATGCAGCATCTAAAATGGTACGGTGTTCAAGTGAATTTTACATATTATTTTACATGTGGCCAGAGAATCCAAAACATTATCAATGATTGTGGCTTTCTTCTCTGTTTGACTTTCAATGAAAGCCGAACACACCATCGATGGAATCTTAATTTGATGCAGTCTATGCTCTTCAATTTCCGCACAATGTGCCATTGTATTTATTGTGGCTCGGTGAAATGCTGAAGATTTACAGCATTGTTGACTATAATCAAATAACAAAACGAACTCTCGCATTCGAACAGCTTCACTATTGTTCCACAGGTGACTTGCTAATGTTTCTAAATGCAATTTAAGTCGCTCTTTCAACAACTCAGGCTCAGTGAGTTTCGCAAGCTCACCGGAACGCGCTCAGTGATGATGATAACAAGACATTTTAGAATTATTCGATTCGAATTAATATTATAATAACATAAACTTCCGATCTTTGCCTTGCACTTCTTTAATTAACGGCGGAAATGCAATCCATCATTGGAGCTCTCTTCGAACCAGCCACGTTCAAGTCGATTGTTTTGCTATTCACATCGAGTGTTATCTGGTTGCGCCATGCTTTGAATGACAAATATCATTAACACAGCGTCGAAAGTGTGGAAGAGTGAAAGACAAAACCGGTGTCAACGACTGAATTTACACACAACCAATGTATACACATGCAAACAAGCATTTTAATTATGAAATGAATTTATGAATCAATTGGAACTAATTACGGTGCAGTTAGTATCCATTTTGAACGGGGAGAATGGCGCAGTGCCAATGTGCACACATACGGATACACTGGCAAAAACTTGTTGAAATAAAAGCATGATACCGCGGCAAAAATGTAAATCAGTGTAATTTTACAATTTTACGTGGCTATCATTATTCAAGCAACTACTCATCCAATCTCATAAAATGCAGCAAGCATTTCCTCTTCGGCTCCCTTTCTCTTTTACTCTCGCCGTGCACTGGCTGCATTGGAAATCGAAACTGCGTGCGAATAAGACCAACACAAGCATTTTGATATGAAAATCGTTCGAAAAATTTCGCTAGAAAATTGTGATCATTTAAACTTAGCGAGAATGATTATAAATTTTAATGGTGGCAAAGAAGTAGAAAAAACGTTGGATAAAAAACGTTGATATTTCGCATAATCTCGTCGTTAGTAGCGCTTTTTTATTATCAGCACAGATAACAAGTCGAACGAAAAAACATGTAGCCGCTGCATAATTATTTCTTTTTTAACAGACGCAATCGGTGTCAACGCAAACAATTTATATCACATTTTATCTATTATTATGATCAAGATGATATTTCAGTTGAATTTTTGTGTATTCTCTCGGAGTGTTGGAATGTGAGAGCGTTAGGAAAAAACCGCACATGCCGTTCATAATTTGAAATGAGACGCAATCTTTGGAATCAATGTAATTTATAGTAATGTTTGAAATGCGAAATAATTTCTGCTTTTTTTTCGATGCCGCAATTTGTTTTTTGCACATTTCATCTCGTGCAGCGGTGACACGCAGCCGCCACTTGATTCATTCTATCTCTCTCTCTCTCTCTCTCTTTCTCTCTCTTTCTCTCTCTCTCTCTCTCTCTCTCTCTCTCTCTTCCTCTCACTCTCTCTCTGTCTTTCTCCCTTTCTTCTCTTACACAAACTTTTTTGCTTCGTTTGTGGTAAATATGCAAAAGCAATTTGTATTTTAAAGTTGCATGACAAGGAAGCGAACGTAGTAGTATATGTCTATTTCGTCCTGCAATAAACATGATTGGAGAAACCTTTGCAAAGCTCAAATCGAATTTATTTGAAAGTTTTTCTCACTCTCGAAAATTGAGATTGCATAAAATCGCTTTGATGTCTAATGCATTGGCATGGCAACACATTGCGGCATTTTCTTCTTGTGTCCACTTTTGTGTTCTATCCTTTCGACAAACAAAAACATGCAATCGCTTGTTGCAACAACACCGAAAATAGCAACCGAACCGAACTGTTATTTATTTCCAATGATAAATGGAATAATTCTCTTGAGCCGTCAACAACAATAAATCATGCTGCATTTCTGATTTTCCATTGAATTAATTATGTGGGCAAGAAAATGAGAAATGGACACGAGATGCTATTGCGGCGGTGGCGTCCACGGCTGCTGGACATACAACAGCAGTAAATATTTACTTGGAAATTCAAATTGATCGACAACAATGCGCACCGATTGAGTATGAATTATTGAAATGCACTCGATTTCAGAATAAAACCATTTCGATTTTCGCACAGTCTTCCATCTCTCGACGAATATGCGTTTCAATTATTTTCATCTACTGTATCCATAAATGAAATGAGGTTTATATGCACGATTCCATCGAGATAATTGGAAAATGCCTTTCAAAAGGATAATTTCCAACAGCAAACCAAATGTATCCTCCATTGAAATCGTACAAATTAAAAACCAACATTGTGTTTCGATTGTCTTTTCTATAGAATTCGCATGCATAGAAGTCAGGCGAGAAAATTAGTTGTCAAAGCCATTTTCAGTTACTTCATCTCAGTCTCTCTCATTGTGTCTCTTTCTGTCTTTCAATATCCCATTTTGATTGGATTTTTCATATAGAGTATTCATTAAATTGTTCGTCATTCATTTTTGCCTACGCCATATTCCCAAACTAGCAATCACGATTGAGAGATAACATGGTAATTTTCATATTGCATTCATGTGCATTGTGCAAATTAATGGTGAATACAATAAATTGAAAGTTTTAAAATAAAACCAGTATTTTGGCTATAAAATGCCATTCAAAACCGACACAAAAATGTGATGGTACCGCAATATGGTCTCATACTTATCCGGATATCTTTTAACATGACATCCGTCGTGAATGTCAAAATGGATTCGCCCGTGAGTCCATCTAATACGCCATCGAAGCCACCATAAAATTGAAATTTCAGAAGTGAAATAAAGCTGATGGCCTCCAATATTTGTAAACAAACAAGTTGCCCAGGAAACTACTGACTTAGGCTAGATCCAGAAAAATATGCGCCCGAATCGGAAACGGTAAATTGCTCGTATTGAACACTTCCGCAAACATGAAAGTTGTTGTGCAGTTGTTAAAGTTAATTTCGCATTTGCACTCTGCTAAGTCAATTTTCATAAATTTGCCCGAACAAAAATTTTATATTTGTTTGCGCGTATTGCTCGTTCGGTCGCAACAATGTTGCAGCACATCTCTTCGTCTCTGACGAAATGAATGTTGAGGCTGCTATATTGGTACGACGAGTGGGGAGCTTTATCAGGAAATGGGCGAACGCAAAGTTTTGTGGAAAATGTGTCGAAGAAGTAATCCAGAGCGTATTTCCGATGCTTTCAACTTATAATACTTTGACCATTTGGTGTGCAGTGTTCGGTTGTTACGGTTTCATGGCAACAGCTCAAAGTCATCAATATCATCATAAATTTGACGTCATACATACACATTTCTTTAGCCGCAAGACACCTCTCAAATCTGCCGAACAACAAGTGAATCGATCGACTTTTTCTTTAACTGTTGACATCACTGAAATCCAAAAAAATCCGAAATAATCGCATCAAAAATCTTTGCGTGACAGCTGATTCATTTATTTTACACGATACTTTGTCTTTGATTCTCTTCATTTTCAGTAAAAAGTAATCGAAATTTAATGCTCAGAGAGGCCGATTTGGCGGGGAGTGATGAATGGCGTATATAAGCGCCATGTCAGAACGTAATATTGGTTGATGGTGTTTGTGTGCGCAGCATTATGGTTGGCATTTTATGGAGTTCATCTAATATTTGCTCAATATACCGCATATTTAATGTTTCAGTGGAATATTTTTCATGCTTCAAAATATTCCAACATTTTTTTTCAGTGATTTCCTGGAAATTTAGAACATTTAACTAAATCGTAACGAAATATGGTGAAAATTTTATCAAATACGAATTGTTCATGATTTTCATGGAGAAGATGTGTATAATGTTAAAATTTCGTGTATATTATCAAATTCCGTAATGTTTATGAAATGTTCGTGGTGCAAAGCTACGAAAATCTCCATACAATATATTCCTTTTTTCCAGTGTTCCCATCGATTTTGAGAAGCTTCGTTACCTTGACAGATTGCCAGCCAGATTCTTGCTTGCGTTTCATTTCAGTTCAATCAAAATAGGTAAATTGAAAAATATTCGAGCAATCCCACTCGCACGTGCTCTCTCTCGCGCGCTGGCTGCATAGCAACAATTATATTCATAGCAATGGCCAATCACATGTGACATTTATTTGATACCAATTCGTTCAATTTGCATGCCGATTCGCTTGAATTGATTCAACCCAAACAAATCCACAGTTTTCCTCGATGTTGCCAGTTTTTGGCTAGCGAACATCTGAACAACTCGAACTACGAAATCGGTTTGGTGTCATACAGCCGATGAAATCGGAACTTTCGTGCAATATTACTACCTATTACGATTTTAGTGCCAATATTTCAGATCAAATCACCGTTCACATATGTTATTAACTTCTTCTCACGCTCGATGGTAACTTGATAGCATTTTTGGTTGCGCATTTTTTGTTTCCGTCTCTCCTTCGATTCCACATTCGGCAACCAATTTTGATAAAACCAATATTCGGCAATTTTATTTGATGTAAGTGATATGGCGCAGCCATCAGCAACGCTTAACAACGACAATATTTGCCATGTGCTCGTTCATATAATTTCAGTCATAACTTATGAATTTTGATAAATGTGTGGGGTGTGCGTGTTCACTGAATGTGGCGCACAAGCGCGGGCGGGGGAAATATTGTGGATTGGGGAAGGCGAAAATCGCACAAGACGAAATATTTATAATATATTTATTGGCTTTCTTCACCGATGCGGTAAGGTAAGCCACTAAATTTTGTACGCTATTCGGTTTGCAGTGCGAATATTCAAACACACACACACACACACAAAGTAAATACAATCTGTGTTGCTAATCCGTATTTTTCTGTCGATTGATCGAAATGAAAATGTAATATAAGGCCAAATCGGGATGCTGAAGGAAACAAGCAATATCGCTTTTACGACCTTTCACATTTATTAATTCTATCCGCTTCCCGCTAACTAAAAGACACCATAAACTTTTTGATTATTCAGTCGTGAGAAAATCAAATTTTCGATTTAAATTACAATCTAAGCGGTAGCCACACTATTGCGGTAGTATTTCAATTCTTCGGTTGATAAATTCTCAAATAGAAAGTTAATTTGATTGAGTAGTCAACGACGAGGCTAGGCCACAGCCACACTTTAAGCTTCTTGCGCTATCAGAAAACTTCAGCATATTGAAAGGCGCTTTGTTCAAAAGTCAAGTAGAAAATCGGTGCGTTACCGTAACATGCAAATTCAAAGCAGACTGAAGAGAAAGAAAAAAAAAACAAATTTTGAAAAAGTTTTCAAAAACATTCTTGTCGCAGAACTTTCTGAGAAGCGGATTCAATTTCTTACGACTCTTTTGCAAGTCGAAAAATCGACTCACATGCCAAACGTTCAATAGATATTGATTGAACGTAAAATAAACGCAATTCAAAACAACTTTTCAAATTGACTTTTTCGGTTTTTTTTTTTTTTTTAATGCGTAAGTGAAAAGAGGGTTAACTTGCATTAACTTGGTTCTCATTCATCCATTCTTATGTGAATTTTATTGCACTGAAATGAATTCTACTCCTGACTGAATTCAGATGGATTTCATTAGAAGGTTAAAGGAATTTCATTCTTTGAAACATTACTAATACTAAAATTACTTATATTCGTGTAAAACTGAACTCATGACAAAAGCGCATGCCATCAGCAACATAACATGAATGTTGTGAATTAAAAGATTCGCAAATTAAACTTGACATTCTAAATGAAAAATGTTATAATAGTTTTTGATATCGTTTGACGAATACAAGTAATCGATGCTAATCATTTGACAACTTCCTTACAATTGCACATCTAATTCGGAACTTCTCTGTGATTCGGTCATCAGATTACTGATGCTTCATTTTCAATCCATTTTAAGTCACCTAAATTTCTACCTATTTTAATCATTTATCGCTAGAAATTAAAGAACTGAATGAATTATTTATAATTACCCAAAGTTGAGCTTTTGTAGAAATTGAATTTCGTTGTCGTTGTAAATACAAATTTTCAATCAATTTTCCCTGAGAACTTTTCATCGTATTAATTCCGTATTAATTTGTTGCAGATCTCTGTACATTCCAAAACTTTTACTTACATCGTTGAAATCTCATTAATTTGTGTTAAGTAAAAATATGTCGAAATATTCATAGGATGTGTTATGCAGAGCATTCAATTTGTTGAAGTGACACAAATCGAACAAAGTTTTGACAAGAGTATGTTAAAATTTGGAAAATATTGCATAATGAATACATGTGATTAATGCTGAGTAATATGAAAAGGGCGTGAAAATGGAATTTAATGAGAAGTTCGAGGGAATCAAATCAATTAGTATTATTTTCGTCGAAAATTTTGATGTTGAGTTTATTCGGAATCGGAATGCCGACAAAAATATGCACTCATCAAAATGGATCAAGTGGCAGCATTTTCTGTGCTGTCTGCCAACAGTTTGGTTGTTCGAGCTCACGTTAAGAGCGCCAGAGTGTGGGAATAATCATAAAAATGGTCAGAATAGAAGATTTGTAGTGGAATTCACAAGACATGCTTCACATTTTATGCGATTGAAGTAGATAAATAAATGGTAATAATTTCGGATTTCCGTAGATTATGAGAGTTGAGCGTAAATATATAGCTGGAGTGTGAAACATTACCGATGCTTCCGAGCAAAAATGTCCGATTACTAATCAGAATAATGGAATTGAAATCGTTTAAACATGTTTCAAGCCCCAATCAATTGATTGCTTTGAATCCATAGCAAATATAAAAGATACGCCGCACATAATTGCTGTGCTGGACTGTGGGCTACGATTGTGCAAACTCTGTGCGGATATAAAATAATTAAATCGGAATCGACGGAGTTGCAATTAAAAACCATAATTTAGATGTAAAAATATGCCATTTCAATAAAATTGCTGAGCAATTATGTGCGGGCATTCATCATCAGTCAGATTAAATGGTATTTTTCCTTCCGCTGCATGCGCATTCACCATCTTCCTTATGGCGAGCGTCACAAAGCGCATTAAAAAAAAAACTATGGCGTTTTTAAAGACAATTGATCCGCAATATAATTAAGACTCAATGGAAATCACTTTGATTACATTATTACATTGTGTGTAAACAATTGATTACATCCGAGTAATCGGCACTTTCGCTATTGATTTCGCCGATTTGCCTGGAAAAACATTTGCTTTCATCGAATAGTTGTTGTTTTCATCGCACCCGATCCGCTGCGCCGTGACTAATATTTGCAAACGTGTTTTTCTCTGTTTGTGTACAAAAACACACACGATTCAGTTTTTGTTGTTTATTGTTGTTGTTCGAAAGCTTCAAATAATACATTTGGCACGAAGTGCATGAATAAAAAACGACTAATGGATCACGATGGCCACTGTTCAAGCATTGTTCATTTATCATTTTTCCATAAATTTTAATGCGATATCCAGAGAAAATACCATCGTACACCATATGCGTTGAGAAACAGATATACCCTCTGGAATTCTAAGCAAACAACAACAGATCCGCTGAAAAGAATGGTGGAGCGGCCACGGATTGCGCGAATTCATCCATGTGAATATGAGTGTTGGATTTTATCCACTTTAGTCCCGACGCATTTTCATATATGTCAAAATGGATTTATAAATCCTAAATTTATGCAATACGAATGTATTTGTTGTTCGTTTGCTCCTGTTAAGATGCAAAACCAATGGAATATAGTGACTGATGAGCAACACTCTAGCACACAAGAAGAGATATTACAAAAAAATATAGAACCTTTCACGAGAAAATCTCAAAAGTTCTGGCTTACGTTTTGGTTTTCAAGCCACATTTTCGGCATTTCCAGGTGCGTGTATTGTCTTATATCCGATTTTCGGTGTTTTATTACATTTGCACAACAAACACATGTCCATTATTTATCATCGTTCGAATATTTCGAGCCTAGGTTTACATTCCGGATTACTTTCTATGAACAAGGTTTCTATGAACAAGGTGGGTAGGCATTGTATGAGTTCCTTGAACTTCCGATTCGTATATTTTCTTTGGTATTTTCTTGTTTCACCGAAAATGTCCGGTTTACGATATCATTTTTTCGAACTGTTGATATTTGTCTACCAAATCATTATGCCAACTCGACTTGACCATGCCTTTCGACTTGTATTAACACCAATACACACGAAATACCAACCTTTTTCTGAGCTCAGCAGAAAAATCACGTGATTTTCATCTCTGCCTACATATTATACATAACAAATGAGCTGGTAAGTGACTATATGAGAATGTTATAGCACGAGAACCGACACCATTCAACTTAAATTTTTCGTTGCCGTTGTATATGGCCCACATCTTTTTCTCTTCATCATGCGCCAATGCGATGGTACATTCAATTTTAATGCCCAGCCGAGGTAAAGGAGTATATGATACTTGCGTGGTGCCACATATATCCACATTCTTCGTTGTCTGCTACAACCGATATATTATTCAATAGACCTTCTTTATGCACACATTCATCAAGCACACTCGTCGCAACGAAATGATAATTTATGTGTTAGATTGAATATCAAAATATATTTTGCATCAATGTACCAAGTAAAAAAACTCTGTAATATAAAAAGCGCTTATCAGCAGCGCTAAGGGCTGTTAGTATCAACTTAAAACAATAGTGAAACAAATATCGTTGTTTTGAATGTGTGTAGCTGATGTATACGTTCTAAAGAACGAGCTGGACGAATTGGTGGACGAAACAGTTGCATTTTAACGGATTTCGGCAACGAATTTCAATTGAGACCACTCATGTTTTGCGACATCTTCCAAAGCAGTACCTTGTGGTAGAACATAATGGTTATCAATGACTAGCTCAATGCAGTGCAAGCAGAAATTTACTTTGAAGAACTTCAAACTTCTAAAACTTTCAGTTTCGATATTGTAAAAAATTTTCGAAGAAAGAAAAAAAGAGAAGCGGAAAGAGGAAACAGAAAGGAGAAAAAAGGAAATGTAAAAAGGAACACATGGGGACTACGGAAATTTCGAAGGTTGAACTCCAACATTCAATCTGAATTATGAAACATGAAATGAAAATGATTGAATTGCAATGTCGTCGAATCGAATCCATCAATTTCGAAAACCATCAATTCAAGTTCTTCAAGCGATAGTAAAGCATTGTAATGATTTCATTCTTCAACGTCCAATATTGAATTCAGTGCGCGTCACCACTTTTTGAATCCATTCACATGTAACCTTTGGCTAGTACCCCTATGAATCACGTAGCAACGATGAATTCGTGTTCGATTCGCGCCCAATGATTCAATCCACCCAAACATTCCATCACATTGACGCGTATTCATCGAAAACATTATCAAAACAATGCAATAGAGACGCATAGGCACTCATGAGGTGTTTATCAAAACGGACCGCACACTTAACCACATGCTACTGTTTACATTCCCTTTATTCGTCAGTATTATTTACTTTTTCAATAAACCATATCGATAAATTCGATTTTCTTGAATAGCACTGAAAATACCCGCACTACTTTCATACACATAGACACAAACAATCTAAGCCGCTCATGAATAGAAAATCAAGTTCATCGCTTGAGCACCGTTCGACATGCATATCAAATAGATGTTCAATTTTTCATACAAAACGAAATTTATACATGACAATGCAATTGATGAATATATCTTCATCAATTGTGCGAAACGGCCGAAAAGAGGCGATCGATCAATGGCATACACAGAAATCGAAAACAAGTACGAGTCTTCATTCTATGGGTAATTGAAAAAATCTGGCCATTTTTTCGTGAACCACATGAAATTTACTTTTCACTTGAATATTCATTGTGCTAATAATAATTTCTGTTCTCGTCTGACGCAATTGTTGATATTAGCAATTAATATTAAGCTGTCAAAATGAGGCGATCGATCGTCTGGCATTACGTGCATACTCGATCCACACAGAAAAAAAGACGCCGTTCATTAGCTACATGTATGTTAGAAGACACAAACATTAGCCAGATTAATGTAGATAATACATTCGAAATTGAATCGAGCATGTATTTGATGGCGGTGAACACAAAATTAAATCAACAGCGAATCGGCAGACGATATGAGCCGGGCGAAAAGTTCGAGATACCAAAAGGTTAACAATCTATAATTGAATAAAAAGATCAAATGCTGTAACTTCATTACATGCATTTTTAATGGTTGAATTAAAATAAATTGGGCCAATTGCAGCCAAAAAAAAAACTGAACCGAGAAAAGGCACGTTTTTGTGTGATTCGTATCGAAATCCAAAGCTAAATGGCATGACAACAAATCGGCTATATTTCGGTGCGAAAATCTATGTAAATACAGCCGAATCGAGACTGTGCGGTTTTGTGCTTCTAATCGCTGGGACGAATGAATAAACATATCGAATAATATTGAAGTATTCAACCAATTTCTTAAAAGGTTTCGATGATTCAGAAGAATATCATATCATCAAATACACGAATTATGTTCAATTATTGTCATATTAAATTTGATATGAGCATTTTGGATGTTCGAAACGGCTTCGGAATGCAAATTACAAATGTTTATCTCGGATTCAATGTTTTGGGACGAGACATTTTTAATGGATTGGCTCAACATTGACCTTTTCATTAAACACATAACTCAGCGGTAGTTTTTATTCTACAAAATGTCATCATTTTACAAAATTACACATTTGTAATTGCATTAAATCGCACAGTCTGATGACAGCAGCCGAACGTAAATAAAGTGCGCTGTATTATGAATACACGTATTTGAAGCACTCATCCGTTATGACAAAAAATTCTGTCTCCTCCAAACTTGACATTGTATCAGCATAAGTATTGTGTTATGTCATTTTTGTAAATGGAAAATGCTCATGAACGATTTGGGTCGTTTTGAACTCCCAGACGCCATAATTATTGGGACGCTGTGAGAGAACATAATTCAATTAAGACTCAGTGAAAACCTCTTTTAATTGGAATTAAACCACTGAATTTGTTCGATAACAGGTTACAATCATCGGAAAACACAATCGCCGCTTCATTTACCAGAATGCTGCCGGGACCTAATTTGGTATTAAAACACTGGTTCCGAATGAACACATTTCTTCGCAACTTTTTTCCCGCTTCAATTGGATTTTCCGCAGTTTTTTGTTTTTGTTGTCGACTGTTTTAAATTGGAGGTAGATTTTTATGGTTAAGCATAAATTTTTTATAATTGGATTTGTCAATGTATCGCATTAAAATTGTATTTAACACATACTTTAACTGCAAATTAATTGGGTTAACGAATTAAATGCGAATTATCGGCGACACCGAAAAAAAGGAAAAAATAAAATGGGAATAAAGCGAGCGGTATTATTACGCAATAAAGATCGATATCCAAACTAAATAAATGCTGTTGTCTGCTGATATAACGTTGCTCTTTCTTGGCAGCCACCCGGTCTCACAGAAAATTGATGATGACATTCATGTAAACAAATATCAACCGCAGTTATCCGATTTATTTGTTCGCCACTCAATTCGTCATTTCGGCCCTTCGGCGGCAAAGTTTCTGAAACTCGAGCGCAAGGGAGATAAAATACTTACGCACTCACGAATGTAGTGAAATCCAGCCGTTTTGTGTACAAGTTTGATGTCTACTTTGATAAATCACAAAATAAACTGTCAAAAACTCGTTGGAAAATAAAACAGCAGGATATTAATCGAGGCATTCAAATCATTCGAGTTGGTTCCGTGCTTTCGAAAACTTAATTGCGGCCATGCTCAAGTCCGGTGATAATATTTCGGGGTTGTTATGCCTGGCAAAGGCATTGCGCGCATAACCTCCGGGGCAAGGACGACCACGCAATTTGAGTCTCTTTTATGTTGATAATGTTTATACTGCCGTTAAATCGCCGATTAGCAGCTCAAATGCATAAATCTTGGTGAAAATATGACACGATTCGATTAACGGCTGCTTTCATCAACCAAACTAATGCCTTTTGCAATAAAAATGACATGTGACTTTTGCCGTTTGATATTTGAATGTCAAAAAATAACAATCATGACTCAAAAATTCTCGATGAAGGAGACTGAAATATGAAGTAAAAAAATCGCAAGAATGAAACATACAGAAACAATTTTTTGACCAAACGAAAAGAGTTTGCGCATGTTTTTGCAGTTTCAGTTATGAAGATTTTTTTTGTAAGTTTCTCCCTCGTGATTTTTTTTTTTTTTTTTTTTTTTTTTGTTACAGTCTCTTATATCGAGAATATTTGAGTCATGATTATTCACAGGCATTCATTCGTTTAATGGCCGAATAAAACCGCTAACAATATCAAATCGATCATGTTCGATGAATGATGACCGCCGTACGAGAAAACGACCGCACACTTGGTTTTTCAAAATTATTGGTGACCATCGCATTCGAGGAGAGAGTTAAAAGACCGTAATTTGCTGTCCGCCTGCAGTTTTTGGCTTCATTCCACTCTACGTTTCGTCAACATTTTACGCTCCCTCATGAATGTAACCATGTCTTGACTTTTATTTTACACTCAATCGAAGCGCGAATAATCAATACAATTTGATGAGTCAATTATTTTGAACCGTCTCTCTCCGGCAACAAATGCGGTATTTAATCAACAGCAAAAAACAGCGAAATAAACAGATACTTGTTCATTGAGTTCAGCTTTTATGTGAGCCATAATCAATCTCGTTGAGACTCAAAATCACCACTTACCTTGTTTGTGATGGTCACTTTCAATCAATATGCTTTCCGTTTCCAATGAAAGAGACAGCGCAACAACGCGTGCGATTCGTTGAAAGTTATTAAATTAGATTTTACACGGAATCGCATTTAATGTGCAATAAGAACGAGCGCAAATGTTGACGCATGATTGAACGAGAGTGAGAGGAGAAGAGAAAGAAGGGAAGAGGGAGAGTCAGTTGTGTGCGGTTTGAAAGGTCATGACGATGAATGAGCATTAAATTGCGATGGAAACTGTTTGAAAGTGAATTCCAATGATATTTGCATAAAAATCTAATTTGAAAGTCGAACGAAAATGCGGCACAGCAAAAATGTCGTTTCTTTTCTTTCCGTTTTTTTTTTTTTCATTCTGAAACAGTCATCGATGGAAATTATATCATTCGGTTACGAGCGTGCAAAGTCATTGGCGAATTAAATATTAAACGAAATCCTTATCCCTATCGATATTATGTATTGGCCCAATTTCAATGTGCGGTTGAACAGTATGCAGTGCGCACGGCATCGAATTCGGAATTGCTACATTTTGATCATCAATTATTATTGGCATTTTTCATCGAAATGGAAAAGTTATTGATGAATTGTGCTACCGATTTCCTGAAACAGCTCTCAAACAAATTAAAAAAATTCAACAAATCTACTGGAAGTTTTTGCGGTCGCTCGGTATTCCTTCTCCCTTTTTGCTATCGACTTCCAATATAAATGGCAGTCCCAATGTTTTCGTGAAATATCATTTCACGTGTTTATCTAATAAATTTGTTATAAGTTCAAGGCAATTCGTCAGCTTAACAATATTTCATTAACTTTTTGCCATTATCGAAAGACAGTGAAATTAGTCGGTTGACAATGGAAAAGTTATAATACAACTCCCATGCAATAAACACAAATCGTTGAAGCATCTTTTGAAACATTTTTAGCTTTTCGTATTCAATGAATTGTTCCGATTCTGATTCACAAATATGTATGACTTTTAGTAGTTAGCAAAAGTCAACGGAAACAAAAGCATATGAAAAAAAAACTGTTGGAACAAACTCGATAAATTCCATTTCATATTTATGTTTATTACAGACGATTGCCGGGGTTTCGTTATCTTTTATTTTCGAATTCACTATCATAAATTGCTTGCTTGTTTCAGTTATGCTCTGTATTTCGCATTGTTTTTTGCGGCCCACCGAGGTGAATGTGAAATTTGTTGCCAGCTGCTGTCGCTTTCCGACTGATGGCTTTCCACTTCAGTACTGTTAATTGCCATTGACTGTCAATAGAATATTCTCTAAATAAGCCACAGATACTTTTGAGTGTCAAAATCGTTGTGATTTCAACTCGATTTGCTGTAAAGGATATGAAAGCATGCGAACAATAAACATTTAACATGATAGGAACAACTGATGCAACCTCTTTATTTTCGAGTGACAAATGACAGGCCGAAGAAAGAGCACACAATTTTCGGATGGAAATGATCCTTCGAAGGATAATTGGATTATAATTATGGGTTTCAAATGATAAGCAAAGTGTTATTGTTTAGGACAATTTCTGCCGACAGACATTCAGTAAATACATCGACTTCTCATCACTCGAATCAAAATAAAAACTATGAAATCGATGTGATTAAAAGGCTTTACGGTTTTTCATTAGATCCTTGTGATTGACGCGTTTGGATGAAGGCTCATTATTAATAGTGCGTTTGCGAGTTGTGAACCCTTTTTTATAAACTTTCTTGCTTGTGCTGATTATTATTTGGCATTTTCCTTGGTGATTTGAAGCAACGAAAAAAACAGCACTACCGAACATTATGATTCAGTTGAGTTGCTTGGCATTACTATCAAGTGCGGAATGTAGAGCTCATGTGAATTGGATATGTGCATGTTTGCCCAAACCGAATAATTCGGTGGATTTTACATCATCCCTTTTTACGGGCGCGACCATTTCGTCTTGTTGCCATCTCATGCGATGTGATGTGGTTTTTGCATAAATTCCATTAGTAAACGAGCAACGAGCATAAAAGTGTGTTGTTTTTAGCCGTGAACATTAAACGGTTGTCACAACGATTGTTGTTAGCTTTTTTGGGTTTACAACAAAAATCACATTGATAACAGTTAAGCATATTCTGCGGTACAAGCATTTTCCTCCGGAATAATGCTTGCCGCGTAAGTGCGAAACATTTTTTGTTGACACATTTGATCCGGTAAACCGCATACTCACACACGCTGCACTAACACACACACACACACGATCTTATTTCTATCACCGTGATCTATATAAATTAAATGCGAATTTCACTTGGCTGCTCTCAAGAAATTGAAGGATTCCAATAAACAACATCGATAAAATTCCACATTATAAATATATAAACCATTGTATGATCCAATCATGCTTCCCACTTCGTTTCGCCATTCATATTGCGTTGATTTTACGTGCTCTTAGATTTTATTTGCGTGAGTTTCATCTTATTATTATGAATGCGCGCAAAGCAAGTTCTGCGCTCGCCTTTTTTTATGTGGATGTCGTGCCTGAGCCAATAGCACATAATGTGATTTACGTAAGTCAACCAACCCATATTACCTGTATGCACTACATCGTTCAACATGTGTGTGTGTGTGTGTGGATGGAATTCGATGTGACGATGTGCGGAGCGCGTTTGGTTATACGATGAAGCTTATGGTAATTGCATATTTAAAGTCATGAGAAAACAACAACATGAATTTGATTTGAACAATATGAACGGAGAGCACGCGCGCGCTTGTGTGTGTGTGTCCGAAAACCACCTCAACGAAATACACTGAAGTAATGCTGATTGAACGCTCCTTACATTGCCGCGGCGAAAAGAAGCTTTTTTTTCATTTCATGTCTAATGTGGATCGGGTGTAGTATGCATGCGCTTATGCATGCTTTTCAATGATACGAGAAAGTTCGGCACCTAAAATGTGCTCACTCTCTCACATACACACATTTATGTTACCCATGAGCTATTAATTTAACAACCTCAACACAACGTTCGCTCGCATCACAATGAACATCGACATAATTCAAGGCATTAAAAATGCAGAGAGTAAAAAAAAAAATTGAGCGAAAAGACCAAAGGAAATATAACGTATGGTAATAAAGTCAACCAAAACCCATTAAGGATCTGTAAAGTGAGAAAGAATAACATCAAACAATGGCTTTAAAACACTGAAAAAGAGAGCAGGCGGCACGGCACGGCACACGAACGAACGCAACCGAAGCAGATTTTTTTCACTCCGTCTGCACCTATAAAGTTTAAGGATTATTTAATTTCCCCTTTGTTTTCATTACCTCGTCTCTTGCACTGGCTTTATTCACTTGGATTTGCTATTATTGCTGGAGCAATATACATATTTTTTTGGGTTTTTTACCATAAATTTTTATTTTCAATAATATATACTTTGGTAACAAGCATTTTACCTCGCGGTTATTGATGCGGATTTGCATGTATATTAGTGAAAGTTCATAACGTATTTAAAAAAAATCATATTCTTTATGTGGCATTAATTTTACAATGCAGTTTAATGTCACTAAAATTGAATTCTGTGTGACTTTTCCAGCTGACTGCAGCACTGAACACGACGCTAAATGATACAGTCGCAGCCATAACAAAACCGAGAACACACACGCATTCGAGAAAGTTTTCTCTTTCATTCAAAATCACATTTATTCGAAAAATAATTATAGTTGACTCTCATAAAACTTTCAATCAACCCAATAATGCTTAGTCAAATGTTGTACATACGGTCAGAAGTGTGCATTTTCATGAATTTTCCCCCGTGTAATCCAAAGTATCACTGGGGGCTGATAAAATAGCTCATTTAGCGTTAATTAAATTTCTATCTGATATTATTTTTGTATGGCCATTTCGAAAGCCAGCCGAAAACGGGTGCCAAACACCCCTTGTATTTGGTATCTCAACTCGTTCGGTTTAGTTTGGTTCGGTTCAGTTTTGCCGAAACAATGTGAAAATGAAAGTGCAGTGTTTTGGAAATGTCTTAGTAACGGGTATCACATGCGTGTCAAGGGTAATAATTAATATTAATTGTTTAGACGATGGAAAAATGCGACACACCATTGCAAATCTGGCATGGATATGGCCGAATTCCGGCCAGCGTGCGACATATGGAAATGTTACTTTTGAAAGCTACATTTTTCATTCAACATATCGCTTCTCATTTGCACCCCTTTTTAATCGTCGATTTTATTTTGATATATTGTTTCGTTCATTCATTACAATTGTTTTTTGTTTATTTCAAGGAATCGCATTTCTTTTGCCTTTTCCATTATTCATCGAAACGATTTCAATGTAAATTTGTTTGTATGCGAGAGGCGAGAGGTGACAGCTCCATTGAGACGAATGCAAGGTCCAACTATTATGGTCATGCGATACTGTTTATCGAATTTCATACTTAATTTATGATTGATTTTCCGCGTATGTTCCATTTTACGTTCATTTCGAGAGTTATTTATTTTTATTTGCGGTTTTTTTATGGTGAAAGTTCTACGAGCGACTAATGCAATTCAATTGTTCATTTCCTTCAAGCTTTATGAGTTGTGAATGATGTTCGACTACAAACACAAATTGACGATAGCACAATTTTTATGCAATTTTCGTTCGCATTGCATTTCATTTCCCGATGCATTTAGAATTGAAAGCTTTTATTATTATAATCAGAAAATAAACGTCTAATAAACTGCAAAATGTGCCTTCAACTCATCGAATTATGTGAACCAGGACGATTTTTGTCCTTTTCGAATGTTGGAAAAAAGCAAAATGGTGTTTCAAAGGGAAATCGCCTCCGAATTCAACCCAATTTTCCTCTCCACATATAAATTTCGATGCAATTTTCTTTTTAAAACATCAAAGTATGGCATTTGATAAATGCATCAATTTCATTGAGCGCACAAATAACAGCTTAAATTGGGCAAGCCTTGAAATTGGAAGTGCAATTGATATCGAAAAAGTGTTTGAATTCAAGCAGACTATGTGTATTATAATGTAAATAATGAAATGTGGTCGCCAGTGTCAATATTGGGCAAGTGTTAAAAGCGAGTTCCATACTCATTTTCATTATGGATATTTGTGAGAAACATGCAAATTATATATATGCTTTGATGTGTTCTTATAATTTAATATTGGTTGAAAAAGCATACGAGCGAACGCGCATTTGTGAAAATAGATATTTATCTCACGGCTTGCGCTCCTATTCGTTCACACATTTCGCGTAACAATTCAAATGGCATAATTCCATGAATCATATTGCCATTTTCTCTCGGTATTTCATAACCATAATTCATGATCGTATTTATGCTATTTGCTTTAATTGAAATTATTTGAAGCACATTCGAATTTTGCTCGGGCATGAGTGCACTTTCTTTGATATTTTACCGTTTATGTGTTTGTTTGGTGCCGGTGCCGCAAATAAGGTTAACCCAATTACTGGCAAAAATCGTATGCCGATGCGTTGGTTGGCGCAAGGGGCCCGGGTGAATTCCATCAAGCCATTTCAATCGCATTTAAAATGATGAATATCACTAATGCGATATTAGGTGCGATGTGCGTGATATGATTTTTATTGGTGTGTTGTGGATGTGCGAGTGTGAGAATAACACATTATCTAAGTGGTTGTCTATAATTCGGCATGTCTTTGAGGGCTCTGCTATTTGGATATATTTGTTGAAAGCTCGGAAAACATACTATGTAAATGTTCGAAACTGAAACGAAATAATCGTTCTCTCTCATAAATAATTCAAAAATGAATAAGGTGCCAAGCGATTGATTCACTTTAACCTTCGCATAAATCATATTTGAACCATTGCACGATTCCTGAAAATCCATTGGAAATATAATTCATTATAGTCGCTTGTATGACATTTTCTCGGTGGCAGGGTGATTAGGTGGACTAGCATACGTTCGCCGGGACACGCATCAGGTAAAATCACTTGGCAATTAAATACGAGAACGTGATCTTGAGTTAACAAGATCTCATATGAAAGCTGAAGCCATACACAAGCCTCGGCATAAGGTGCAAACATTGGCAGTTGATTCCAATTATTCAATTTTAATGCGTTTTTTTTATTTGCCCTCATAAAATGCGCTTGAAATATAGCTAATAAAGAAAGATTAAATTATTCATGTTTGGTGCAAAATAAGTTTTTTTCGGGCATAGCGAACGGGAGCGAAAGCGGGAGAATGTGGATCACAACATGGACAATAAGTACTCTCAACTTTTGCGAAAAGAAATTGCCCAGTGGCTGGATTATTTACCAAGTGCCATGTAATAAAATTTTATTACATCTCACGAAATAATAATAATTCGAAATGCAAAAATGTGAAGCGTCTGATTCAAACAGTAGCGCTACATGCCATTTGTAAATAAATCAAAATGTAATTTAACATATTTTCGAAATTATTGCACATTCCAAAGGCTGGTGATTGTTCGGAATAAACCAAGAGATCTTGTAGTCGTTGCTGTGTGGATGCGGCCCAACATGTATGAAAGCGCCAACATACACCGCCACTTTCACAACAAACAAAGCCCCGGCCGTCCAATTCAATGCAATTCGGCGCACATTATTAATAAGCATTTTACATATGATGCATTCGCATTGAAATATTTATATTATAGCAACTACTTGTATTTGTCCTCATTTACAATCCCATTTAAGCAGTATCCAGTCAGCAATATCTGCTGTTTTGCCGCGTTGCTTGCCGTACGATGAGAAAATACGGGCTAAAAGTATGCGAACAGATGCGAATACAAAAGACTCGATATGCAAAACAAGCTTTATACAATTTTTATTCGAAACATATTATGCGTTTGATGTGATAAAATGTTGCCTAGCTTTTGAGCGCTCTTATGCTCTCTACCGCGATTTCACTCTTTATGCTCCTCTCTCTCTCTCTCTTTTCTCGTTTCGACGCCTCTCTTCCATTCCATCGCAATACATTTTTGCGTTTGTTTACCATGCGAATAATTTTGGTCTTACGATTCGTTGGGTTTTTATGGTTTTATTTTCATTATGCAGAGATGCTTATACACTTTCTTGCAGCCAATTAAAATTCGTCAAGTGAAGAAATAAAAGAATGTGAGACATACATCTTGGTAACGACGCGATTTTCATTCTTTGACATTCGAAATATGTTATACTTCCGTCGATTCAGCAAAATAAGCTGCTTAGTAGCTTATGAAATGAATACTTAGGAGAAAAAAAAAAAATGCGTTTCGCTTTTGAAACTTGTGTTCAGTTGGCAGAAAATAGAATTTTTAGCAAATATTCGAAATATCAACGAAATAAACACAGATTTTATTTTTGCTCATTCTATCAATGCGCGCTTGCGCGCACACTCATATTTTCATTCTCAATGCCATTTGACTTGCAGATACATATCTATCTTTCTCTCCTAGGACTAAAGAGTGCTTGGAATATTTGTTAAATGATTTTCCATGGCCTCTTGGCTATGAAAATCCAGTCATTTCTGTGTGTTCATTGCCTGAACTATATTTATCTAGTCCACATTCCGTCCTTTTTCATTCAATTTCCATCTTCAGTTCACGTCGACTCTCTAGAATGTGTTTAAGTAATGAAATGGGTATTTTATTGTTGAAATAGAAAACGATGCAGCATTCTAATGTTTTAAATTGATGCGCTTCTTCGGCGAAATGGAAATGTTGCTCTCTCGCTCGTTATCGTCTAGCTCTCACGAAATTTGCTTGCCTTGGGACAACAATCATGCGATCAAACCCCCATGAAAATAGACAAGTGAATGCAGCAATGTAATATTTGACTACGTGGCATTTTCCAAATGTGTCAACAGCCCACAGCACAAGCGTTGTTGTCTAGCTTGCCCGGCATACAAGCACCGAGGAGTGCTCAAGTGAACGTGTAAAATGCAAATACTGTATTACCCAGCAAAAGATAAATAAATGCATGAAAACGAGGATGCAAATAACAGTAGAGAGTGGAAAAAAGGCGAGATGTAAAGATTGTGATGGTTTTCTTACTTCGCAAAGTAATGCAACACAATCCAATGGAAAAAATCATCGAAACCATTTGCATTGGTGACAATATTCTCTCGCATAGCTCGTAACTATTTATGTGGTTGGACATACGCCATTGCCAGTTTTGATGGCTCGCGTTGTGGCCAATAAATTTACCGTAGCCAGAATTTTTCTACTGTATAACGCAACGATGTATATATTTCGACAATGTTTGTGTATCTGTAGGGCTTTTTTGGCCCAATTTTAAAACCGGTGATAAATTAAGCTTTAGCTGAAAATACATAAGAGTCACGTATGCAGAATAATGTTATGTTATGTAGTTTTTTTTTACTCTCCATTTCGCCATCGTCGGCTGTACAGTGTACAGTCGATGCGAACAATGCAGATGGGTGCAAAATGCACAATGCTAATATGCGCTTCAATTCGCATTTATATTCCGACAATAGGAGTGAGAAGAAAAATTGACTTGAACTACAATGAATAGCCATTTTTTAGCGATTTACACAATTCTCAACCTTCAAACTGTGCCACTTCACACAAAATGAATGGCCTACAGAGCTGAGCGACGAATCGAATAAAAACCGAGCGAATGGATTTTCTTGAACAGAAAAAAACACTTTTCTCGATTTTTTTTTCTGCCGATTTGTTGTAGTATATCAGAGGCATTTTTCTGAATTCAATGCTCGAGGTTTGCGACCCAACAGCAATCGCTATTCAATCGTGCACGAAATACACAATTCCCAATATTTTTTTTGTTCCCATTTTCCCGGTCGGCCGAAACTTTTTAATTTCGAAAACTTTTCAATATTAGAAAATATTGCGACCACTTCGTATGCATTTGCAACGCACACAACAGAAAATGGCACGGAAATCGAAGTACAGCTGTTCGAAATATAATCCTCATTTGAGCGGAAATGGATGCTCGTAGATAAATCGAAGAATAAAATATACTTTTCTCATATGCAACATATTTGTTCCGTCTCATTTAATCGTGCGCATCGCAATTATTTATTGCAAAAGTGTAGATTTACACAGTGGCTGCATTGTCCTGGCTGCACATTCGGTATGCGATGGCTGCTCTTTGCATTGTCATTTTCGATAAGCTCATTATTTTGCATTGTGCTTTGTTGCGAATCGCAACTTGGTGATGGAAAGAGAAAATGAAATGTGGAAAATTCGTTCATGCTTTCGTTCGCCGAAATCCACCAAAAATTGTGTGTCGCATAATCAGATTTGCACTTTCACACAGGCCGTCCCGAACGATTTATGGCTGTTTCCATCACATTTTTCGTTTTCACCAATGCCCGCCTAGCCGCCGACTACACAAGCAGCAAGACAAATGGGGATGCTTATAATTTGAACTTAACAACTATTGTTCGGCTTTCGGCAGCAACCGAAATAACATCAGCAAAAATAACGAAGGAAATGCGTTTTGCCATGTTTTGTTTCTAACGACTATTATGTAAATGATTGTAAATGCTAGTTGCACTGTTGTCTTCTTGCCATTCTGACTTTCGACTCACTCGTTGCGTTTTTTCTTTGGTTTGTTTGTTAGTCCCGCTCCCCAAACGAATGCCATACTTCACATTTACAATAGTGTTTATGCGACATCATCGTAGTGCACGACACCAGCACAATAAACCCAACACGAATTCCAAGTGTCGCATTTCAAACTCAACGAACTACAATGTAAGTAGTTGTTCTTGGTTGTTGGGGCTCGCAATGGGAATAGAATTATGAAAATGTGTTGACATTTGAATGCTTTATTTCAACATTTTCGCTGCTGAAATCAAGTGTCTCCTCACATTATATATACTATATAATCTCAAACTTAATGAAGAAAAAATGCAACTTGGCACAAAAAGCTGCTTTCAAATGTTGTTCAAGCGTCTTAAAGAATCTTGCATACCTAATCGGGCCAAATGATAAATAAACAGTTGTTAATCTCTTTTGAATTTCTTCTAATTATATTCTCTTTCTTATTTTCTGTCTTGCAGACTTTGCGACGTCGTGCGAATTAAATATGATTTTGGTAAGTTTTCGTTTTCCAGTTCATTTTTACTTCTAAACTTGACCGCTTCTGTTTATGACGAAAATATTTGTGGCTGGTAGTTTGTTCGGGATGTTTTTTTTTACAGTGGGAAATAGTGAAAATTGTGTAATAATTACCCTGTATTTTGGGCATGTCATGGCCGTTAAGAATGCTGAATAAATAATCATGTTATTGGAATTTTAAAGCGTAATTCTGTTCAACTTCCCTCAAATGACACAAAACATGGACACGATTTGGATCAATACATCATGTGTGACAATCAGAGCGGAGATCTCAGATCCAGACTTGCCCACGCAAATGGTGAAATATGGAAGATATTATTGTTCGTGTTTCGTGTCAAAAGGATTTTATCAACAACAACAACAAAAAACAGGAAATCAAAATAAAGGATGGGGGAAAACAAGAAAAATTATCACCAGAAAAACAATTATTTTCCTCGCTTCGCTCAGAAAAATTTATAATGGAATTTGTGGTGGTTTGTATCGATTTGATATCGAATACCAAATAATGTTTTATCACTACATGATTTGATTACACATTTCGTTCGTCCGAGACTTATGTTTATATTTCGTTAAAACGGAAACACTGCACTAGAACGCACACAAGGCATTCAATAGAAACACTTGATATTGGAAATATTATAGGGTTTAAAAATAGTTTCTATAGATTCATATAGAAAGAATAAAACCAAGAAGAAAACAAGCGAAATTGTGACAGAGATAGGGTAAAAACGGAGCGGAAGTAAAAGCATAAAGTATGAAGCTAATGTCAACATAATGATAAGTGTAAGCTTGAAAAATTGTTCACCAAATATGAAATAGACGAGCAGAATACTTGCAGAATGGCAAAAGCGTAGTTGGAAATTCATTTTGGATCTTGCTGAATTTCACTTTCGTTCAAAAATGCTGCGGACATTCATAATCCTATGCAAGAAAACCGAAAAAAATCATTTTTTCTCGAGAAGAATGTGCACATTTAAAGAAAAGTGTATATCTAAGGAGAATTGTATAACCGAAGCTTATCTATTTTATGAAATTCGCCACCAAAATTAGACTGGCTATTTCCATAACTAATGGCTCATGCATCGGTTCTAATGAGAGAATCGTTGGCTACCCTATCAATGAAACCCTTCGCAAATGTGTGTGGTGTATTTCGAAAATGCCAGTCGCA
Source organism: Obolodiplosis robiniae (assembly GCA_028476595.1). Lineage (NCBI taxonomy): Eukaryota > Metazoa > Arthropoda > Insecta > Diptera > Cecidomyiidae > Obolodiplosis > Obolodiplosis robiniae. The sequence continues at coordinate 49,372,579 of CM052014.1, read as the reverse complement.
AGGGTTTCAATCTTCGAGGAAATCATTAACTATCCAAAAAACTGTATTTTTTGTTTGTTTCGACGCACGGAAACAAAGTAACGGCAATCACAAAAGCGAAGCAAAATGAATGTGCGGATACCGGAACGTAGCTGAATTTATTGTATTGTCAATGCCAGTGTGTCATAAAAACATCAGCAGTTTTACGTTTATTACTCGAAAATGTCGTCTACTAAAGTGAGTATTTCTCTCTTGTTTGATGTTGTCGCGTTTTGTTGTCGGTTCTTTCATCGTTTCATCAATGATATGAATTAAATGGCGAAAGCATTTGAATTTTGGGTTGTTAAATGCGAACTTACGAATGGTGCAACAGCTCGCACATATATTACGAGAGCGCGCCATGCATTATCTAATGAAATATTTTCCAATCACGCACATATTTCACGTTCTTTTGATACTATTTGGCATTTCCGCCTTTTTCCTATTGACTCTGACACTTTCGCTCTATTTGCTGAGAATTTCTTTTGGCTCTTACGATTCTTTTGATCCTTTTTTTCCTTTTCACCGCCGAGAAGTGTGTAAGCGTTGATTTTGATTTGCGTTTATTGTGCGCGCTCAGCGTTCGTTTTTGCGCACAACGAAAGAACAAAAACGAAATGCCAAAATTTCGATATTAATACAATGGAATTGATAAGTAAATATAATAATGAATTGTTCTGATAATATTTGCGTCGAGTTTCTTTTGACATATTTTTCGTAGTGGTCTTTCATTTCCGATGGTAGTGTATATTTTGTGTGCAAAGCAATGTGAATGCTTACATTTCATCGAGGGCTTTATATCATCTGTGCGAACGATATTTTATGCGAGGCGACCAGTTCGAGAACGCGTGAACTTGTTTTTAGTTCATTTTATTTCTTTTCCTGTGCGTCCTTAATGTATTTTTCACGCGATGGATGGACATTCGGCCACGGTTTGACATTATATCCCATTCTATGGTTACGTGTGCGTTATGTTATATGTGGCGCATGACACTCTGTGACGATGCGGCAAATATTCTTTCTCTCTCTCTCTCTCTCTCTCTCTCTCTCTTTGCACCGCTCTTTTCGCTCTCCATTTTCATGTGTCGAAAGCTGCTATTTATTATTGCTGTCGCGCTGGACATTTATATTTTTTCGATCGGTTTTGTTGTTTGTGACCATTGTCAGAAAGAAAAATGTCAATACGAGAAATACAAACAGTGAAAAATGACACACAAACGAATTGCATACAAACCGAAACTCGTGTGTGCGCTCAACTCTCTGTCGTTGGGTTTTTGCTTTTCTCATTGATAGCTGTTATATTTCTGTTTTCTTGTGTATTCGTTGTTTAACTGATTCTATTGATGTGATCAATTCAAGTTTTATTTTGGGATCACATACACATTGAGCAATCCATTTTTCTTGCGATGGAATCAGTGTTCGGCCATCTATATCGTGTTGTTGGGCTTTCCGTTCTACTGTCCGTGCGCTTACTCACTTGCCACCACCGCCGTCGCCGATTTGACCGTGCATTTGTCCAAACGAATTCCATAAATTCGTTTTAATATTATTTGTTATTTTCATTTTATTTATTGTTTTAACTGCAGTGCGATGCTATCCACGTACGGCGCCAGCTATAAATCTCGATCAACTTGTCGACAACATCAAAAAGAGATTACATTATTCCGTAAATCTTTTAAGCCAATAAAATCATTGCGCTTGTGATATGGTGCCATTGCGTTGTGCTCATCAGCTGCTGCCGCTGTTGCCATGATTTCGATTGTACGCTCCATCAAATCTACCTTCAATTGAAATAAAAACCGAAGCTTAACAAATAATTTAGATCAATCGAGAGCTGTGTGACAATATTTTCTCACAATTTAAATAAATTAGACGCTGGATAAGAATTGATTGCGGTGTTAACATTTGCTTTCACAAACAGCCAACACATTTATTATGTGTCGCGCTAAAATATTAAGCGAAAGCGGAATCCAGTTATAAATGGCAAGGATTTAAATCGTAGGCGTCACCGTTATTTGCCGCTCGCTCCTTAAATAAATAGGTAATATCTTTTTTGGTTGGCGTTGTGCGTGAAAAAAAGGAATATTCGTACCGACCTTCGAATTTACCAATTCACCAGTAAATTAGAAGAATAATTCTCACACTTAGTTTTATGGTTGGTAAATGGCCAAATACTGAGTGCTTTTTCCATTGTTTGTCCGCACACATTTTATTGCGTCTAATCAGATTGATTGAGTCATTTTTATTATTGACTTGACTAAATATCAATTCTCTACTAAATTGCGGCATTTTATTTCCAGCGCGCACTCGTTCAGCACTTTTTCCTCAATCGACTTTCAATCAAAATTGTAAAAATAATAAATCAAAAGGAGCGGAACTAAACCCCGACAGTCTCATAAGTGTTATTCTTATGGATATTTAATATGTGCGACATAATTATTTTGTCACATATCATGTGCAACGAACAATGGATTAAAAATAAATTCCCATCGAAAAATGCTTAAATATGAATTTGGGTCGAAACTGGTAATGGTTTTAATATTTTTTACATTTTCACCATGCTGCTTGTTCGCTTCCCATCCCCAAGTCATTCTCTCATTGAGAAACTGCTTTCGAGCTAATACCAGGCGATTTAAGCATTATATTATAAGCTATTGTGTGTAGAAAAGCATGACATCTATTCATATTTGAGAAATTATGTTGCGCAATATAAAGTTTGTCGTGAATGATTAATCATTTTAACCGATTACAAACAATCAGAAACGGGCATTTTCATTCCGTGTGTGGGCATAGAGAGAGCAACCGTTTCGCTATCGAGGAGATCTCTCTCTCCCCGGTGCGTTCACTGCGAAATGAATTTTGGCATGCGCTCTCTCTCTCTCGCTCTCCCTCTCGCAAGCGAAAAAATTTAACAAAAAGCCAAAACTTTACATGAAATTGCCTTTGGATATTACAATGAATGCATCCGATCCGCATTTAAAGCATTTGACTTGACGCTTTTTGTAAGTTACTGTTTCTTGAATGTGTGTTTGTATATGACAAATTATACACAATGACATAACTAGCAAAGTGGAAAAAAGTGTGCAACTCTCGGGGACGCTGCAAAAGGGCTTTACTCGAAAGCCATTTGTGGCTAAGAACGGAACAATACCGTGCTGGGCTTTGCATTTAGATATATTATGATGCTTACATTTAAATTATCATTATTCATTCAAAAATCGGGCACCATTAATTTCAACTGAGTTCACATTTGACGCAATCTCGATTAAAAAATACTTTTCCTTCCGAATCCCTGTTTCTCTTTGACACTTTTTCTTCCTTAAATAAATAGGATCTCATTTCTGGTTCTGAGTTCAAAACATTCTGAGCACGACGCTGAGAAAAGTTGAAAATCAAAACGAGCTTCCTCTGTAGAAAAAAACTAATTCGATAATGTCATTTGAACATTTATTTTATATTTTTTCGTTCGGTTTCGCTTTAGATTATCTATTTAAATAGACACTTCGGGATGGTTCCACTATGCGAAGCGACCAATTGCATTAGTATGGAGTATTTAATGCCCGAATTAAAATAATATAAACGGAAGCTGTTCGTGTCGCGTGCCTAATGGTGCTCGTGACGAGTTCGAGAGCTATATGGAATTCGCTTTGCACGGAGACACCATCGATGTGCTGATGTAGCAACAGTTGTGCGCTTTGATACAATAATTTTCACTTGTGCAGTGCACGAACCACTTTTCCATACAATTAAACGAATTAAATATGTGCGAAATGTATACATTTTTCCCATATGTGCCGATGGGCTACGATGAGAGCTCGACACACACACATATTAACATTGCTGAGTCTCTGCCTTGACTTGACTTGACTAGTTTATTTATGCTGACAAAAGAAGTAATAAACTCGATAAGTTCACATTTCCTGGTGTGTTAAATGTCTATATATGCACTGCATACACAAAATTCTCTAGGTCTAGGCTATTGTCTTCGTAATTTTTTTTTTGTTGGTTGACAACCAGGGGTTACTTATTCTCTCTCTATCTCTCGTTTATAGTACCCCTTTTATCGATATATTTATGCTTCTCTCTTCTTTCATATTCTTAATCACATGGCGTATTTCAAATGGCTTTAAATTGCCATTAATGAAAAATGTATATAAAATCGTTTTGCGCTCTTTGGTTTTCGAAAATTCACATGCACATTAGCTAAATACATGCAGACATCGTGTCAAAAACACAACATCCATTATTTGCCTGCCATTATTCTATTATTACCTAATCTAGTGATGAAAATGGCGTACATTTTCATTGCATGCCATTCACCCGGGCGACGATCCATTGTATTCATGTGTACCATGAATGTTTATGTTTGTGTATGGGAAAATCTTGCAAACATTTACCAACGTTGTCGCTTCATACATTATTGAATAGTGCATTCAGACTCGGCACAAGAATGAATTAAAATTAGCATCGGACATGTTGTCATACGAATGAAATTTTTACGAAGGAGAAGTGTAGAAACATTCAATATGCTCCGCACCGACTGACTAGCTGTAATCTATGTGCAAATGTGGCGATGTTATCGCTTCATTCTTATGATATTGTGATATGTAGGCCGCATATCGCATTTCGATGTTGTTTGTCGGATCAAGTTATGTAACAAAGGCATCAATCCAGATTATCTCCGATGATAGAAACAATCATAATAATATGGAAAAGGAAAAAGGTTTTTCGTTTTTATCTTTTTTTTGGGTTTACTCATCGTCATCGCTCATAATCAATTGAAAAATGTTATTTTCGGACTATTTCTATTGGATATTGCATGGACCGTGATGGAAATAATAACATGTGATTACACAAACCCTTCGCCATACATTCTCGTTATACCCCAAACTTGTTCGCTTCCCGAAAAAAGCTTCAAAATGCTCAGTATCGATATATAGATTTTCTATAGGAAAGCACACGACATCATCGATATGCTCCACGTTTCAACGATTTCTGAAAATGGCCGAACGAACAGGACTATTGAAAAGTTTACGGCTCGCATTTGAACTTCGAAGTTTTCGACGGTGCACTGAAAACTGCAATTTCAATTTTCATTTTAATTTAATAAATGCTCAGATTTTTTACCGCTGCATCAACTAGTTCGAATTGAGTTTTGAAATCAATTTTAAATAACTACAATCAACGCTTCAGCGACCGATTTGTTGTGACGACTTCATTGAATTATGGAAACAAAGTATTGTTTATACATTATTCAAGTAGTTGAAATAAATATAAACATGAATACAGGTCACGTGAATCGCGTTGCGTATGAAACATGTTGAATAATTAATATTAAATGGAGAATCGTCATCGTTTCCATTCGTTTAATTAAAATTGAATGAGAATTGTGTGCAACTCACTTGGCTCTTGTTATGCTACGATCATTTTTATATACTCCGTTTAATCGAATTCCTTTTATACGCATCACCTCATTTACAGTAAATTAAATAAAACTTTTTGAGGAACGAGCTCCGTTGCTTGAATGGCAATCGCACGAAATGCAAGCCCGTTTTTTATTGGCAAAGTGTGAATCCCTTTAGAAGCACGCAATCACACGAACATCCCATCATTACCGCTGTTGGGTAGATTTCATGATTTCGATGCGGTATCGTGTTCAAATAGAAATTCGATTGACATGCACGAATGTGAGTATCCAAACATCTAAGACGCTTATTATGTGTACAATTAAAAATTAAACATCGAAAAACGTGATGTGTGGAAATATTTTCATTCATTTCCTTTATTAATTACATGTTCGCTTTTAAAATGCATCACAGTCAATTATAAGAACATTCAATCAAGTGCTGAGAATTGTAAATGCACCGAAAACAAGGGTGAGCCAGCAAAATTTGTCACAGTTCACAAAACAAACGACCCATTTATAGTAACGGTGTATAATTTAACTGGCGATTTCATCGTTCATGTCGATCTTTAGTTACTTTAATTTTTCAATGTTCAAACAACAACAATGAATTTTTCTACGGCCTGCTCCCGATGGCATTTGAAACCAGTGCACGAAGGTTGGCACATTTACCATGAATTCAAGCCAATTCTATTTTTTATTTCTTTCAATTTATTTTACAATCGCAACAAATTTCCATATTTTCCATTAAAACTGTGATGGAGCAGACGCACGCATGGCCAAGATTCATTTCAAACACGGTGCCGTTTAATTTTAAATACTCGAACGAAATGAGTAAAAATTCAAATATTTCATGATTTTGTTTTTGTTTGCCCAAACCCTCTTGTTGATCGGATTGATGCAATTTTTTCAGCCAATTTTTTACAATGTTTAAACTCTCTTCAAACGGGAAACCATTTTCAGCTATTGGATAACCACTAGCCATACCCAGAAATGTTCAATCGACAAAAAATTCGAAGCTTTATCAGAAACCCGACGAACAGTTGGCATTGAGCTCGGCTGGCATGAAATACCAGATATTCGATTAAATTCACTTCGTTTTAATTTTGATGATTGCTTGGTCGTTAGCATTGTTAACAATATTGGCGGTCTCAATGTGAATTTAAATTGCACTTTATATTAAATTCACGTGAGATTTGTGTCCAATAAAGAATTCAGTGAAATCTGAAATCAATTTCCGTTACAGTAAATTATTCCGTATAAAATATTACTACCTTCAAGGAATTTTGTTCCATCAAATCCATTATTATTAAATTTGGAACATTAATTGATATCGATTGATTCGAACCGAATGTTTGACGTTTCATTCACTTTATACAATATTATGCAGAAACTTGCTCGATGTCTTCGTGGAACAGAGCGTTCCCATCAGTATTTGTATGCTTTCTAATATGTTACATTAAATTTTATGGATGCTTAATTCTACCGCGCCTTCAGATTTCGATCGAAAAACTTCGAGTTATCCAAATAATTATTCCAATTGATTTCCTGCTTCGTATTTCTTAATGATTATTATGCGGAATCGTTGCAGAACCAATAATATAGAGCGTCATACTCGCTTTGGAACAATTGTTTCCAGGGACCGAAATCGGTTTGACGTTTTTCATACGAACCGATTTTGAAACGGTTTCACTGCTTTGCTCAGTGTTAATCGGAGCAAATCATATCAAGTAGAACGTTCCGAGAATGGTTTGTATAGAAGTTGTGTGTAATAGTGAAACTGTGTAGTTCATTTCCGAGTGATGTATACAAATACACGAAAGAATAAATGTTTCTGTATGCAAACCATTTATCGGAATGTTCCAAACGGTTCGTTTTGTTCACACAATCAAACCAAATATTCGGTTAGGTTTGGTTTGGCTCCCTGATTGTTTCCTCCAAAAATCAAGATGAATAATTCCTGAGGCGTTCAAATGATGATCAAATGAATTGAAGACAATACAACACTCTCGTAGAATTTGTTAGCTATTTGACATCAAAGAAAAGTGAGGCAAAGTTTTACAGTGACATTTAAGCGCATTGGTAAAATCTTATTTCAATATTAAATACACATAAAGCAACTCGATATAGCTGCTTTGGGAATAATTTCTGTATGTATCAATGCGTCAAATACATACTGTGCATTCATATAGTCAAAGTGAAAACATCACTTTCCTATTGTTTCAGCGGCAAACAACAACACATTTCTATGTAAGCATTAGTTCAACTCGAAGCTAATCTGTTATAATTGAACGGAAATCAATGATTCCACGTTATTACTGAGGATGACGCCATTCATATAATAAATAATTAGTCTTAACTGGAGACGTTGCTATGTAAGAATATTATATATTCAAAATCGTGTGTCTTTGTTGATATGTGTCCCATTTGACAAGATATGGAAATGAACATGTAAATTATTAACTGATTAATATTTACTGAAAACATCGGAAGATATGTTCAATGATACTTCCGATTCTGAGAGAATATAAGAGAATTGGCTTGGGAATTGACACAATTAATTTTTCCCTGGCAAAGCCTAAGAAAATCGTTAAGCTCATTCGAAAATCTCTTCTCTCTGGGAAAAAACCTTTATTTTGAAAAAAAATACTCTTTTTTTTGAAGAGCAACTTCGGGATACTTAGTGACTTGAAGTACTATTTCAACGAAAGAAAAGACAAATGTGACCACCGACATCCAATTTCAAAATTCTACTTTTCAATTTAAAGAACACTCGAAACATGCCGTCAACAAAAACCTGGCATAATTTATTTACCGGCATGTATTTTGCGAAAGCTGTTCTTTGATGAGAAAGTTTTTTTCACTCTCTTTCAATAGTTTACCAAAATATCAAAAGCCCGATTCATTAAAGTACGTTCAAAGTGAAACAGTGGCTATTTTTGCGTCGACAGTATGGTTAATAAATGGGCACCGGTTTAAAATCCCTATCTATTTGATCAGCTGCTTTTCTCTCTGGGGGTCAGACACATATTCTATTATGTTTATTTAATTTCCATATTTGGTGTCAAGTAGATTCTATCTTCTAGCACACAAAACACGCTAATATTCTTACAGGGCCAATAGTCTCTTATGGAGCTATTATGGCGCATTCGCTCTCATTTTAACTATATGTATCATCAAATTAATATTCTGTCACTAATTTCACTATTTCAATGCTGTTCACAAACAATAGCTTCTTGTTTGCAACCCCTGGCTTCGTTTTTTGTTGCCAAAAAACGATAGCATTGAATAGATTTCCACGGAAACAAATCGTACTTAAAATGTTGATATGCATTGAAAAATTCGATCAAAGTGGTTGGTGACATTCCACCGGACAGCATAATAAATACGATAGAATCTTCAGGTAGACGACATTTGTTCACATGTAATGATGTGAAGGGTCTGGTTTTTAACATTTCCTCCCGACCATCTGTTTTGGGGCCGGATTTTAGGTTGTGGAACCAAATTAATCGCTACTCCATGTGAATTAATCAATACATCGAGTTCTAGTCTTTGAGGTATTGTGGCTGAATGGATGTGTTTAAGTTGCCGGAAAATATAACAAATACGGATTGGGATTTCAAACCGCAGTGACCATTCTGTCTTGTTCTCGAAAAGAAACTTTTCGTAGTAATTGTAAGCGTGTGTCAACCAATTGTTAATCATGTGAAGCGAACATCTCAACAATTCCATTGGAATCGATTGAAAAGTTGGAGCAACAAAATTCCGGGTTTGGTGCGAAGCCAACACACCAGCAACATTCACGAGCGAATCCAGTTTGACACCAAACAAAATTCACGACAAACTCTTTCTCTCTCTCTCCCTCAATCCCTCGCTTGATCGCTCTTTCTGTCGCAACAAACGATTTTTCGCTTGCAATACAACGGCATATTGCGGCACGAAATGTACAAAGTTTTACACCTGATAAAATTATTTAAAATATGTTGCTGGGGCATGCATTACAGGCATTTCAAAATAATCAAGACACTTTGGGAACCATGGAAAAATGAGCTGTTGTAATTTAATCAAGCAAATGTTTGCATTTTGTTAAAGTAAGAGACAACCGAAATGACGAGGAAAAAAGTGTAGAGCGGAAGGATGGAGCGAAGCAATGCAAATTTATGAAGAACAATATTTGTTGGCCAAAATTGTGTTTTCGATGACGATAAATGCGCGCAATATTTGTTTTCTCCCGCGGTGGTAAAGTGAAATACGATGCAAAAAAAATCGAAAGCTCGTTTGGCTGCTGAACCACAATAGCAACAAAAATAGCAGCAGCAGCAGCAGCACAAAACAACGAATACAAAGTAATACAATCTTTGTGACAGTATCGCATAACTTTTTAGCTGGCGCTCGTTCGCTCCGCTCCATTTTGACTTCCCTTTGAATAATTAAAAGATAAAAGTTTTCTTGTTTCTTTTCGAGCGAAAAATGTATGCGAGTGATTTACATTTCTCCGAATAAGACATTTTTATCATCATTTTATTAGTTATTATATCATTCCAAATTGTGCGAGGTACAGAAATAATTCAGAGATTATGTGCTCGAGAGAGCAATAAGGTGAAACACATTTAAGATCTATACTGTCATAAAAACATAACAGAGAACCGAATTTATGTCCATTTGTTTGAATTTAAGGCGAACGGCAGCGGCGGCGGTAAAGTTGTACATTGATTCGATTCAGCGACGGGGCGTCCGTTGGAATAACGGAAAAATAAGCCATAAACCTGATATGAATCCACGCACCTGAACTGATTCCTATTGTTTTATTGCCAATTCGTTTTTGATCAATTGCATTTGATCCGATTTTTCATGTTTATGCTTTGCCGATGAAAATTTCTTGTGTCTTCATGTTTTCGGAATGTAACAAATTTAATCAATTGGCCGAAGTTTTGAACATACACACAGAAACAGAGATAGAGAGAGAGAGAGAGAGAGAGAGAGAGAGATATATATATATATAAATGCAAAGGAGCAAGAAATGTGGAAAAACAGAAGTCGAAAAAAATTGAACCGAAAAATAAATATGTATCCCTACTTTTGGCTTCGAATCGACAAGTTTTTCGATTTTTTGTATGCAGTACCTTTTCTTTATCACCGCATTTTTGATACATAATTTTTTTTCCGCTTTCAAAAAAACGCACGCATTCATTTCTGCGGCTAATGTATCGAAAGGTGAAATGGGTTCATTGAAAGCACATTTCCGAAAAGATTCCACCAACGAATTAAATGAAGTGCATTGAAAGTCGAACACACACCTAACAAAACTGATTATGAAACGTCGATTCGATGTTATGTATGGATTTGATCCCGAGAATTGTGTGCACCAGCTTATATAACAATATCACGTTCAGCTTAACCTCAACAAATACACTTAACATATCCGTTCACAATGCAAATCTGAGTGCTCGAGAGAATGAACGATGGAAAAAGGGTACCGCAACCTAGATTGATAACCATTCAGCAGCAGCGGCAGCATGGAAGTACAGCAACAATTACTACAACGGCCCAGCGCACAAGAGTATCTCAACATCAAAAATATAGCTAGGCTTGTGGTTTTATATGGATCGAATCCGAAACAATTGAGAGGCCCCGAATGAATCAGGGGCGCTCGCATGAATTTTGATTTCGATTTTTGTGGGAAAATATTTAGAACACAAGTGCGAAAGCGAATACGAATTTTACAATAATAAAATTGAACGGCTTGAATTTATGGAATTATTATATGTTTTTAATTCCATTTCATTTGTGAGCGCGCCACACCATTGAAACGAGCACAAAAATGTATTGAATGGCGGATAGCAGCAAGAACAACGCACCAACAACACATCGCCAATCAAACGCCCAAATTCTTGACAATCCCATAAAAAGAGAACGTTACCAGCCACAAGCAAAATTAAAAGCCATTCTCTAGAAATTAGATAAGGTTTTTGGTTGAACGTAATTAATGTTTATTAGCTCGAATTAAAGATTACATTTCCTAAAATATTACAATTTTATACAGTATGTGTGTGCGTGGCTGTTTCCAAATCCCGATTCGATTTCTCATTTCTCTTTTTTCTTTTGTTTCTTCTTATTTGCCCACTGAATCTTGCAATTGCGAAATTTCGGGGTTTTACAGTTTCGTCCGTATAAAATGAGAAATATATCCATTTTCCGAAGACTAATTCGCATCATTTGATTGCGATCAATGAACGGAGAGCGTACGAACGCGGCCAGCGTATTGCAACAGGGATAATCGCAACATCGCAAAAGCACACTTTGAACACATAAAACATCGATAAAAACATCGGGACTGGCCAAATACGTGCCATACGCAATGGCATACACAATTGTGTGGAAAATGTTACAGTCACGCATGAATCGATGCAGGCATTTAGCGTTTGTACATCATCGGTGGTATGTGCTTGTGCTGTTGCTGCTGATTCAGACATTATCGATTGTCGACGGCCATCCGAAATCGCTAAGCGATGGCATCGCCGATAAGCATGGACAACGTTTTGCCATGGAGCCACAAGACCAAACAGCTATCGTTGGATCGCGAGGTAAAGTCATGAACATTTAGACAACCGATTTTCCGAATTTCACTCTGAATTTTTTTCTGCGCCGATTTATGTAGTCACGTTACCATGCCGAGTAATTGGCAAACAAGGAACACTTCAATGGACGAAAGACGATTTTGGACTCGGATGGCATCGCAATTTGAGCGGATTTGAACGCTATACCATGATTGGCAGCGACGAGGAAGGAGATTTTTCATTAGGTAATCAAAAATCGCCGATTTTAATTGCAACGCAAATCTTTCACCAATGTATTCATTAAATTGTATGGTTTCACTTTTTGTATGCAGATATTTATCCAGTAATGCTAGACGATGATGCACGGTATCAATGTCAGGTTGGACCTGGACCACAAGGTAAATATCAGCTATTTTGTGTATTTTGTTTACATTCCAGAGGAAGATTTTCTAACTAAATGACTCATTTTACAGGACAACCGGGTATTCGGTCGAGATTCGCGACACTCTCCATATTAGTGCCGCCCGAACCACCCAAAATACTGCAAGGCGATTTTCTCGTAACGACCGAGGATCGTGAAATCGAATTGGAATGTGTGTCTGTCGGAGGCAAACCGGCAGCTGAGGTAATTTAGTTGCATCGAATTGTAATCGATTCCAAAACCCCAAAAACGCATGAGTCAAGCAAAATCTCCAACTCTCTCTCTACCAGCAACACTACATGTTTTGAAATGTGAGCGCGCAAAATGAAAAAAATTGAGACTGAATCAGACAAAACGACACATTTGCTGTGTTTGCTCCAAATGGCAGAAAATCATTTAAACAATTCAACCATGAATAACTACTCGCAATATCGACTCTCTTTCCGCAAATTTTCACGAAAATATCTACCAGCTTTCCAATTTATTTTTCATCCGCGCTTTCTCGATTCGTTCGATTCGACAATTGTATGAAGGTGTTCTCATTCCATGAGCTCGACGCTCGCGATTATTGAATATTGCCTCCAAACTATCTATGGGATGCTTTTTCGAATGTTGAACATGTACAATGTTTCATTAATAGCAAGTGGGGCGACAAAATCGGATCCGACTAAAATGCTTAAAAAAACGAAAGCGGAAAAGCGGCATTAACTCATTCAGTTCAGGGATGCAGTGGCAATGTTGGAACCTGTATGGTACACATTGCTGTGCACATCGCAAAGTAGTCAGAAGAACAATACTACACAAAAATACTTTCAAAAATGGCCTATTCACAAAATCTCCTGAGCGCCGACAAAAAAGGTAAAATGGATGAGAGAGCGAGAGCGAGAGAGAGAGAGAAAGAGAGAGAGGGAAAAAGGGAAGAATGAATTTGAGCGAACAGAAAAATTGTTATTCATATTTTATACAGTTGTAATGTGACTGCTATGCACACATTCAATGGCTGTGTCAGCTTCCGCTTTGTAAGAATATGTGCAAATCGAAAACCCAAACGAGCGAATGAATGGTCCATAAAATATCGAAAAATACGAATACTCACATTTTCTACTGGCTTGCCATTTTCATTCGGCTTTCGTTTTCCTCGATTTCACATATTCATATATTGTTTTTTCTGTTTCGAGGTCGAATTTACGTTTAGATTTGCGTTATTCCGCATTACAATTTTTTTCACGAACCCATATTTTGTTCTTATTTCATTGTTAATTCGATTGGTGCGCATAAAACAGATAACGTGGATTGACGGTTTGGGAAATGTTTTGACAACCGGCATTGATTATATGAAGGAACCGTTGTCTGACTCAAGACGAGTTACAGCCAAATCAATTCTAAAGTTGACACCGAAAAAGGAGCATCACAACACGACTTTCACGTGTCAGGCTCAGAATACTGCCGATCGAACATATCGTTCGGCCAAAATTAAATTAGAGGTAAGTTCTCCATTTTATCAGTAGATGTTCAAACCTTACTTAATTTTCCATGGAATTTATATTGGAATTTGGTCTAATTTTCTTTGCAGCAAAAAACATGCAAAATGATCATCAAACATAAAATGAATATAATATTATGTCAATTTTCATTGAATTCGATTTGCCAAAAAGAAAATCCGCAATGATAATCATGCATGTTCGAAATTGTAGTTTGTGCCGTTTCTCAATTGAAACGACAAAATTCTGAACTATGAGCGTTTAGAATGCATTCGGCTCAAGTTTGAATTTTCGAAATTTCTTTGACTATCGTTGCTTATCTAATACGAAATTGTCATCCCCTAAATGAAATGAACGCTGAAAACCGAATATTCTAGTCGTTTCTCGCATTCAAAAGCATGTTTCATTCGCCAAAGAGCAAATGGCAGGGAATTAACCAATGTTTTGTTTTTGTCTACCCATACCATGTACAAACAGTTCAAATGTATGATCAACTTGAAAAACGCTTTTGAACTTGCCGAAACCGCATTTCTAATTTGAATTTGGAAAATAAGTTGAATGTATGTTTATGAATTGCAGGTCAAATATGCTCCGAAAGTGTCGATCTCTGTCGTTGGCGAGGGTACACTGTCGGGCGGCCGCATCCCAGAAGGCAGTGATGTGCGATTTTTGTGCCAAGCTGACGCAAATCCACCGAACGTAACATATCGATGGTACATTAATGAAGAACTTGTTGCCGGCGACTATACAACGGAAATGGTAAGTTTCATATGTTTTGGTTGCGTCAATAGAGAGAAAACATCATGTGGTCGAATTCCATAAACATGAGCTTTTGTACAGCGGAAAATGAGTGTGAGACTAAACACATATACAGGCACAGACACACCGCCCAACTTTCTAATTCAAATTCATATGCGGTTTTGAATGGCACAACAAAGCCGGCCGACACGAACACACACAAGCATGGAAAACATTCAACCTGAAAATTTCGTTTTCTTTGACAACACAGCCACATCTACGTATTGGGCAAATGAACAACTCGGAGAAGAATTTCAGTGAAACGAGGCAAAACGATTCGAAAAATAAGAATATCGCAAAATTTTCACCTCAAAATGGTGCATAGATATCGTGCTAAATGTTACATTTAAATGATTCCGTCTCTGGCACTTCCCATTTGAAATGCAAATTAAAAAATGTCGTTTTCCCCGCATTGGGGAACATGCACAATTCCAAGCGTGTATGGGACAGAGATGGGGAAAGGCGGCTTTAATGGTCGGCCAGTTCATCACAAGCTTGCATATAAACGTTAGGTTAAAAGCCAAAAAAAAAAAAATCCATAGTTGTGACCGAACTGATAAAAGCAAAGTTTAGACTTTTGACTTCACCTTTGATCGGCTGGAATTTTTTTTTCACGAAGGATTCATCAGCAACATTTCAAAGCTCATTTAAGATATATGTATGCCATTAAAAATAAGCTGCATTAAATAAACATTGCGTTCGTCCAGATTCTCGTACATTTTCGAACTGCCGCAAAA
Organism: Obolodiplosis robiniae; assembly: GCA_028476595.1. Lineage (NCBI taxonomy): Eukaryota > Metazoa > Arthropoda > Insecta > Diptera > Cecidomyiidae > Obolodiplosis > Obolodiplosis robiniae. Next base: position 49,357,163 of record CM052014.1, on the reverse strand, counting down.
AATGAATTTTATCCACAAAATGTGTGCTATTTTTCGTTTATTTCAGATAATTCCGAACATAACTCGCAAATATCACGATGGAATGGTGAAGTGTGAGGTTCACAATGCAGTTGGCAAAAGTGAAGAGAGTGAAGCGCTGGATATTAGCTGTTAGTATTTTGTTTGGCTCGTCCAAATTTATTAGGTCAAACTAAATTGTGTCATTTCATTTTGTTTCACCTGCATTCTAGACGGTCCAGTGTTCAAGGCTCGTCCAAAATCGATTGAAGCCAATAATGGGGCTAGTGCGGTACTGTCGTGTGATGTGATTGGAAATCCACGGCCAGACATTCTTTGGATTCACGAGCCAAACGACCGAGTAAGTCGATCATGGTTACACATAAAATCACTGAAACGTAAAAGCAAGTACTCGCCAGTGATAGAAATGTGGTCACCGGAAAAATTCAAAATTATAAAATCGATAGCATTCGTCTATATTCTCATCAATTTTTCCTATGTAGGTTGTTGGTGCTTCGTCAAATTTAACGATATCCGTCTCGACCGAAACGGCTGGCAAATATATTTGCAAAGCTAGTGTTGTTGGTTTTCCTGAGATATCGTCGACGGCATCAGTGTACTTAAAAGGTCCACCCACAATTATATCGGCACGACGCCAATATGGCATCACTGGTGTTAATACGCGCGTCGAATGTACAGCATTCTCCGTTCCCAAGGTAAATTATTTATTTGAATAATTCCGCACTGCTGTTGGTGTCTGGTCTTCCGACAAACTTCCGAATATGTTTCTCTTGTGTTTCTTTGTTTGCTGCCACATCAAATAATGTTATTATTTCGTGTGTTTTTTTTTCTATCGAAAACCAGGCAAGGCACGTGTCGTGGACTTTCATGGGGCATGAAATTAGCACGAATAACAATCCAGATTATTCAATTATTGAAGAGCCATTGCCGGAGGGCATCAAGTCAATATTGATTATAAGGGAAAGCCAATCAAAACATTTCGGATCTTATAATTGTACGGTAGTTAATGAGCATGGCAATGATATCCTAGAAATCGAATTACTACGACAAGGTAAATGCAGGACAAATACTGATCGAATGAATTTCGAGAAAAACACACATTGCATGAAAAATGCGACAGACGTAGCAGCGTGAAACTTTCTAACGCACAACCTTTTTCTACGACATTTTACAGAAACGAGTCCCGTATATAGCATCATCGTAGCATCCACATCCTTCGTTATTATCATTTTAATTTTGGTAGTGTTCATATTATTCTGTCGACGAACGAAAAAGCGTCTGAAGCCGGCCGATGTCATTCCAGCGGTAAGTATCTATAATTAATTCAATAAGAGAGATAGAGAGAATATTTGAGAATGAAATGATTTCAATTTTCCTATCAAATGTTTGTCTTGAACGTGTGTGAATGCAATCAGAACGATAAGAATATTAACAAAAAGGAATTTAAGGGTTGCGAACGGACATCAAATCTGATAAATGAGACGAAAATCGACATTCGAAATGATTATGCGCACGATACAGTTGACGGTAGTAATATGATGACGCATATACCGGATGGCAACACTTACAATACAACCGGCAGTGTAATTGGTCCACTTGGCGGATGTACCGCTCAATACAGGTAAATTATTCGCTTCTATCTCTTGATTCATTATGGACTTCCCATTTTGATGCTGAATAGAATCTATATGCATGTCTTGATTTGACATTGCAAATTTGAATCGTTTGACATTTTTGCTGATCTTTGCAGATATTCGGGCGATTTCACGGATACAGGTCAAATAAAAACGGGCCAAAATAACAATGGCTACGTTGCAAATGCAGCCGATTACAGTCCACCATCTCAATCGACGCTGTTGTTGAGAAATGGCAGTAGTAATACGAGTAGTGACACCACATATTATCCAAATGGTCAGGTGCCGAGCGTGAATTCAACATTGACACGGAACAGTCGATCGACAACGGTCGATTCCCGACAAGATGTTGGCCTACCAAATGTACATGGCAGTTTTAATTCACTACAAAATAGTATTATAAGTAAGTAACACCGGATGCATTTTCCATTTTCCATATTCGCAAAAGGAAATTCGATAGCTCTTAGTTATGCAAATGAGGTCAACTTTGTTCTAATGAATACCGTTTTTTCCGCTCTTTTCCCTCTTTTTTCTCTCTTTGGTTTGGAAATTGCAAATCAAAAGGTCAACAACCATTGCTACAGAATGGTTTAAATGTAGATTTACGATATCGTGCCACATATGCTAATCCATTTTTGCGAACGTCGAATGCATCGCTGCCGCCTCTACCGCCGCCAAGCACAGCAAATCCATCAGCAACACCAGCACCACCTCCGTATAATGCAACACGTAATACAGCAACAACTTCCGGCATTGTCAGTAGTAATACAACATTGATAAAAGCTCCATTCTCAACGTCATCCAGTCCATCGGGTCAATTTATATTGCCAGCTAATGGACATTTGAAAAAAGGTGCTCTTGCAACGCATGTTTAATTTAATTGACTCATTGCCACATGTTTTCCATCTGGATCGAGACGCACCGGATGCGGGAAGGGGGGAAAACGGATCGTAATATACTATGAAATCTCGTTGATCAACCGTACTTGTATCGTCTTATCTATACAGCTTATTCTGTGGCATGGCAAACCACTTCCATTCTCTTGCAGCACTTACACATTTATGTGTCGTGCCGAACAGAGCCAACATGGAATTTTGGTGTACGGTCCATTGTACGCCTTCCTTCCTTATTGCCATATCAATTTACAATCAATGCCAGAACAAATATGTTCAAAGGCACAGCCATTTGGCTTCATGATAGTGATTAGAATTGAATTGAAAGCAAAATGCATGCTTGCGTGAATTTGCTCCACTTCAAATGGGATCCGACGTACGGTTCGGTTAAATGGGTGCATGTGTTTGCACAAAAAAAAAGAGCAAAGCGACTGAGAGTCTATTGAAATTTAAATATATCTACGGTGTAAAGCTGAAACCAAATCGAAAACTGAACGACGCAAAACAAAACCGAGCAAAAAAGATTTAGGACAATTGGAAGAGAATGCGCAGAGCGGTGAGCAAATCATCGAAATCATTTGGATAATCATGTATTATTACGTGTCATAGTGAAAATTTCCATTTCATTGTTCTCGAAATTCGTATCATTTCCCCGGAATCGTTCATTCACAACGTGACTCACATTTCAAATTGCAAATTGTGCAAATCGAATTTCGTTCAAAATATTCCACATAAAACGCATATATTGTCGACTGATCGAAATGCTAAATATTTCCAACAATTTCGTATTGAGAAATATGCATTCATGAAATGATTTCACTCGTGTTCATGTTCAACTCTCGAAGAGATAGAGAGAGTGAGAGAGATAGAGTGGTGAACTAGATGTAGACAAATTCTGTAAATATTTCAAATGAAACGTTGCAAACGAGCAACAGTATATGAAATAGCAGCAAAAATCATTTTAATTCGATGCAGATTGATTTAATGATGATATAGCAAAGCGTTTATTAGTTGAATTTGTAGAAATTATAATAATTGCTGAACGATGAACATAACTATCAGATTCGATAGGATATTTAAAGAGAAAGCGGCAAGTTGTTGACGACATCAATTCCAATGAGCGTCACACTCTTAATTGAATTTTAGTATTTTATTTTTCTGTTGAAAAATAAAAATGGGGCCTTAATATAATCGAGAAAAAAATTTAAAAAATCTCTTATAATTACCTATCAAATCGAAATATTGCCAACTAAATAAAAAAAATGCTTGGAAATTGTGTAAATACTTCAAAGGAATTCAATTAGATTTAAATGAACAACACATTTATAAAATCATATGCTTTTATTGGATTTATTCTCTTTTCGAATGTGACATTAATAAAAAAAACTTATGAAATATTGTCCACATTCAAACATTTACGATTTACCACTAGTTCTAAAACACAAAAATGATGACAAGATTCATTACCAAAGACAATTTTATGATGTGAACACTTTATTTAAGTTATACGCAACAAAACAAAATACAGACAAAATGTATGAAAAGTTCTTGTATGGTTCTAATTTTTGGGTAGACATATTTATTGCATGGCTTTTAATGATATAAGCGTCAAAATGTTGGTCAACGAGATCAAACCATATAGATGTTAAATGCAAATTAATCAATGGCTATAATTTAGCCGCCATTGAGACGGCGGGACGGAGTGTAACCACTTCAAGTATAATTTTGTGGAGCCAATCCGTATATTTATTGAAATAGCATTCCTCTCTCTCACTCGATCACATTTGGATCTTTACTGATGTAGTGAATCCTCGAAATTTCCTTCAAAAGCTCAAACTCCCATTGAAATGAACTTGATTCATTCCATTCAAACTGAGCATATCATAATAATTTCTCTCTCCGAACCGATCAGAGCAATTTACGTAACATTCAAACACACATTCTCTTCGATCTATTCGCCATTTATTTAGACAAAGAAAATAAACACAAGTTTTACGTGTAGTTCCATTAATTCAAGTAAATTCCATAAATTATTTGACATTATTCATTCCTAATTCCATTTACTTAAGTTTTAAAAAACATATAGGCTCTCTCTTCAATTTCACTCTCGGTTCAAGCGCCGCAGATCAATCAAATATATTTTAGTTTTAAACAGAGGAATCAAATTCTTCAAATAATTTACTTTGCAATGAAAATTTGATTTTCAAAATAAATCAAATTTCAATGCAATAAATGCCGAATAACTTTGATTCAATCGATTTTGCATGGTTTTCTATTCAGAAATTCAAGTTTTGATTTATTAATTGTTCTTCCTCGCGTGATATGAACAAGAAAGCACGTAAAAAATATAGTTGGTGCATGTGACGAAATGTATATCCGCAATAAATTTAGTTGAAACATATGTAATCTGCTGAAGGAAATGAATCATTGAGCTTTTCATAGTAAAAAAAATAAGAAAAATTTATGTCAAAATCTACCAAAAAATAAAGTAAAAAAAAGAAATTCATGTGACTGGTTTAAAACAAAAAAAAATTCTATAAGATAAGATTGTTTTCAAATTTAAAAATGAAATGAAAATGTTATTGTATGCTGTACCTAGCTAGTTTTATCAAAGGAGAAATAAATCTTAGAATATTTGCGAAATGGTAGACGAATTGAAGCATCAAAGAGAAAAATAAACCAACCATAATATCGATCTAGAACGTCAAGTGTTAGCAAAAAAGTTCAATCTATAAGAAAAAAAACGGCAAATAAAAAATTAAATTAAATTTAAATGGACAAATTGTTCTTAGTAAGCCATATTTGTGCATTGGTTCTGTACATATCGTATTTCTAATCTAAAATTTTACTCAAGTCAATTTCAACAATTCAATTGATTTTAGCGGTGGCGCTAAAAAGAAATGTTCGCACTGTATATTATATATCACATTGCAAACATTCATTGAATGAGAAACTAACGGTTAAGCTATTTTGAGAAAACGCAGCAAAATTATGCCTATTGATGGTATATCTCTGAAAAAAAAAATCAACTCAATATTAAATGTAAACTTAATGTAAAATCATCGAAATGTCAAATTTTATCTGTATGATTTTTTTTTTTTTTTTTTTTCATTTGCATGAATTTCCATGTAAATTCTATCGAACATTGCGTTTCAAAGGTCAACATTCTGTTTCGTACGTCAAATTTCAATTCATGAAAATTGGAGCAATATAAATATATCCGATTCAAAAGAATAAAGATGAACGAAAAAGATGCACTTCAAAATTGGTTAAATATTTAAAATGTACATTTCCAACGAAATTTCGCTTTTGGTTTTTATGAACGAGTGGTTTTTCGAAACATATCGGTCAAAAGTCAATCACGTTGAAAAAAAAGTCAGTTAAATGGCCAATTAAGTACGTTATTGCATGTGAATAATGAACATTGTGCATCACACAATCATGCAAATGCATAACCTTTCGAAGGCAACGACGTTCAACATCAAATTCCATACTTCCTTATTTTCAGCGATGCGTTTTTTAAAATATTTTATCTTCTCTTTTAATTTATTTAATGTACTCGAAACGGCGAGTTGAAAATCTTCAATGGGACTTTAATCGAATTCCACAAACTCAATATAATATTTATACCGATATTAATTTATTCAAATGCATTGTAATCATAATTGCGGTTCGATAGTG